>JBBDGP010000372.1:1977500-2452500 GCA_037952835.1 Lithobates septentrionalis
CGGGTGTAAGCATTCATGTGATTAAAAAATGGATTAAAAAATATGTTACCCCAAAATTTAATATTCCTGATATATGTCTGTTGTACCATGTACCTATGTTGAAAAGTATCCTGTTTCTTTTTTCATTACACTATCTCCACCCTTTTGATTACATTTACCTGTCAGCTGAGAATTCCTTGCTGGCAGCTGAAATGGCCTGAGCAGAGAGACGTAACACGTTGTAATGATCTGGCAGCCACCGGTGAACTGGAAGATGTGATTCTGCAAGAATCAAGAACTGGTTCAGATAGGTTTGGACCGTCTGCAGGGGGGAGGTTTTCATCTTTTCTTGGGAGTGTGATTTACTTGGACCTGCATCGCTGGCTGATGTGATTGATGGTGGATTTACATAATTTCATCATCATTTTTTTTTCTGTTTACCATTTGACCCCTGGAAGGTTTTAACCTTGTCATGACCAGGCCATTTTTTGCTATTCAGCATTGTGTTACTTTAACTGACAATTGCACAGCCATGCAACACTGTACACAAATGAAAGTTATATCATTTTTTTCACACAAATAGTGCTTTCTTTTGGTGTTATTTAACAACCACTGTTTTTTTTATTATATAAACAAAAAAAGACCAAACATTTTAAAAATAAAACCCAATATTTTCTACATTGTTATAAAATATATCCAATAAAAAAAAACAACGAATTTCTTCATAAATTTAGGCCAAAATGTAATCTGCTACATGTCTTTGGTTAAAAAAAAAGTGTTTATTAATTGGTTAGTGTGAAAGTTCTAGCATCTACAAACAATGGTATATATACTGGAATTTAGGCAGCTATAGACGCTATACCGTAATGGCAATGATCAGCGACTTATTGTGTTACTGTGATAGGGTGGCGGGCAATCTGGCACTAACAGACACTGACTGGGAGGGTCACTAACTGACTCTGACATTGCTAGTGGCACTAATACAGTTACATAGTTACAAGTCCATCAAGTTCAACCTATGTGTGTGACAGTATCACCTTGTATATCCCTGTATGTTGTGGTCGTTCAAGTGCTTATCTAATAGTTTCTTGAAACTATCAATGCCCCCCACTGAGACCACCGCCTGTGGAAGGGAATTCCACATCCTTGTCACTCTTACAGTAAAGAACCCTCTACGTAGTTTAAGGTTAAACCTCTTTTCTTCTAATTTTAATGAGTGGCCATGAGTCTTGTTAAACTCCCTTCCGCAAAAAAGTTTTATCCCTATTGTGGGGTCACCAGTACGATATTTGTAAATTGAAATCATATCCCCTCTCAAGCGTCTCTTCTCCAGAGAGAATAAGTTCAGTGTTCGCAACCTTTCCTCATAACTAATATCCTCCAGCCCTTTATTAGCTTTGTTGCCCTTCTTTGTACTCGCTCCATTTCCAGTATATCCTTCCTGAGGACTGGTGCCCAGAACTGGACAGCATACTCTAGGTGCGGCCGGACCAGAGTCTTGTAGAGCGGGAGAATTATTGTTTTATCTCTGGAATTAATCCCCTTTTTAATGCATGCTAATATTCTGTTTGCTTTGTTAGCAGCAGCTTGGCATCGCATGCCATTGCTGAGCCTATCATCTACTAGGACCCCCAGGTCCTTTTCCATCCTATAAAAAGACGAAACAAAAAATACTCTTGCGCACTGGTGTGTTGGCTAAAAAAGTCCCAAAAGTTCAAGAAGGACTATGGATTTCGGCTTTGCTGCTCTCAAAGGATGGGATTGTCCTAGTGTTGAAAGAAAAAGAAGAAAAAAGAGAGCGCACCAGCCTAGTGCATTATCCTTGACAGGTTTATTTAATTAAAAACAAGATAAAAACTACTCACAAAAGTCGAAGATAAAATCGCATAGTAATCGCACAGAGGCAATTATTCCAGTGGTAGCAGTTTTCCAGGTCCCAGGAAGGAGGCATACGGACTACTGCTGGCTAACGCGTTTCGAAGGTTCTTCCCCCAGTGTACAGACTGCATTTATATTTTTTCCACCCAAATGCATTATTTTACATTTTTCTACATTGAACCTCATTTGCCATGTAGTTGCCCACCCCATTAATTTGTTCAGAACTTTTTGCTAGGTTTCCACATCCTGCAGAGAAGTTATTGCCCGACTTAGCTTAGTATCATCCGTAAATACAGAGATTGAACTGTTTACCCCATCCTCCAGGTCATTTATGAACAAATTAAACAGGATTAGTCCCAGCACAGAACCCTGGGGGACCCCACTACCCACCCCGGACCATTCTGAGCACTCTCCATTTATCACCACCCTCTGAACTCACCCTTGTAGCCTGTTTTCAGTCCATGTACTCACCCTATGGTCCATGCCAACGGACCTTATTTTGTATGGTAAACGTTTATAGGGAACTGTGTCAAATGCTTTTGCAAAATATACTTATGCGCACACTGTTTCCCAAGTCTAATTTTAATTCTGTCCTCTGTTAACCATGGAGGTGCTTCCTGTGATGTGTCATGAGGATAAACACTGCAGTTTTGATTACTGAAGTCCCCCGATTCCCTCGTGAAGACCAAGGAAAAGAATAAATTCAATACCTTCGCCATCTCCCCATCCTTGTAACCAGATGTCCTTCCTCATTCTTTATGGGGCCAATATGGTCTGTCCTCCCTTTTTTACTGTTTACATACCAAATGAATTTCTTGGGATTTTTTTTTTGCTCTCCTCTGTTATGTGTCTTTCATGTTCTATCTTAGCCGTCCTTATTGCACCCTTACATTTCTTGTTGCATTCTTTATAAAGTCTGAATGCTGAGGATGATCCCTCAACCTTTTTTCAAGGCCTTCTCCTTTGCTTTTTTATCCATTTTTGCATTGGAGTTAAGCCATCCAGGACTTTTGTTTGCTCTTTTAAATGTATTACCCAATAGGATGCATTGGCTAATGCCCTTATTTAATATGCCTTTAAAGCAAACCCATCTCTCCTCCGTGTTCTTTGTTCCTAAGATTTTATCCCAATTTATGCCTTCTAGCAAGGTTCATAGTTTAGGGAAGTTAGCTCTTTTGAAATTCAATGTCTTTGTATTCCCCTTATGTTTCCTATTTGTGTGATTTATACTGAAGCCAATTGACCTGTGATCGCTGTTACCTAAATTGCCCCGTATATCTACATCCGTGATCAGGTCTGTATTGTTGGTAATCAGTAGATCCAGTAACATTTTGTTTCTAGTTGGTGCATCTACCATCTGATCCATAAAATTGTCCTGCAAGACATTTAGGAACTAGCGAACCTTAGACGAATGTGTGGTTCCCTCCGCCCAGTCTATGTCTGGAAAATTAAAATCCCCTATTATGATAACACTTCCCATCCTTGCTGCTAATCCAATTTGTGGTAGGAGATCACTTAGGTTAGGGGGCCTGTACACTGACACTGTACTGATGACACTGGGTGGGAAGGGGTTAACATCTAGGGTCTGTTTGCCTAACAAGTGTAATGTGTGTAATGTGTGCTGCTTTTACTTATTAATCTTGCTGTTCACTGTATACAGAGTTATGTGTATTTGTAAACAAAGAACATCGTGTGTAATTGGACACAGCCGACCAGCAGGTTTCAGCCAAAATCATTGGCTAAAACTCTGCTGCCAAACTCTTGCTGTGTCCAATCACAGAAGCAAGCCTCACACATGCATGTACATTGCAGAGTCTGCACCTGCCATCTACTCACAGTATATTTACTGTGAGTGGCCAGGAGGATGTTAATGAAAGACTTGTAAAAAACTGTGTGTGTTTATTTACTATTAGCATTTTTTTGCAACGAGTAGGGGTACTCTGTAAGCCTTACTTATTGGGGGACAGAATCTGGGGGTCCCTTTTTTGTTAAAGGGGGCTTCCACACTCTGGTAAGCCCCTCACCCTCAGACCAGGCTAAGGTTGTGGGGGAGAGGCCCTTGTCCTCACCAATATGAGGACAAGGTGCTTTGCTAGGGGGGCCCCTGGCAAAGTACCACCCCTTATGTTGAGGTGGGGCATGCTCATTATCCCCCTTTTCCAGCCAGGCTCAGATGCTTAGATAAGGGACTGGTTTTGATTTGGAGGGGGGAGCAATGCTGCTTTTCTATTCTTTTTGCATAGGGTTCCACTTATAATCAGAAACCTCCAAATCGGAACTGAGGCGGATACAAATTTGGGGGGGTTGGGCACATTTTCTTTTACAATGTCCTTTTTATTTAAAATAAGGGATTGATAAGGGAATGCTAGATTCACATGGCAAAAAGCCACAAATAGAAAATGACATTACAAACAAATGTTGGGATCTGCTGCCCTCTACTATTAGCTGCTAATATCATAGTGTTATGTATGATTATGTATTAGCGCTTCCTGTCTCCAGGAGGAGGAAGTTGACAGAGATAGAAAGTGTGAGCCACATTTCCTGTCCATGCTGCTAAATCCATAACTGAAGGGACTATTATGCAATATGCAAGTATTCCTATGTTCAAATAGTTTAACTGTACAGTAGCTGCCCATAACTTCTTGAGTGTGTTTCTGAATCCCTGTGATAGACAAAGTATTTCTGTCCTACTGTATGTACCTAGCGGATCTTCCAGTATACTAGTAGGTGAACCTGTTTATTGCAATATAATTTATATGCAGTGCCTGGGATTTTAGTTAATCCTGTCTCTACTGTCTGCGATTCTATAGCTATAGTTAGAGGTCTGATTGCATATCAGATTGGTAACTACTAGGGAGGGAGCAGAACAGATAGACTGACCCTGAGTTCCGTTGACACACCACAGTTTCTGTATGCGAGAAGTGGCGTTACAGGCTGGTTGGACCACAGTAGGAGGACCTCCCCATCACCGCTGATCTTGTATTCAGGGCTCCAAAACAAAGGCAGATGGTGCATCACGATTATCCTCAGAGGCCCCTGTAACTGAAATTTGCTACAGCACTCATCTGAAGGTATCTCTATTAATAACTATATATACCTGGGTATGTGTGCACAATTTCACCAGGCCCTTTGCTAATAATACCTATTTGTACATTGGATGTATGTACTAGTATTAATCTTTTCTTATTTAAAGCTTGTATTATTTCCATACTGGTGTGCATCTACTGTATATAATTATGGTTAATGTGATATATATGGGTTGCAGTAGTTCATTTTCTCTCAAATACCTTGAATAGATTACTGGTTAATTTCCCGGGAAGGGAATCCCCTCTGTTAACAGAGGCCCTGTCCTGGGTGGAGTCACTGCCAACTTTATTATCAATCCCACTCTTCCACTTAGCAAGGGTTCTGGTCCTCATATTTACCTACAGGTTTATCACAATATCCTGTTTGAGAGAGAAGGGCCATTTCTCAGAACCCAAAGCAAAAGAGGGCTACACATGTTACAAATATTACAGGTATTATTTGTCTCTTTTGCATGAATGATGAGACATTCCCAAAGCTATTTTTAGATAGATACATAGACTCTTTGGTTTCAAACATACTCCAAGAATGAGAATTAGCCTTCTGAATCTGAAACTTTTTATAATTGCCATTCATTTGCTTTTTTGCTCTATTTCCCTGGCAAAAATATAGACAGATTCTTGGAAGTTGGCACCATTGATGTAGCTTTGCCTTAACATATACTATATCCTTATTAAAGTTTTAGGGGGCTTGTCAGGTGTCAGGGAGAGTATTTCTGAACACAGTTTTCATCACTGGCTGAGTAGGGGTTATGTTTGTATTTGATATTTTAACTTCTAAGGCCCCTTACAAACTGCTGCTCTTTTGCCATGGTAAAACACACCTGCCAACGTGGCAAAAGCACTAGGTAATGCACTAGATCTGGATCAACATCTTTGTTGGATGCTGTTCCTCTCAAGTCAATAAAATAGTTAGCATACTTTTATCATGGTGGTTCAGGCATGCTATGGCACCAAAGTCTTTTTTGGGACAGCTGTTCTGTTTTCTTGACAGATATAGCAATTTTCCAAAGTTCAATGTCTCTGTAAATATGACTTGATGTGTAAGACTGACACTTGTAGTGGCTCTAGCATTTCAGAGCTTCATCCTTCCTGTTTCTCTATCTCTCTCATTCTCTGAGAGGAGTAGATGCCTTCATAAGTGTGTAGGGTGGAGTGGATGTAATGTATGTTTTGTTAAGGTTTTCTTGTCAGCTGTGGAGGAGCCTTTTGCCAAGTTTTTTTCAATGAAGGGTCAATCTTTGCAAGATTGTTCAAGGCGCTCAAAAAGTATACGCCTCTAGAAGGTACCACCTCTCACAACGGTAATGCTTCATCAATGCAGCCCTCCTCAGACTGGGGAATCTTGACAGGACCTGTAAAAACACACACAAAAGGGCACAAACACCTAGTGCATTACCACAACCACATCCATATGTCAAAAACATAATAATCACAAAATCTTGGTTCAACCATGGGACAAGTGTCACCACAGGTGCAGGTTGGTGGGCTTACACATTTCAGGGAAATCTTCCAACAATGTGAATAGAGTATAAAGTAGGTGAGGAGTGCCAATTGAGTCAGAATGTTTGTTTACGTGTGATAGTAAAAAAATAAATGAATAAATAAAAATATCCCAATCAATATATGCTTATTGGGATATTTTTTTTACCAAAAATATGTAGCAGAATACATGTTGGCCTAAATCAATGAAAAAATTAATTTTTTTTCAATTTTTTATTGGATATGTTTTACAGCAGAATGTAAAAAATGTGGGGTTTTTTTTTTCAAAATTGTCGGTCTTTTTTTGTTTATATCGCAAAAAAAAAAAAATATGCAGAGGTGATCAAATACCACCAAACAAAAGCTCTATTTGTGGGAAAAAAGGACATACCGTATATACTCGAGTATAAGTCGTTCCGAGTATAAGTCGAGGCCCTAATTTACCACAAAAAAAATGGGAAAAACTTATTGACCGAGTATAAGACGAGGGTGAGAAATGCACAGCTACTGTAAGTGGAAAAGAGGGTCAACAATGCCAATTTGCAGCATCACTGTTCCCATTTGCATGCCTCACTGTGCCCATTTGCAGCCATAGGTCCCCTGAACTTCAAACTCGGTAGTTAAGGGTTCCTAGATGCCCCCTAGCTGCAGCCAAAATTTGGGGTCTCTGAACCCAAAGGGTCCTGAAATGACATTGCTGCAGATGGACACAGTTGACCGAATTTGGGGCCCCGTATCTCAGGGCCACTTAGTGCTAAGAACCCCAAATTTGGTGTGCAAACCCAATGTAACCAGCACCATAAAATATCCAAAGCTCGGGTTTCTAGCACCAAGTGGCCCTGAGATACAGGGTCCCAAATATCAGTTCAGAAAATGTCAAGCACTTTTCTGCAGCAGAGAATGACATTTTCCGAACTGGTTTTGGGGCCCCGTATCTCAGGGCCACTTGGTGCTAAGAACCCCAGCTTTGGATATGTTATGGTACCAGTTCCACTGGGTTTGCACACCACATTTGGGGTTCCTAGCACCAAGTGGTCCTGAGATATTGGGCCCCAAAGTCGGTTCAGAAAATGTCAAGCACTTTTCTGTAGCAGAGAATGACATTTTCCGAACCGATTTTGGGGCCCCGTATCTCGGGGCCACTTAGTGCTAGGAACTTCAGCTTTGGATATGTTGTGGTACCAGTTCTACTGGGTTTGCACTAAGTGGCCCTGAGATACGGGGCCCCAAAGTCGGTTCGGAAAATGAAATTTTTTGCTGCAGAAAAGTACTTGACTCGAGTATAAGTCGAGGGGGGCACTTTCAGCACAAAAAAATGTGCTGAAAAATTCGACTTATACTCGAGTATATACGGTACATTTTATTTGGGTAAAGTGTCGTATGACCCTGCAATTGTCGGTTAAAGTAACGCAGTGCCGTATTGCAAAAAATGGCCTGCTCATGAAGGCCTAGCTGGCGCTAGGGGATTGTTTAACAAACTACACTTCCTCCTTATCTCCAGTTCTCCAGCTTGCCAAGCTGGTGATCCAACACATATACAAAAAGGGGAGTCCCCAAACCGAATAGAGCCCCAGTAGGCTTTATTTAGATCAGCACATTACAGCAGCAAGAAAGTCCTAATGCATTTCATGTTATGGGACTTGGTCAATAGCCTTATGACTAAGCGTCTAGGTGCAAAACACATCAAAGCTTTTCTGCTGCTTTGGTGTTTAGGGATAAGCCAAATGTAACTGGGTTTGGTTTGAGGCAGATTCCCAAAACACAATCCCATTGAAGTCAATTAAAGCCAAAAGTTAACAAACGGTAATGGATTATTTCTAGGTTAGTAATTGTCAAAGACATGGTACTGGGGTCTGGGGACTGGCCTGGGGAACATGTACCAAAGCAAAAAAAAAATATTACTTCATTTGGCGGAGTGCAGCAATTTTGCTAACACTTAGTTTGAAACTTTAAAAATGGAAAACAACTTTAAATAACATGCCTGGGGTATACCCTAACCCTGCCTGTACAATGTGTACAGCTTACTACAGCAACACAGATAAGAAAAAAATGCCATTTAATTTCCAGCAAATTACAGCTTTAACCCTTTAGACCTGGTATAAATTTTAAGGGGGACCCCACAGAAAAAAACAAAAACAGAAAATGAAACGTTGTAGAATCATCTCCAAATAACATACCAGACACTTTTGGTCTGGTATGGATTTAAAGGGGAGCCCTTAAGCAAATAAACATGAAAAAATTGCACAAGGTCCCCCCAGAGAGCCACATGCAGCATGGAAGGCCAGAAAAGAGAAATCAGTGTCTAGCCCCTTTTCTTAAACCATACCAGGCTCATGTCCTCAACATGGGGGGGGGGGGGTACCTTGACAGGGGGGACTGACCCGAAAAGCATCTTGTCTGAATGTTGATGAGAACAAGGGCCTCTTTCCCACATACCTGGTGCTGAGGTTTTAGGGGTTTGTGGATGGGTGGCTTATCAGAATCTGGAAACCTCATTTAATAATAAGAGGTCCCTCAGATACCAGCCCCCCCCCCCTTTTGAATGACTAAGGAGTACATACCTCTACTCATTCACAAAAAATGGTAAATACAGACACCGTTTTTGACAAGTCTTTCAATAAAAAAAAACTCCATAAAATTCCCACAGTGTACAGTGGGGACTGAAAGTATTCAGACCCCCTTAAATTTTTCACTCTTTGTTTTATTGCAGCCATTTGCTAAAATCATTTAAGTTCATATTTTTCCCTCATTAGTGTACACACAGCACCCCATATTGACAGAAAAACACAGAATTGTTGACATTTTTGCAGATTTATTAAAAAAGAAAAACTGAAATATCACATGGTCCTAAGTATTCAGACCCTTTGCTGTGGCACTCATATATTTAACTCAGGTGCTGTTCATTTCTTCTGATCATCCTTGTTTCTACACCTCCATTTGAGTCCAGCTGTGTTTGATTATACTGATTGGAATTGGTCAGGAAAGCCACACACCTGTCTATATAAGACCTTACAGCTCACAGTGCATGTCAGAGCAAATGAGAATCATGAGGTCAAAGGAACTGCCTGAAGATCTCAGAGACATTATTGTGGCAAGGCACGGATCTGGCCTAGGTTACAAAAAAATTCTGCTGCACTTAAGGTTCCTAAGAGCTTAGTGGCCTCCATAATCCTTAAATGAAAGATGTTTGGGACGACCAGAACCATTCCTATAGCTGGCCGTCTGGCCAAACTGAGCTATCGGGGGAGAAGAGCCTTGTTGAGAGAGGTAAAGAAGAACCCAAAGATCACTGTGGCTGAGCTCCAGAGATGCAGTTGGGAGATGGGAGAAAGTTGTAGAAAGTCAACCATCACTGCAGCCCTCCACCAGTCTGGGGCTTTATGGCAGAGTGGCCTGACGGAAGCTTCTCTTTATGGCAGAATGGCCTGACGGAAGCCTCTCCTCAGTGCAAGACACATGAAAGCCCGCATGGAGTTTGCTGAAAAACACCTGAAGGACTCCAAGATGGTGAGAAATAAGATTCTTTGGTCTGATGAGACCAAGATAGAACTTTTTGGCCTTAATTCTAAGCAGTATATGTGGAGAAAACCAGGCACTGCTCATCACCTGTCCAATACAGTCCCAACAGTGAAGCATGGTGGTGGTAGCATCATGCTGTGGGGGTGTTTTTCAGCTGCAGGGACAGGACGACTGGTTGCAATCGAGGGAAAGATGAATGTGGCCAAGTACAGGGATATCCTGGACGAAAACCTTCTCCAGAGTGCTCAGGACCTCAGACTGGGCCGAAGGTTTACCTTCCAACAAGACAATGACCCTAAGCACACAGCTAAAATAACAAAGGAGTGGCCTCACAACAACTCCGTGACTGTTCTTGAATGGCCCAGCCACAGCCCTGACTTAAACCCAATTGAGCATCTCTGGAGAGACCTAAAAATGGCTGTCCACCAATGTTTACCATCCAACCTGACAGAACTGGAGAGGATCTGCAAGGAGGAATGGCAGAGGATCCCCAAATCCAGGTGTGAAAAACTTGTTACATCTTTCCCAAAAAGACTCATGGCGTATTAGATTAAAAGAGTGCTTCTATTAAATACTGAGCAAAGGGTCTGAATACTTAGGACCATGTGATATTTCAGTTTTTCTTTTGTAATGAATCTGCAAAATGTCAACAATTCTGTGTTTTTCTGTCAATATGGGGAGCTGTGTGTACATTAATGAGGAAAAAAATGAACTTAAATGATTTTAGCAAATGGCTGCAATAAAACACAGAGCGAAAAATGTAATACTGAATACTTTCCCTCCCCACTGTATATCCACTGTCCATCATGTCATCCAGCAATGCCAAATCATGTCGATCATGATACCCAATGGCCTGTCAAAAGAAGATCCCGCTGATAAACTGACACACATCAGATCCTGTTGCTTTCCTCATGCCGACTGACAGATCCGATCCCCACCACTAAAATGTAAACAAAGAGACAAGGTCTCCTGGGTGATGCCATTGACCAAACATGTCATTGAACAAATTTGGACACAGGGTTTCCCACGACCTAGCCCAGGTGAGAGCCACTCATCCTGGGCATGCTTGTGGCCACATCACAGCCTGGGTCTCCTCCCCACTGCTAGAACAGTGTGGCAGAGAAGGAGGAGAGTAGAAAAGGGATTGGATGCATCTGCAGCTGAATAATTAAGCTGCCTGGGGAGCTGGCAGAGAGAAGACTTAGAAAACCCTAAAGGACACAATTTAGGATAAGGGTGACAGTTGGCCCACAATAAGGGGATATCCATAGATCACCAGAGAGAGGAGACAGAAAAGGCTTCCCATGTGGCTGCTGAGCTGGGATTACCTGTGAACTTTTACTGTTGATTGTTTGGGATACTTTGAGGATTACAAAAAATTTCACATGGAGCTTGAGTGCTCCACCATTGAGTTTAAATGGCCCCACCACCAGAAGACTTTGTGACTGCTGTACCCATTCGCGAGTGTGTCAGGACCTGATTGACCCACTGGTGGGACTGTGGATTTCAGACCAGAGGACTACAGTTCCTGTGGCCACCAGCAGGTGTCTCCCAGTAGTCAGGGGATCCCAGTAATAAGTCTCCACCTTATGCTGGCTGCTGGGAAAGTATATAACCCTAACTTCCTTCACTGACTTAGGGTTTTGCCTGTGTCCTGTCTACCTGGTCATTAGAGATGGGCCAAACGACCCCCTGTTCGTTTTGCAGCAGAACTCCCAAACAGTGTAAAAGTTCTAACCCAAACAGCAAACCCTATTGAAGCATATAGGAGTCAAACAGGAAAAATCAGAAGTGCCCATTTTGAAGGCTTATATGCAAATAATTGGCCATAAAAGGGGTATGGGGGTCCAGGAACTGCCCTGGGGGACATGTATCAATGCAACATTTTTTTTTGTAAACAATCATTTTTTCAGGAGCAGTGATTTTAATTATGCTTAAAGTGAAACAATAAAAATGAAAAATGCCTTTAAATATAGTGCCGTGGGGACCCCTTAGTCTGCCCGTAAAGTAGAGTATCTGTACCGTGTATAGAACCTGCTGCAGCAAAAATTACATTTCTAAAAAAAAAAATAGTCAAATCACATTTAAATTGACTCGTGGGTGCAATTGCCGACACCCGGCTACTACAAAGTGAAAGAATATATTAAAAAAACAAATTTATTCATCAGTTATATATTCTTCTACATATTTTTGGTAAATAAAAAATTGCAACAGGCATATATTGATTGGTTTGCACAAAAGTTACTATGGATCAATTTAGGGACTTTTATTTTTTTTATTGTTTTTATTGGTAATGGTGGCGATATGTGATTTTTAGTGGGACTGCGACATTGCAGCGAACAAATCTGGCCCTACATTACACTTTTTGGGGACCAGTGACATTATTACATTGATCAGTGCTATAAAAATGCACTGATCAATGTAAAAATGACACTGGCAGGGAAGGGTTTAACACTAGGGGGCAATCAAGGGGTTAAGTGGGTTCCTTCAGTGTGTTCTAACTGTAACTTTGGATGCATTTGAATTTGTTACGTTCCATTAATTTAGATGTGGCATTCATTCTTTCGGATAATTTGTAACTTAGGATAAATTCGTATTTGTTACGTTCACTAATGCCCCGTACACACGGTCGGATTTTCTGACGGAAAACGTGTGATAGGACCTTGTTGTCGGAAATTCCGACCGTGTGTGGGCTCCATCACACATTTTCCATCGGATTTTCTGACACACAAAGTTTGAGAGCAGGCTATAAAATTTTCCGACAACAAAATCCGTTGTCGGAATTTCCGATCGTGTGTACACAAATCCGACGCACAAAGTGCCACGCATGCTCAGAATAAATAAAGAGATGAAAGCTATTGGCTACTGCCCCGTTTATAGTCCCGACGTACGTGTTTTACGTCACCGCGTTCAGAATAATCGGATTTTCCGACAACTTTGTGTGACCGTGTGTATGCAAGACAAGTTTGAGCCAACATCCGTCGGAAAAAATCCTAGGATTTTGTTGTCGGAATGTCCGATCAATGTCCGACCGTGTGTACGGGGCATTACAGTTAGCCAAATTTGAAAGGAAATTCCAATACCTATAATTTAATAATTTATAACTATTATTATGGTTTTAGTATAATTATTTTTTGTTTTTAATAATAAAAAATAATAATAAAAAATAATAGTAATTAAAAAAACTATAATAATGGTTAATAATTTAATTATAATAGAAAATACGAAAAAAATTAATTATCCGAATGTTTTTCCTTCTTTCGGATTTTCAAATTTTTGTATTTTTGTTCTTATTTTTGTATTTTGGTTCTGGAAAAAAATGACAACAGTTTTAATGGTTTTTGAGTCAACTAATTCTGTTTGAAAACTTTTAAAAATTAATTAACGCCTGCTACTTGAATGGAATACCAGGCATATAATATAGGTTTGTTTTATGCCTTGAATGGTTTTTCCCACATTCAGCCTTGATTCACACTGACTGTGGGAATGGAATTGTGCGAGTTCAGCTGAACTCGCATGATTTCATTCTCACATGCCAGTCCTGATTTCGGGAGAGATTTCAGAGACATCTGTGCGGGTTTCTGCACTCCGAAATCACCAAAAGTAGTAGAGAAAATCAGAGGGGCGTCGCACCGATTCAGACGCTGCCTTTGCCGGCAATTGCTGCCAATTTGGCATGCGATTTGACATGTCAAATCGCATGCCAAATCGGCACCAATGTGAACCAGGGCTGACAGTTAGAATTTTGTTAGCTGAAAAAAAATATTCCATGCTGCGCTTTCAAATTTACCCATCACTGTGGTCAAAAGCAATCAATTTGACACCAATAACCTGGATGTTCCAAAAATACGAATTTTGCTTAAGTAGGACATAGAAAGAACAGGTGCTGTCCTACAAAAACAATATTTTTCCTAAAGGCCAAACAAGAAAACAAAAATAAATAAATGCATGAATATGAACATCAGATACAATAGGCTCCATCTTCAGTAGACTCCAAGCAACTCAACAATATAACAGTTTATAAGTGACTTAAAGGGCCACCGTAGTGAAATGTATTGCATTCTGGTAACTATATGTGGGTAAACAATTGTAATATTCTGTATATTAATTCATTTTGTATTTCGGAGACCTAAATTTTATTTTTTTTCTTGATATCTACATTAAGACCAAGCTGTCTAGCACAAGTGTAAGATGTTACAAATCCAATTTATACAGCCTAAACCATTTTTTCCAACAGAAAAACTCTTGCTTTAACTCCTAAAAAGTATTTGAAGGAGTCAGGTTTTATTGAAACAAAAAAAAAAGGACTATTTTGCAATTTGACAGTCCTATAAATGAAGGCACCGCTTTCATTTGTTAAGGTGTTACTAAACCCACAACAGTAAAATCAGTCTGTATGTGCAGTAAACATGCTTGTTATATTCACTGTGGAGCCTAATGGGTTAATCCTCTGCATTGTGTAAAAAAAAAAAGCTGTTTAATCCTGTCTTCTCTGATCTTTCCCTTCTTTTACTATCCCCAATCCATCTCCTGATAGAACAGAGCCTTTGGAGTCACTCTGCACATGCTTGGTTTGGTGTGTATTGCTAGAGTTTTAGCCTGAAAAATGAAACCTAATGCAATCACCACTTCCATGGACTAGTAAGTTGTAGGGGTGAGTAAATCAAGCAAGGTTTGGTTCACTGGACATTTGCCAAACAATTGAACAAATTCAGAAACCCTAATCATAGCACCAGAACTGCATTGAAATCTACGGATTTTGGGGCCCTTTTCAAGGCCAGTTTGCAAGTTTTTGGGAAATAGGCCATAAGTATCTAGGCACTGCCATAGAGGACATGTACCAATGCAAAAATTTTTTATAAAATAAAGGTTTAGTGAGGTGCAGTTTTTTTTTTTTTTTTTTTTAATAAGGCTTAAAGGGCTACATTAAAAATACACAATTCATTTAAATAACATGTGATGTGGCATACCTACATGATGTACTAAAGCATAAGTTACATTTGGAAAGAAAAAGCAATTGCCGCTAAATGAAATTTTACAGCCGGCAAATGTGTTTCACCTCCTTTGGTAAGGGGTCATATTATTGTGGTAAGAGACCTGTTATCCATGTTTGTGGAGGAAAGCGTCACCTGATGTGTCACACACAATAATTTGGATTTCATAAGTTATATTCATTTTAATGGATGTGTAACTTTTTGCACATTGTTGTTTCTGACAGTATGGTATACAGTACATATTATGCAGGGTATTGATTGAAAGGGATAGCGCAGCACTTTTTGACTTTACATTTTTTTTAAATATTTTACTTGTGGGTATTTGTGGGACCTGCTTCCCATTATCAGTATTCACATTAAAATTATTATTACTGCAGTGGTGGAACTATAGGGGTCGCTGCAGTCGCACTTGCGACTGGGCCCTGGCGTTCTGCTGCTGTGGGGGGGCCCCAAGACCCAGCATCTCCCCCTGCACCACTGGCTGTCCATTTAGAATGCAGTGAGGGGGAGGTGGGAGGTGACGATCGGCAGCTCTGTTGCCCGTGGGAGGCGGGATCTCCCTGGGGCTTGTAGTTCTCTTCCTGAGTCTACACAGTGGAGAGGGGAGGGGCCTCTGACCCGAGCATCTAGCAGTTTCACTCTTCAGTGTACAAGTGAGTTGGCTTTGCTTGTACACGGTTACTGATACATGCTCGGGTCAGAGGCCCCTCCCTTCTCCACTGTAAACATTGGGGAAGAGAACTACTAGCCTCAGGAAGATTCCACCTATAGAGCTGCCGATCGACCAGCCAGGTACACAGGGAACCCCTGGTGGGGGGGCCCTCTGAGGACACTAATGTAAGGGGGGGCTCTCTGGGGACACTAATGTAAGGGGGGCCTCTCTGGGGACACTAATGTAAGAGGGGCTTTCTGGGGACACTAATGTAAGGGGGGCCTCTCTTGGGACACTAATGTAAGGGGGCCCTTTGGGGACACTAATGTAAGGGGGGGCTCTCTGGGGACACTAATGTAAGGGGGGGCTCTCTGGGGACACTAATGTAAGGGGGGACCTCTCTGGGGACACTAATGTAAGGGGGCTCTCTGGGGACACTAATGTAAGGGGGGCCTCTTTGGGGACACTAATGTAAGGGGGGGCTCTCTGGAGACACTAATGTAAGGGGGGCTCTCTGGGCACACTAATGTAAGGGGGGTCTCTGGGGACCCTGATGTAAGGAGGGACTCTCTGGAGACCTTCATGTAAGGAGGGGCTCTCTGGGGACCATGATGTAATGAGAGGGGCTTTGGGGACCCTAATGTAAGTAGGGAGGCTCTCTGGGGACCTTGGTGTAAGGGGAGGCTCTCTGGGGACCCTGATGTAAGGGGAGGCTCTCTGGGGACCCTGATGTAAGGGGAGGCTCTCTGGGGACCCTGATGTAAGGGGAGGCTCTCTGGGGACCCTGATGTAAGGGAAAGCTCTCTGGGGACCCTGATGTAAGGGGAGGCTCCCTGGGGAACCTGATGTAAGGGGAGGCTCCCTGGGGACCCTGATGTAATGAGGGGGGGCCCGCACCCAGATATGTAACAGTTTTTATATATATATATATATATATATATATATATATATATATATATATATACTGTATTTATCGACGTATAACACGCACTTTTTCCCCCTTAAAATAAGGAGAAAATCGCGGGTGCGTGTTATACGCTGATCCCCTGCGATCCTGAGCTGACAGATCTAAAAAATCGTCGACCGCGATTTGAAAATGGTGCCGCCGGCACCGAAATACACAGTGCCGGTCCTCGGCTCTTCTCGGCCACTTTCGGCTTCACTCGAGCACCGCCCGAACCTAGCCGAGTGTACTCGGCTAGGTTCGGATAGCTCTGCTCACAGTCACGCCCATCCCGGGCGGGACTACGAGTGGAGCCGAAAGTGAACGAGAGCTGCCGAGAAGAGCCGAGGACCGGCTCTGTGTATTTCGGCGCCGGCGGCGCCATTTTCAAATCGCGGTCGGCGATTTTGAAGCTCAGGATCGCAGGGGATCACAGCATTGCAGGCCATTTTCAAACTGCGAGCTGCAAGGCTGCACTGGGGCAAGGCTGCACTGGGGCAAGGCTGCACTGGGATAAGGCTGCAATGGACACTGGGGAAGGCTGCACTGACAAGGCTGCACTGACAAGGCTGCACTGACATGGCTGCACTGACAAGGCTGCACTGACAAGGCTGCACTGACATGGCTGCACTGGGGCAAGGCTGCACTGAGAAGGCTGCAATGATGGGCATTTAAATGTAAGTTTTTTTCCCTTCAACTTCCCTCCTAAAAGTTTTTTTTCCTTAAAATTCCCTCCTAAACTTGGGGTGCGTGTTATACGCCGGTGCGTGTTATACGCCGATAAATACGGTATATATATATATATATATATATATATATATACACACACACACACATGTATATTATATACATACACAAATTTACTTCGCTGCTATGGGCTCTAGCCCGAGATCTTTTGTAGACCCAGCAACGCCCCTGGTGGGGGCCCTTCATGGTTTCTTGCACCAGGGCACTGAAGATTCTAGTTACGCCTCTGTATTACTGAGCGCCTAAAATATAGATTATTACCTTGAATAATTTACATGACTGATATGCGCACTATGTGTTTCAGCTTCCAAATTCTGCCTGTTCAAAATGTGTAAGAACTAAACAACACAGGACACATTGGGGGCTGTTCATTTTGCCAGGCATTTTTTTCTTTGCAGGGAAATGTGCCCTTAGCTTAGTGAATAAGGTGAAGCTGTGCTAGCTTCTACTACCTAATCATGGGCAAGCAAAAATACTGTTTTCCTTGTACTTGGATTTTTTTTGCAAAGTGAATTTTTACCACATTCACGAAGCTAAGAGAAAATCCCCCTGCAAAGTGAACAGCCTATTTTCCTTTAGTAAATTAACTCTATTTTGTTTATATCATAAACTATACTTAGCTGATGATGAACAACCCATATGGAAGAAAACAAACTCAGCTTACTAATAGGGACACTTTTTAAAAATTGTACATGTAAATGAGCCAAGGTGGGATTATAAGACCAAGATAAACTCCCACAGATTCAGAAAAATATATAGTTCTATCCATAAAGAGTCATCATTGTCATTTGACATACCGTTGTTACAAACACAACTGCTCCCACTAGATCAAACAGTAACACACAGAAGCAGACCATCTGCTTCTCTCTTTACCTCTCCAGTGTTTTACTATCCAGAAATCTGAGCATTTAAGCACATCTGGGGGAGCCATAACTCGGATGAATCAATAAAGGAAAACGGCTCACCTGAGGTTACACTGCTGGAAAGGGCTGTTTGCTACCATAATGTACTACATAAGTACTGAAGTGGTGCTTAAAGACTGAATTACATTCCTAAGAATATTTTTTTTCAAAAAGAATTAATAATGTAACCAATGAACCAGACAAAAATTAAGTATTCATATCTGACTCTTCAACAGATAACTTTGCTACATTATTTTAGAAGATGAATTATTTAAAGGGTTCAAATACTTCAGTAGGCTCTGGTGACCCAGGCAGTCCAGAATTTTGCATTTGAATTCCCAGTTGTGCTGCAACCATTATAAAAGGTCTCAAATTCCCTGATAGAATTTCATGTCATCATGAAGATTAAGTCTTCTCCCTCTGAATTAAAAGGAGGGAAGCCCCTTCTATCATTCTTTGTGACAAAATAATGTATAAAGGCAATGTGATAGAACCACTGGAACCTGAGAGTGAGAATGTTTTATTTATTACAGGTACATATATAGTGCAGCCAATTTACTCAGCACTTTACATATACAGTATATTGAAAATTCACATCAGTCCCTGCCCTCAAGGAGCTTACAATCTAAGGTCACTAACTCACATTCATACATACACATGCTAGGGTCAATTTAGACAGGAGCCAATTATCCTATTGGCATGTTTTTGGAGTGTGGGAGAAAACCAGAGTACCCGGGGGGAACCCACACAGGCACAGGGAGAACATGTAAACTCCAGGCAGGTGGTGCCATAGTTGGGATTCGAACTGACGACCCTATTGCCGCCAGGCCCACACAAAGGGTCAGTCAATTTACTCAGCACTTTACATATACAGTATATTGAACATTCACATCAGTCCCTGCCCTCAAGGAGCTTACAATCTAAGGTCACTAGCTCACAATCATACATACACATGCTAGGGCCAATTTAGACAGGTGCCTATTATCCTACTGGCATGTCTTTGGAGTGTGGGAGAAAACCAGAGTTCCCGGAGGAAACCCACACAGGCACAGGGAGAACTTGCAAACTTCAGGCAGGTGGTGCCATAGTTGGGATTCGAACCGATGACCCTACTGCCGCCAGGCCCACACAAAGGGTGACAATTTTATTATATCACTTCATAAACTTGTATATGTATAAAATGTTCCATACTGCCCTTCCATCCATGAATCTAAGTATAATTTATTCTGGAGATGCATGTATAAAATTTTAGCAGCAAACCCTTGTTGAGTGAAATGGAGTCCTAGCATGGGAGAGCCAACATTTATTTTGTTGCTGTTTTTGATCATTTAAAAAAAATGAAGCTTTTTGTGAGCAAGAGTGAGATACTGTAGAACAGAAAGTTTTTCTTTTTTTTGAATGGTAGACATCATACTTGCCCTTCATGAAAGGGAGCCTCTTGCTCTTCAGGGAGAAATGAGAAATTATATTATAAACTAAGAATTAAACCATATCTCTCCATTCTGCCCAAAACTCAGAATAATACTCATACACTGTGAAAAAAATGATATAACGCATCCTAACATTGCTTCATAGGTAGGTCAACTCTTATTACTGTATAAAGCTGAGTTTCAAGAATTGCCTTTCTATTAAACCTTTGTCTTTCTAATTTCTGCCCACTGAAATGGCTATGTACAGTTTATTGTACAGCATGTATATACAAATGACATCTATCTGACAGCTGCAAGTTAGATTGTCAGAAAAGAGAAGGGAGTAATAAAAAATGATTTACGGAGAAAACGTATATAATACACATACGTGGATTCAAACGTTATGGTAAATCTGTATCAGTGCCACTGTTACCCCAACCCTTTTAAGTCTTGGAAATAACTACTTTATTTTGTCACATTTTACTTGTATAACTTTTACTTGTTAATCTATGCAGCATTTTCTCTTTGATGTACCAGAAAAATAGATTAAACAGATGTTTCATTAAAATTAACTAGAGTGATAAACAGAATATTCTAAACATGCGTTTTTATGTATTTATTTCAGTAGTGATAAGTATATTTAGGCATGAAACCCATTTCTTCACTGTGCATATTCTAGAGGAACATTGATATATTTAAATCTACTTTTATCTTCGAAGCAATGTAAACCACAAGTAATAAAAGAAGAAAAGCTTTTCTTTAAATCCCTGCTTCTCAGATGAAGGTTGTGTAGTGCAGCTATACGGAGTTAGTAAATTATACATTACAGATCAGACTACACTCCAACAGTAATGTGTTTCAGAGGGGCCTATTTATTAAAAAAAAAAAAAGAAAGAAAAAAAGAAAAAGTTTTCCACACAAGTGCTCATGAATCTCTGTTCGAACGAATCCAGTGGCTTAATCAGAAAACTTTTTTCATCTTCCTTCTGAGGAATAAAAGATGAAACCTGAATGGTTGTTATGGGAAAGTTCTCCACTTTTGTGGTTAACTTCTCTGTTTTTTATAAATAGACTGGATAAAATACTTCCTCCAGTGAGATAAAAATGTACAAGTGGTCATTAAAGCGTAACTCCACTTCTGTTGAAAAAAAAAAACATTCCCCTCTGTGTGATCTATGTACATTGCAAGGATTTTAACAAACTTTGTTGCAGATTCCTACCTTTTGTTATTCTTAAGAAATCCCTGTGTGTTCCTCTGTATCCATGTGGTAAAGTGAGTCTAATGGGAGTGGTTTCATAATTATCAATTAGCTGCTGCACCTGCAGGGATCTAATGAGGAAAGCTGCTGGGCCTGCATCCCTTTAGCTGTGATTTCCTATTGTAAGTATTTCAATAAAAATTACATTTTTGTTGCAGGGGATGCCTGATATCTGACTTGTATCCTGGGAAAATTTGTGAGCCAATCACACAAGCAGGAAATGATTGGTGTAGTGGGTAGCACTCTCACCTAGCAGTAAAAAGGGTCGCTGGTTCGAATCCCAACCACGACACTACCTGCCTGGAGTTTTGCATGTTCTCCCTGTGCCTGCGGGGGTTTCCTCCGAGTACTCCGGTTTCCTCCCACACTCCAAAGACATGCTGGTATGTTAATTGGCTTCTGTCCAAAAATTGGCCCTAGTATATGAATTTGATTTGGGGACCTTGGATTGTGGGCTCCTTAAGGGTAGGGACTGATGTGAGGGTGTACTCACTTAGGTTGAACTGGATGGACTGGTGTCTTTATTCAAATACTAACTATGTAACTATGTAACTATGATGTTTCTGGGGGGCGTTCTGTACACATGCTGTGTACAGAACAATTCTAGGTAGCCATATTGCATTGCATTTTCAGAAAATTACAGAGCTACAGATTGAAAAGGAAAGGTAATTTTTAAAAACATTCAATTACAATATGTAATCTGTGTAATATGTAATATTTAAAATATGTAATATGTAAATATTGTGTCGCAATTGTATACACTATATTATTTTTTCTTAATTTGCTATTTTTTTCCCCCACTAAAGTGGAGTTGTCCTTTAAATAAAATAGCAGATGTTTAATATTTAGAATCTCGTTTCCAGTTTATATTGAGCTATTTTGTTACATTTAAAATAAAACTAATATTGATTGTGTTTTGATTAGCACCTATGACCAAACAGACATTGATACAGCTATGACTCAATAACTTGGCTCATACTAATCATCATGTGGGACATTCTTTTGTCCAGTGAGAGTGCCCATATATGTCTTTCTGTGATTATTCCATCATTAATGATCAGATCCTCAAACAATTCAGTTTGCTATTTGAAATGTGCATCCAGTGAATAGTACGCCATAGATTTAATGCATCTTACTTGACTGCTCACTGTGCTGGCTTTTCACAGCTGAATTGGCATACTTAAAACCAGAACAATTTCTCAACATTTGTCCAGCCCAGTCGATGTCTGAGTGATTGGCAATTGTTACTCACTGGTCATACAAGTTTGGATTGTCATACAAATGTGTTTTGCGAAACAGTAGGATTATACAAAAATTCTAAAAAAAATAAAAGTGTTACTTAAAGAAAAAATGTAGCCAAGCTATGGACATTCAAAAATAACAAGCAGTAAATATACTTTAAAACAATCCTCACTAACTTCTGTAGTTGCAGGCAGTCCGTTGCAATTTGTTAACAGATGTGTGTTAATGAGGGTTGCATTTAGCTAGTGATAAGTGCGGCTAAGACAAAGAAAACAGGGAGTTATAAGTTCACTGAATTTCTGGCAGGATCGACAGACTATTTTGCCCTTATCAAACAGATATAACAAGCCACTTTGAATGGTATATCCAAAAAAAAAAAAGTGAGTAAAAAAGAGAAGTTCATTGTTAGGGTTTACATACACTTTAGGAAATGATTGTTGCCCATTTCTGCAAATTTAAAAAAAGCCTATGCTAAGACAAATTTGTAGCCTGCCCCTTCTGACCTCCCTCTGTAAAGACTAGTTGTCTTTCTGCAATGCCTTTAGCACGTTCTAAGTATATGACAAGGTACAATAATGGATTTCTTGAAGTTGCTAGATCAGCTCCATAGCTAGACAACTCCAGATGAGCCAGCAATGGCTGCCTGCCTATTTCCCTTCAAAGATTTCCTTTAAGTAGCATCAGGGATGATGGGTATGTATGCTAGAATTAGAAAAGGGGTCAGCAACCCATAAATTACTATCTACCAGTAGATTGCAGATGGGTATATCGCGATCTGTGTTTGCTAACCTGCCTTCCCAGAGCATCAAACAGAGTGCAATGCAGAGGGACTACTTATAAAGTTATAGTAGAGAGCAAGAACTGCATAAGCCGATGCCTCCTCTGTAGTGCTGGCTCCAGTCTCATGTGGAGTGACTGCACTCTACCTCTTATATCGGCTAGCAGTGCCCAGAGTGGTGCCAGCAGCAATAGTATAGGGCTGCTGTCATGCTGACGCACTGCAGCTTACCCACAATGCGGGTGCAGTGCTGTGTACCTGCGGGTTTGCTGCACTTAGCCATAGACTTCTATTATATACTGTGGGTTTGGTGCACTTTCTGAATGCAGGAGTTAAAATGTGCTTTCAGAAAGTAGTTTGGAAGGGGTCGTAAAACCCCATAGGTAAGATATGTTTTTACCACCCCCATCCCATACACACCCCCTTTGACTGCAGTAGCCAGGGGTGTACATATGTCGCAGCTGCAGCAAGCTTTATATGCCCTGTCATGGTTCGTGGGTGTAGCACTTGCCAAGCAGGACCCATTCAAGTGAATGCGGCCGCTCTGCAAATGCCCTGCAAACTTGTGCAGCACAGCTAACAATAGGTTAAAGCAGGCAGCGTTGTGTTGCTTTCTCTCCTCCTGCTTTAACCCCTTGGACCCCACAAAGGCTTGAATGGATCATGATTGGCAGGCAGGAGCACCCACCAAAGGCAACAGGCGGTTTAATTCCTGCTGCAGCATGTGTACACCTTTGGCTGCTGCCTCAGCGGCTAAAGGGGGTAGGGATTGGGGGTGGTAAAACTGCAACTCAACCTCAACCTCCCCCTAAAGAAAATGTATGTGTGAACGAGCCCTAAGGGTGCTGCTGCCGAATGAATCTGAGGGCTCCTTCACAAGTGCAACAGGCACTGCAGCTCCTCTGAAAAGCGATCTGAGTGTGTTTGACAGGTGGCGAGGAGGCGAAATGTTGCCTCCTCACCACCTGATTTAAACCCATGATTGCCGTGCAATGCATACGATTGCAACACTGTAGTATGGCAATTAGAAGTTTAAATCAAGTGTGAGGAAGGGACACAGTGCCCAGTAATCTTTGACTTCTCCCATGTTGTTCAGGTAGATCTCCACCTCTTTATGGGACTAGAGGTCAAATTCAATTCAACTTACACTTTAAAATTTGATCCAGCGGACCGGCTTTTGTTTCAATCTCCGCGGGCATCCAGTCGGAACTGCGCATGCTCCAGCATCGCCTTCAGTGACAAGCTTGTTTTCAAGAGACGAAGGAGGGCAGGAAACAACCAATCCGGTTGGAACCAAAGAGCGGCCACTTAGAGAAATAGAGGAGGGTGGAATGGGTGGCTGTACAGGAGGAGGAGCCAGAGTGTTAGAAAGGAAAGAGGAAGAAGGAACAGACTGAGCCGGAGGAATTGAGGGAAGCGAAAGGGATGGCATGGGAGAGACAGGAGGCAAGACGGGAAAGGAGGGGGAGAGGAGGCAGAGAAGCTGTGGAGGGGTCGAAAGATAAACAGGACATCATCCAGGCATCGCCATCCGGAGCACAGACCCTCTCCATCAGCTGACGCAGCAAAGAATTCATGGCAAGTGAGAGAACAACACAGGGGTACCTTTTTCTTCTGCTGCAGCCGTTGTTCTGAATAAAATCGTTGGTTTAAATGCTTTTATAACCTCTTCTTTGTTTTTATAGGTTCATTCGATCACCTGATCAACTGAAGAATTTTCTAGAAGTTTAAAAGTCAGCTGACAGGTAAGTGACCAATTAAATAACTGAAATTTAAAATAGTTAGCAAACTGTTATTAATTTGTCCCTATTCCCATAGGTAGGGGGTGCTATTGCGTTCCCCCTACCTTCAAGGTTGCCTACTCCTGCTTTAGAATAGCATTATCAACAGGAATCCCATCTCTTCATAGCCCTTGTGCTGTATTCTGCACTGGAGACCCAATCACACTGCTGATTAACAGTACAAAGTATAATCACCTCACCTACTTTCTGGGAAAAAAAGATGAATGTTAGGTGATATAGTTATGAATCAATAAATCATTTATTCGCAATGACGTTGTCTTGGTTTTGTTTGGATATGATGGTCCTTTAAATGTCAGCAGTTCTCTCCTGAAAGCCTTGATGTGAAAGTGTAAAAAAAAAGTTGTGATGGAAGCAATTGCTACTCCATAGTTTGAGTTAAGATATACAACATGAGCAGCAGATCAAGTCATTTTCTCAACGTTTGAACTTGAAAAAAAAAAAAAAAATGCATGGACTGAAATTTTCACAAGAGACATGACAGTTTCCATCTATTCATAATTCCCATTTCAGCCTGTAATAGTCATGCTTCTTTAGAGTCAAAAACATTTTCACATTGCTTCTAAAGGATACAAGAAAATGAGAATGTCAAAAATGATAGAGCAGAAGTGGACAGTATTCAGTGAAGGCTGAAGCACATAATATACAATTGGCCTGAAAGGCTCTGATTTAATGTTATGTGCACCAGCAATGGATTTACAAGTAGGTCATTTTTAAAATGCAGGATACAAAATATTACCGGATGGAAATAGAAGTGTTTTTTTAACAATAGGCATGCTGTAAGAAAACCTGTAATCATATTGGGTTATTTGAAAATGCTTAACAAAATATTTTTGGCATAATGAAGAAATGATTATTCATGTAGAGGGACACTAAACTCTCTATTACCTCTCCAGAAATAGCTGTTCTTTGTTATCCACAGTTACTGTATTCCGAATTTGCTGCACTGAATTAGGATACATTGTAGTAACCATTCTCCATTTTTGGATCTTTTGTTCTGTTCGCTGCTTTGATCTCTTTTTTAATGAACAATTTGCAAAAATATAATTATACTGTTCAACTGTGTGAAAGTTATATGACTGTTAAATAGAAGCTGCAGCTTCAAAAAAGCTGTTTTTGTATCTGTGCAGTACACTATGTCACATTATCTAGTAAAACTGTGTGGCTCATTATAAAATAAGATAAGGAACCAAAAACTGGTTAATTGTTGACAAATGTGCATCACCACTGCTTCTTGGACTGCTTTAATAAAGCTTGTATGCGCTGACTCCTGGAATAGAATTGTCAGGTATCCCAAAAGTCATCGCTTTTTTTTTCACTTGTGAGAGTTTGCTAGCAGTGGAGGAGGGGCAGGGAGTCTGGAGGAGGTCTGTGGGAAGGCAGAGAAGAGCCAAAGAAGACTGGAGAGCTGGAGGGGGCCGGATGAAGACAGAGATTGAAGGAGACTGCAGGGAACTGAACGTAAGTGCTATTCTTACTGCGCATGCATGAGAATACTGCAGCCAGGGCCCCATTTGCCCACAGTGCACATGGCCACTCACACAAGCAGCATGGGGGATGAAAAAGAGGCAGTTGTAAACAGAAAAAGTAAGCTTTTAAACTTCACAATGTTGTATTTTTTTTAAATCAGCGCAAATTGCAGTTCCTCTTTAAAGGGGTTTCTATAATAACACAACATGTGTAGCTCCTCCCTTGCTCCACACCCGTAACAAAATTAAGGGTGTTCCCTAACAGCATCAGATTAATAGATGAAAAATAAGACTGCAGAACCCAGCTCTTTCTGAAGATGACATTACAGGGAAATCGATAACTGCTTCTTTTGGTACTAAAGCGAGAAAATGCATGAAGATCTTTTAAGATTTCGTAGAGAGAACCAACTTGAGGTGAATAAACTTACACAAATTCTTTGAACAATCTAGGACTCTAACCACTTGCTTCCCAAGCCTATTCTGACACTTAAAAATCTTTACAATTTTCACTAGAAAATTACTTAGAAGTCTCAAGCAATATAATATAAGCAGAGAACCTGGAGAAGAAAATGATTGGTGTTGAGATTTTTATGTCATACGATATTTGTGCAGTGGTTTTTCCAACAAAACAATTTTGGAAAAAATATACTTTAATAAATGTTAGTGCACATAAACACAATATAATACCCAATTTTTTGGTAAAATACAAAAGATGATATGAGTAATTAGATACCTAACATGTCTTGCTTTAAAAGTGCATACACCTGTGTAATGGTGACAAATTATGGTACTTTAAAATCTCCATAGGCGACGAATTAAAAGCCTTTACAGCTTACCAGTTTGGGGTTACACCGGAGGTCTGATGCTAGAATTATTGCTCTCACTGTGACGATACCTCACACGTATGGCGCGATCCCTATTAAGCTATCACACAAGCAACGGGGGGGGCTTTAAAAAATATATTTATTTAATTTATTTTTAACTCTACACTTGTCTCTTTAAAAAAAAAAATTTGATCAACTATACTGCTAGCACAAGGGATGATCGACATGGATGGGGCCCATGAGACACTCTTTACTGAGAGATTTGGGGTCTATTAGACCCTAGATCTTTCCTCTGCCCTTAAAAGCATCTGATCAAACTGCAATTTAGCTGCTCAGACCACTTTTACTTTATTCAGCATCGCCGGCTTTGACTTTACTATAACTCATTAGCTTAAGACTGTGCTCAGAACATATTATACCATAATATTTCACCATATTTTAACACCATGATCACTAGGGTTGTCCCGATACCGATACTAGTATCGGTATCGGCACCGATACCAAGCACTTGCCCAAGTACTTGTACTCGGGCAAATGCTCCCGATGCTTCCGCCGATACCTTGACTGTCAGCGGTGATCGGCGTGTGGGGGAGTTACAAGCTTCTCCCCCCGCGGCTTTCAGCTGCTTAGTGACATACAGCGGTGATCGGTGCTTGTAATTCCCCCACACGCGATCACCGCTGACTGTCACCTCCTCCTCCTTAGTCCTCCTCCGTTCCTCTGTCCCCCTCCGCTGTCCTGCTCCATTGCATTGTCCCCCCCGCTGTCCTCCTTCTTTGCTCTGTCCCCCTCCGCTGTCCCCATCCGTTCCTCTGTCCCCCCCCGCTGTCCTCCTTCTTTGCTCTGTCCCCCTCCGCTGTCCCCATGCGTTCCTCTGTCCCCCTCCACTGTGCCCATCCGTTCCGGCTTTCCATTGTCCCCCTCTCTCTTCCTCTTTCCCCTCCGTTCTGCTGTCTCTCTCCGCTGTGTGAATGGACAGAGTCAGCTGACTCTGTCCATTCACATAACTGAAACATTGTAATCTCCTGTGATTACAATGTGTCAGTTTATGAATGGAGAGGAGCCGCTGTCTTCTCTCCATTCATTCTCAGTGCAGCTGAGGCTGCAGAGAAAGGGACTGGGGAATCTCTATCCTCAGTCTATTTCTCTGTCTCAAGGGGGAGATATCAGAGGTCTGTTAAGACCCCTGATATCTCACCAAAGCCCCCCAACAGGGCTGATTAAAAAAAAAAAAAAAAAAAACACACACACATATAGTATGCAATAAAGAATAAAAAAAAAAATTGTAAAAAATAATAAATGTAAATGAAAAAAAACAAAACAAAAACACACACACAGACACCGTTCACTTTTTTCATCAGATTTGTCAAGTAGTACATTTTTTCTTTGACTGCTATTTAGGTTAAACTCTAACTCTGCACTTCTACATTGTTTGTACTACCTATAGTAGCCAATTACATTCCTGCTGTCATTTACGTAGTGCAAGGCATAACAAAAAAACTCATTTAACTCCTCTAGCTTTCATACAAAAGTTGCATTGTTCTTTTATTCAGTTTCTCTTATTTCTAGCGCATACCTGGCTCTCCTTTATTTTAGAGGGCTTTTTTAATGTATTTCCTTTTACTGTCATGTGCCTGTGTAAAATCACAGAGGATGTCTGGGAAAGTGTAAAGGATGTGTGATGGCTACAGTAGTGATCATTTGAGCTTCATATGAAGGAGGAATGCTGGGCTCCCAGCCATATTATACAGAAGGCTTGCTATTGGCTGGAGATTACAAAGAATTTTTAAATCTTTCTTGGCTGCAAAATAGTCTGGAGATCAGTGCAATAATTTATTTCTCTATATATTATGAATGAAAGAGTGTGATTCTGCAGCAATCTGTATTTTCTCGAATTTAGTCATTGTTTAATGACAGATGGTCTAAATATTCCTGCAAGGAGTGGTCATTAAAATGTTATGGAATTTATTTCCTTTAATTAAGAAAGTATAAACAATCTTCAAGAACTTCCACTGTAGAATTTTTATTTTTTTTTTCAAATACAAGAATTTTAAATTGTTGCATCGTTTTACTTAAAAGGATTTAATAAATCAAATACATGATACCTGAGAATATTTTACAATACTAAGGCACGATTTATCAAATCTCTTCCCTTTTCCAGTCCAGGGTAAAAAATGAAAACGTAAATCAATTTGATGGAAATCGGCAAGACACTTGCTTTATTTTTCATAATACACACAGATCTTTATAACAGTGCCTGTAGCTTTCAAAAGTATTATAATTGTGAAATGATAAGCCATTTTTGAGCAGACACTGCTGTGTTCTTAAAGTGACCCTGTTAAAAAGATAATAAACAAAAAAAGAAAATGACTCTCATGTAAAGAAAAGGTTATACTTACCTAGATCTATCACTGCAATGACGTAGTGCCAGCAGAGGGAACCACAGCTATAAGTGGGAGAGCAGGAATCTATCACTCCCAGAAGTGTGTTGGATGAAGAGGATTCTCTAGGCTCCCTTGAAGTGTGTAGATCGTCAGCACAGGACAGATAAGTTAAACATACTTTCCTTACCAAGGAATTTTTTTTCTATTTCCTAATTTGCAGCACGGTCAATTTAAAACTCATCCGCCTTAATTTACTAAACCTGAAGCACTCAGAATCTGGTGCAGCCAGTCAGCTTCTAACATCAGCTTGTTCAATTAAGCTATGACGCTTGGTTCCTATGAAGAACTGCACCAGGTTTTGCACTCTCTAGTTTTACCCCATAGTGACGTTTGAAGGGAGTTTCAGTATTCGCATATAGTTCATGCTATAGTTTCTTATTCTTTACTTTCCACATATACTCAGACATCGTTATACAAACAGTAGTTAATTACTAAAGAATTGGAGCATGTTCACTCTCAAAATGAATTTTCACTTTGCAAAGTGGATTTTCACTTGGTAAAATACAGTAAAAATGTACTTTACAAAGAATATCCAAGCGTGTGCAAGAAAAATCAAAAACATGATTTTGGCTTGCACATGATTAGATGAATAAAGCCAGCTAAGCCTAATTCTCTAAGAGAAAATTCACTTTGCAAAGGGAAAATGTTATACTCTTTAAATTACTCTTTAATTTATAAGTCTTTAATATAGTTGAACCTTTTCCATTTGAACATAGCACTCCTCAAATGCAGGAGTATTGTTTCCATATAAACTCTAGAGAAACAAGGAGCAAGAGTTGATCTGATCTCAAATGAGTGTGCAAGTAATATATGACTCTTGATCTGTATACATACTGTGGGACTCAAAATTCACTTTAAGCAGTAGATCAATAACAGCATGGCAGCCTAGCAACTAGCATTTTTAAAAGGAAAGTTCTGCAATGTTTCTGTAAGGAAGGTTGGGGTCTATCTGGAAGTTTGGAATTAGGCTGAGCCTGGGTTCACACTGTAATGCGGGAACCAGAGCGATTCCTGCGCCAGTTCCCGCATCGCATCTCTCCCGCAGGCAGTTCACAGTTTTCACACTGCCCTCTGTGAACTGCTGCAGGTGTCAATACAATGTTAATGACACCGCCAGATCGGTTCACAGATCGCAATGCGAACTGTGGATTCAGACAGGCATCGGATTGCATGGGTGAGAACACCCATGCAATCTGATTCCAGTGCGGGGGAAAAAAAGTCCCTGCACCTTTTTTGTGCGAATCCAATGCGAGTTCAGCCATACAACTGTATGGCTAAACTCGCATTGCACAGACATTGCATGTGATCAGCACCGCAGTGGGGGTGCAAATCACATGCAATGTCTGTGTTCGCTACAGTGTGAACCCAGGCTAAATAGTTATATTCTCAGACAGAGCAAGCAAAAGCTTCTTCCAAGTTTATATACATACCAGATAAAATTAAAATAATAAACAGATAAAAGAAAAAGAAAAAGAGACCATAACACGTTGCTTATAGCAAGCAACAGTCTTATAAAGAATGAAAAAAAAACATTTAGGATTAGTTTGACTATGAACTCACAAAAGTGCCAGGGCAATAACAAAGGCACTGAAATGAATAGTCCTATAAACCTGGCAAGACTTTAATAATAGGGAGACCATGATGACCACTTGCGGTAGAAAATGTGCATGGTATTCCTAACTGTATGGTGTATTCTCTCCATTATTTTGATTGCCTTCATGCCTTGCATTACTCGAGACCATGGTACTGAGGGGGATCTCCAAGTTAGGGCTATGGCACAGTGTATAGCATTAAACAATGTATGGGCTCATTTCTGGCTAAGGGGGAGGGACCTCCGGTAAGTCTGCAAAATACAGACACATAGGGTATGTGAGTATAATGAGAGACCCAATAATGCAGGCTACAGTAGATAACGCCTGTTGCCATAGGGGTTTAAGTGCCGTACAACTCCAAAATAAGTGGAGGTGTGTCCCTCTTTTTAAGCAGCCTCTAAAGCAAGTATCTGGTTCCAATGGCTACATTTTATGTAACGCAGCATGGCTGTAGTGCCACTATAAGCTTGGTTTTGGACAAGTTGAGTTTGAGGAAATGGTGTGACATCCAGACAGATATGTCTGTTAGTAACCATTTAATATATGTCACCGGCGCAAAACAAATTGTGTATCAAAAAAGAAGAAATGTGTGAAAAAACTGATACGTGGTTTGCTGCAGCTAAAGTGACTTCACTAGAAAGTAGAAGTGTAAGACCCCTTTCACACCAAGGCGTTTTTGCAGCGTTTTTGCAGCGTTTTAGCGCTAAAAATAACGCTATTAAAACGCTCATAAGATGCTCCCCATCCATCTCAATGGACCCTTTCACACTGAGGCGTTGCGCTGGCGGGGCCTTGAGAAAAGTCCTGCAAGCAGCATCTTTGGAGCAGCTTTCGGGCGTGGAAAACGCTGTAAAAACGCCCGAATAGCGCCAATAATCCGCCCTGAGCTGTAGAAAATTCACATGATCTCACAAAAAGGTAAACATGCAAGCAGAAAAGAGAACATCTACAACAGCAGGACTGAACTTGTGGGAAGGTCAGAATGATTAAACAGACCATCAAAGTGCCAAAAAAACAAAATTAAAGTGCCAAAAAAGAATTAATTACAGAAAAATGAAGATTTGAAGTAAAACAAGACACTGCTTGTTACTTTATAAGACACTGCTTGTTACTTTACAAGACACTGCTTGTTTTACATGATCTCACAAAGGCTAAACATGCAAGCAGAAAGATAGCATCAATAACACATGCTTCAAAAACGCTGTTAAAATGCCTGCAGCGTTGCGTTAATTTTATGGCTAGTGCCGCTAAAACGCGGTAAAAACGCTGTAATAACGCTAAGGCGTTTTAGGGCATTTTTGAAGCGCCTTGGTGTGAAAGGGGTCTTAATCAAACAAATCTATAGGTAGCTGCACTAACAACTACATATATTATTTGTGCTGAGATAACGTAGGTATCCAAACAAATGAATACAAACAAATTAAGATATCACAAATTGAATCAATCTTATGTTTTAAGTGATTGGCGATCTTCTGGGCAGTGAGTAAGTTAGTGGGTGGAGGCAGTGTAGAACGAAGTAGAGAGTTAAAGGTAGAGAAGGGTTGGCTGTGACTGGATGAGAAGGTGTTAATGAGATTGATAAACTAGGTCTGCTTGGCAGTGAGGAGGCAGGAATTGTAGTTTTGGAGCGCAGATTTGTATTGGTTGAAGTCTTTGAGAGACTTATGCCCTGTACACATGGTCGGATTTTCCGACAGAAAATGTGTGATAGGACCTTGTTGTCGGAAATTCCGACCGTGTGTGGGCTCCATCACACATTTTCCGACACACAAAGTTTGAGAGCTTGCTATAAAATTTTCCGACAACAAAATCCGTTGTCGGAAATTCCGATCGTGTGTACACAAATCCAACGCACAAAGTGCCACGCATGCTCAGAATAAATAAGGAGACGAAAGCTATTGGCTACTGCTCCGTTTATAGTCCCAACGTACGTGTTTTATGTCACTGCGTTCAGAACAATCGGATTTTCCGACAACTTTGTGTGACCGTGTGTATGCAAGACAAGTTTAAGCCATCATCCGTAGGAAAAAATCCATGGATTTTGTTGTCGGAATGTCCGATCAGTGTCCGACTGTGTGTACGGGGCATTAGTCTTACGCCACAGGCGCTCAATAGCACGGCAACGTTCTTCTGGTGTCATGTGTTTGCTAGGGTTGTAGGGGTCGAGGCCTAATTCTGTGTGTAGTGAGGGGCAAGCTCATCCAGGGTGGAGGACAGGGATCTATTATAGACAGAAGTGGCTATATTGGGGCAGGGCAGGGGTGGGATTTTGTCATAGAGGTGATCAGTAGCAGAATAGAGAAGAGAAGTGTTGAAGTGGCGAAGGTTTCTACAGGTGATTGTTAGGCGATTGAATGGAAAGGTGGTGGAAGACAGGGAGAGAGAGAGAGAAACTAATAAGGTGGTGAATAGAGAGAGGAAAAGGATTGTTGGAGAGAATGGTCGAGGGTGTTGCCATCAGAGTGAGTAGAAGCCTGTATCTATTTCTTCAGGTCAAAGGAGGTGGTTAGACTAAGAAGTTTAGAAGTAGCAGGAGTGTTCGTGTTAACAGGGATGTTAAAGTCGCCAAGAAGGATTGTTGGAATTTCAGAAGAGAGAAAGTAGGGTAGCCAGGCAGAAAAGTCATCAAGGAAAGTTGATAATGGTCCAGGGGGTCGGTAGATCACAGCAATTCTTAAGGAAATTGGAGAGAATAGACGTATACAGTGAGCTTCAAATGAGGGAGAGAGAGGGATAGAGAGGGAGAAGAGTGGAGAACTTGGAAGGTGCTCTGTGGGGATAAGAGAATTCCCACTCCACCACCCTTGCGTCTACTAGGTCTAGGGAAATGAGTTCAGAGAAGGCCATTGTGGGAGAGGGAACCAGGAGAAGGAGTGTCAAATACATGAAGCCAGGTTTCAGTGACAGCAAGTAGATTAAAGGAGTTAGAGACAAAGAGGTCGTGAACAGCGGTGAGTATGTTGCAGACAGAGCGGGCATTCCAGGGGGCACAGGAAAAGGGGAAGCTGGAGTTGGAAAGAAAAGGAATGGAGACTAAATTACACAGATTGCGACTGCTGCCAGAGGATGTGGGCTGATGCTGATGGGTGCGCTGGGTACAGTTAAAAAATAGAGACTCAGGATTTGGGGGCATATCTCCAGAGGTTAGGAGAAGCACAAGAGTGAAGGAGGTAATATGAGAGTACGATTTATATGAGGGTTTATTAGCATGTGGGATTAGAATTAGTAGGGGGTGGTGAGTGCCTTAATAAGGAGAGGGCAGAAGTGAGGGTGATATAAAAAGATTGTGGGGCGGAGAGGAGGGGTAAAGGAATGAGTGCAACTGTGAAAAGGAGAGGTAAAGAACACATGTTTCAGAGAGGAAGAGATGATTTGGAAACAAGGTCACCTGCAGTCTGCAGTCTGTAAAGTAGTTTGCTGTTAATGTTCACTTTGTGCAAATTGCTGAAGTGCAAGGGTTCTGTCACTTATTTAAAGTACCTCCCTTTTTTGGAAGAACCCCAACATGCCCTCTGAGCATGTCCCCCCCATAAAGAAGGTCTTGTTTTATACTGTGGTGGGTATGGATGGAATTTGGCAATTAATCAATCGGGAGTTAATATCAGGCACACAGCTAGCAAAGCCAAGAGGGCAGGATTGTAAAGATAAGATCAGGCCGTAATTTATGCAAAAGACTTAAAAACAAAATAAACCTCAAAATAATGTGAACATGGCTACAGATGGATGTGAAACAGCAGTTACATAAATGCAAAGTTTACCAAAGAGACATTTGAAAAGCATTCAGTCCAGTTTAAGGTGGATGGGAATAGCAGGAATATAATGTAGGAGCATAGTGTATGACCCAGCTTTACTCCTGACGTGCATCTGGACCTTTGCCTCCTACTTGTGACCTTGGCTTGTCTTTTGGGCTCAGCTTTCTGCCGTGTACTTTGTTTTCCTTGCTGTTTGTTACTTTGCCTTGTATCATGGACTCTGTTCTTGCTTCCTGCTCTGGTGTCATGCTGTTTGGCTGTTTCTGACCTCAGTTTGTGCCCAAACTCTGCCTCTTGTAGAATCCTGCTGCTCAGCGGTGTCCAACCACAGCAAGTGCTTAACCTACTTCCTGTCCCCTGCTCTGAGACCTTGGTGTTCCTGCACTTGGTTCCTGTTCCATGGTCCACAGTCCTCTGCTCCACGCATCTGGTAGTAATACAGATATGATACTGCCTGCAACTCCAGCACTTCATGCCACTTCATGCCCTTATTCCCTCTGTCACCACCTTCAAAAGTGTTGGCTAGGAGGTACAAGAGGAGCCCCTTCACCTACTTAGTCTCTAACAGGTGCATGATAGTTTCTTATGAAAAGTTTCCTTTAACTGTACAACAAAAACTACGTATGGCCACTTTCACTCTTTTTTCTGCGTGTTAAGCTGTTGAACTTAATGCTATTACCTTTTTGTACTCTCTTTATTCAATTATGGGCAAAAAAGTAACAAATTGAAGAAACAGTTTGCCCTTTTTGGTTCTTTAAAGTGTTTCAATTTTTCATTACTACGGCACATTAATATTTTGCAAAACAGCAGGTTAAACTTAATTATAATCAGCAGGAAACTTTAGTATTAAAAAAATAATGCAACTAAATCTAAATCTAAATCACAAGAGACCCATACAGTAAATGGACAGTGGAAACATATTTTTTTTGTTTGAATTATTTGCTGATTTAAAACATCATACTGTATCGATTGAAATTTGTCAATAGAAAATGTTTAGTTGATCATGTAGATCTACAAAATTTTTATTTCAAGCACTACTTAGAGTCAAAGAACTAATCATGTGAATTTGGCTTTACTGCTGAGCATAGGACTCAAACATGATAAGGATTGCCATCTAGAATTGTCAATGACAACCTGACTAATCTTGTTTCCAGTGCTGGATTTCTAGGTTCTGGAAAGGTTGGAATCTGGCAACTACTGATTTATAGGGTTCTTTAAAATGTTGATGTAAAAAAATGAATTCTCAGAACAAAGCTTGACATCCTCAAGAAAGATGTAAAGCCTTTCATTCTTCGCCTGACAGCTCCTTAGACTGAGACAATCATCAAACAGTGGTGGTGGAGAATACTACATCTGAGCACTTCTGGACAATGAGAAGTGGTCACAATCTGCTAAAGAATTAATTTACTGTAACACACACAATATAATTAGATACTCTTAAATAAAAGAAAACTATCAACATTTAAAACAGCCACAGACATTATCAGTGTAGCCGTTCAATGGTTTTTATATTGTCTCCCATGCATGGCTGTACATTTCTAGTCAACACATGCCTGAACACTAAACTTTCTTTTTCTTAATATCCTACATTGGTACATGTAATATGACATTCCTAGCTTAGAAAGTAAGACTCCAAATGTGAGTTTTCCATTGGTCATTTCCAGAGGCACAATTGGGAGATGGGGACACTGTCACTAAATAACAGGAAGTGTCAAAACAAAGACATATATAGAAGGAGCTCCAGGTAATGGAAAATTGCAGTTTTAAAAATACAAAAAATTATTTTTGAAATTAACAACTTAAAGCCTATTTGAGATTTTAGTGACTGGGTTTCCTTACACTTTAAGGTTTACTTTTTTCTTTGTAATTACTTATGGGAGTGCAAGCACAAGCTCTATGTCCTGCTTGCACTATGTGCAGATACAGGCATATGTTCTACTTTTCAACGCTTGAAAATGGTAGTATTTTACTGCTCCCTCTCACAATAGAAATGCATTAATCTGTTAATCCACTAAACACAGTGCACTACCTAATGATTTGTATATCATTTCAATAATTGTTAAGCAGGGAATCTGAGTAATTTTAGTGAAATGTTGAGCTTTCTCAGATAGTATATCTACAAATAAAAGCAAACATGTAAATCCATGAAACTACATTAAAGCAATAGTAAACTCTGCTATAAAATTTTCTTTTTATGGCCCCCCCAGGTGGGTGATGCCATAATGTGCTAGTATGCACAGCATACTAGTACATTATGCAGTGGGATTGATCCGGTGGGCCCCTGGTGCTCGCATTGGCGCCTGGCCTTCCCTCTGGGTTCCATGCCTTTGGCTGTTTGATAGGCCGGGCCACAATGATGTCACTCCCACACGTGTGCACAGGCGTCACATCGTCGCGGCACGGATCAGGACCGTAAATGTTCTCTGGGCTGCATATGCGGCTCAGTGTACATGACAGCTGATAGACAGAAGGATGCATTTATGGCAGAAAAGACTGATAGCCCCCCCTGCTAACACCTCCTGCCAGGCTTACGTGTCCCAGGCTTACGTGTCCCTGGTTGACTGGGACCTCCATGGTGCAGTGTCAGGGTGATGAGCCTGATACTGCTGCTCTCCTCTGTGCGGTATGAACCCAGAAAAACTCAGCGCTAAAAACTTTCTGGTTCAGATCTGACAAAAACTGTCAGCTCAAGTCTGGGAAGCAGGTATTTGAGCAGTCAATGTATGTTTTACCAAAAACCTAACATTAATTTCAGTGTAATTTTTTTACTGAGAATATAGATTTGATAAACATGTGCTCCAATATTGTGCTGCATAAAAAAATAGCAATAACCATCATTTTATTTTATAGGCCATCTACTTTAAGAAAATATATAATATTTTGGGAGTTTTAAGTAATTTTTAGGCAAAAAAACGAACACTTAACAATGTGTCTGGCAGCAAAAGTGTTAGATAATGCATAAATAGCAAGTTCTCCACTTCAAGGATTTAATTATTCCAAAAGCTGTGATTTTAATTATTCTGTATGTTCATTTTTACCTGGACAGCCATTTGATTTATTACACAGTATAGTAAATTGTATTATTCTCAAACCAAAACATTTCATGGCTTTTGTTGACTAAGCCATTGCATTCATAGTCGTTATTTCATTTATGGATTAAAACAAGAACCATATGCATTTGGATATTTAAAAAAAAAAACACACTAATTTATATTTCAGTTCATTTAATGAGTGAACATAGCTTATTAGCACATAATCTGATGCAATGGAAATATTAGATAAATGCTTTCTGTGAACAAGTGTAAGAGGCTCGTGTTATGCAGCAAAAATAAATCTAGTGTTACTAGAAGGTTAATTAGGTTTAAATAAATCTACAGGATTCTGTCTGTAATATATCGCATGATATGGGGAAAATGTTGCTATAAACACATGATCAGTCCTAGTGTTGTGGTAAAAGACATGGGGGGTTATTTACGAAAGGCATATCCACTTCGCACTTACAAGTGCAAACTACAAGGGCAAAGTGCACTTGAAATTGCACTGAAAGTGCACTTGGAAGTGCAGTCGCTGTAGATCTGAGGGGGACATGCAAGGAAAATAAAAAACAGCTTTTTAGCTTGCACATGATTGGATGATAAAATCAGCAGATTTACAGCGACTGCACTTCCAAGTGCACTTTCAGTGCAATTTCAAGTGCACTTTTCACTTGTAGTGCAAAGTGGATTTGTCTTTCGTAAATAACCCCCACTGTACCTCCCCCAACTCATTAAACATGCAACATCTAAGCCATAGGCCAAATGTCTCAGTTAGCAAACCGCAGAATGTTCATTGGGGTCAAATATTCCATGTAATAGGCTGTAACTTGACATTGATATCCATGACGTCTACCGAAGAAGCAAAATAATGTTAATGTTGTAGCAAGATAAAAACAGTTTAACAGTATCAGTAAAATTTGGCTGGCTGCAAATTGAGATAAAAACCTAATTTTAAATCAGGTGTTGCCATTTTAAAACATGTAATAAAGGGCTCCTTGCAAAGGATAGAATACATACTAACATGTTCAAATGCCTGCACATCTGAGAGCCACTTTAACTGATTGCTTTAGTAAAAAAAAATAGCTAAATGTCCTTTGTTACTTAGCTGGAGCTATGATCGCATCACATAACACCACTTGCCTGAAGCCTTCTCCTCTTCTATTTACTTTTTAGATGGGTCCTTCTTTGAATTGCCATGTCACTACCTTCCTATTGCATGTCCAGTGGCAGGGTACTGTCAGGACCTTGAAGACTACTGACGTCAGCGAAGGTTAGTGGAGGGGACCAGTGGTCTCAGATGCCATAGCAGTACTGGTAATGGTGGCACTGAGGAACCTGGAGGGGTCTCAGGTTGTCATATCTGGCTTAACCAAATAAGAAGAGAAACACTATCAAGATGAGTCAGAGGGGAGTGGAAGAGAAAAAGGGGTGGGGGGTCACATTTAACCAATTTTGCTAAAGATCTTCAGCATCAAGCACAATTCTAGGTGTCTCAAATGCCTGGTCCATTGCATTTTTGTTTCTTCCATCAACTCATGAATCCCATAATAATGTAGAGGCTGGCAGAAAAAAACAGATTACAGTAGAGGATGCCTACTGTACTATGTACTATGGACTATGCCTAGTCCAATGCACAAAATCTTTTGGCAAGCTTTATTTTCTAAACTAGTAAAATTCGGTGAAGTGGGCAGCAGGGCAGGTAAGCATTTATTATTTTGTTTGCAATGATATCTTTATTTAATGTTTTAGAAAGTTAGGGTTACCTTATGCAAAAGATTTAAGGCCTCATGCATACTTCAGCTCAAAGAAGCTGCTCCTAAAGGCATTTGTGCTGTTTTGAGCTTTTACTTTTGCTGCCTGTTAACTTTCTCCATGTTAGCCTATGTGTCCACACACACTATAGCTAGTTTCAGGAGTTTACCCTTTTTTTTTCCTGCCTGTAAACGTATATACTTGTAAACTCCTTAAAACTCCTACAGTGTGCATAAATACATAAACTAACATGGAGGGAAGTTACAGGCAGAGAAAAGTAAAAACTCAAACAGCTCAAATGCATGTAGGAGCAGTGTCTTTGAGCTGCAGTGTGCATGAGGCCTAGACTGTCAAATGACATTAGTAAGTAAATGTAACATATTACAACATATGAACATTTGAACACTCAGAAAGGAGATAACAGAACAATGGATTTAGAGGGAAAGAAGAGAAAAAAAAATGTATTGTGTAAAATAAGCATATAGCTAATGAAAAAAGACAGTACAAAATACTTACAAGTCAATATGTATTACATAGATGACTCATGCTATGCCTTTCAGTCTCAGAAACCAAGTATGGGTCGCCTTAAAGTGTGATCAACAGGTCTAACCCAAACTTGATTTCAAAAGCCAAAGGGAAACCCATTACCTGACTGGCAGCTATACATCCACAAACTTCCAGCATGCTCCATGGTTTCCAGTATAGCAAATAGAAGTATATTTTATTTATATAATTAATAAATCCACAATGTATTTTTTTCCTTTTCTGCTTTAATAAACAAGACTTGACACACATAAATCCCTGTATACAATATGTTACTTTTAAAGTGATTCTGGAAGAAAACATATTTTTTTTAAATAAAAAAAACATTACAGTTACTGGCTATGTGAAGTGGTTTTGCACAGAGCAACCCTTATCCTCCTCATAGCAAGCCACATGCTATGAGGGCAATCATGTGTGCTCAATAGGGATGAGCCGAACACCCCCCTGTTTGGTTCGCACCAGAATATGCGAACAGGCAAAAAATTTGTTTGAACACTCGAACACCGTTAAAGTCTAGCGGACACGAACATGAATAATCAAAAGTGATAATTTTAAAGGCTTATATGCAGGTTATTGTCATAAAAAGTGTTTGGGGACCTGGGTCCTGCCCCAGGGGACATGGATCAATGCAAAAAAAAAGTTTTAAACACGGCCGTTTTTTCGGGAGCAGTGATTTTAATAATGCTTAAAGTGAAACAATAAAAGTGTAATATCCCTTTAAATTTCGTACCTGGGGGGTGTCTATAGTATGCCTGTAAAGGGGCGCATGTTTCCCGTGTTTAGAACAGTCTGACAGCAAAATTACATTTTAAAGGAAAAAAAGTCATTTAAAACTACTCGCGGCTATTAATGCATTGCCGGTCCGACAACACACATAGAAGTTCATTGATAAAAACGGCATGGGAATTCCCCACAGGGGAACCCTGAACCAAAATTTAAAAAAAAAAATTACGTGGGGGGGGTCCCCCTAAATTCCATACCAGGCCCTTCAGGTCTGGTATGGATATTAAGGGGAACCTCGGCCAAAAATTTTTAAAAAAATGGCGTGGGGTCCCCCTCAAAATCTATACCAGACCCTTCAGGTCTGGTATGGATTTTAAGGGGAACGCCGCGCCAAAATTTAAAAAAAAAATGGCGTGGGGTACCCCTAAAAATCCATACCAGAGCCTTATCCGAGCACGCAACATGGCAGGCCACAGGAAAAGAGGGGGGGACGAGAGAGTGCCCCCCCTCCTGAATTGTACCAGGCCACATGCCCTCAACATTGGGAGGGTGCTTTGGGGTAACCCCCCAAAATACCTTGTCCCCATGTTGATAAGGACAAGGGCCTCATCCCCACAACCCTGGCGGGTGGTTGTGGGGGTCTGCGGGCGGGGGGCTTATCAGAATCTGGAAGCCCCCTTTAACAAGGGGACCCCCAGATCCCGGCCCTCCCCCCTGTGTGAAATGGTAAGGGGGTATAAAAGTACCCCTACAATTTCACAAAAAAACTGTCAAAAATGTTAAAAATGACAAGAGACAGTTTTTGACAATTCCTTTATTTAAATGCTTCTTCTTTCTTCTATCTTCTATCTTCATTCGGTTTCTTCCTCCATCTTCTTCTTCTTCTGGTAGTTTAAATGACTTTTTTTCCTTTGAAATGTCATTTTGCTGTCAGACATGGGAAACATGCGTCCCTTTACAGGCATACTATAGACACCCCCCAGGTACGAAATTTAAAGGGATATTACAATTTTATTGTTTCACTTTAAGCATTATTAAATTCACTGCTGCCGAAAAAACGTCCGTTTTTAAAACTTTTCTTTGCATTGATCCATGTCCCCTGGGGCAGGACCCAGGTCCCCAAACACTTTTTATGACAATACCATGAATATAAGCTTTTAAAATTAGCACTTTTGATTTCTCCCATAGACTTTTAAAGGGTGTTCCGTGGCATTCAAATTTGCCGCGAACACCCCAAATTGTTTGCTGCTCGGCAAACTTGCGAACAGCCGATGTTCAAAGCTCATCCCTAGTGCTCAATCCAGAGCTGTGCTCTATGTGTCCATTGCCACACACAGCACAGCTTGTATTAAGGTAAAAAAATGCTATTAGAACTTTAAGGCTACCACATTGGAATTCTAACAATAAATTAAACATCTTAAGCATATTTTTTTTGTTGGCATTCAGCAGGAACAAATCAAAACTTCTGCCAGATTCTAACTGCTATCTGCATCCCTACTGGTGAGATTCATGCTCTCTATCTGCCAAAGGGCAGTGGTCGCCAACCTCTCAGACCTCACGGACCACTAAACTCACAATTTTGAGTCCCGTGGACCACTAACATGAATTTCACATGCCTTATACACACCGTACTCCAGCTCTCTCTCCCCCCCTCCCCTTGGATCACATTGCTGTCCTATATACACAATGCTCCAGCTCTCCCCCCCTCCCTGCACTCTGCATCACACTGCTGTCTTCTTACACAGACCCATCATTGGATCTCACCTCCTAATCCAGCCATGTGCTCGAGCTTCATGCTCCCTCCCACAGTCTGATCAGCGCTGCCATTGGAAGACCCCTCCTTCTTCACCTCCCACTCACTGAACTACTCCTGGCGCCACCCTCTGAGTTTACAGAAGCCGGAACTACAGAGCAGGCATCGGGTGTCAATGCGCACTGACAGTATTGACTGTCAGTGTGCATTGAGAACAACACTGGAAACAACATTGGGCAGTATGCATCCAGTACAATTTTGATCTTTGGCAGAACCACTGGGACCACAAAAATGTTCTCGTGGACCATCAGTAGTCCACAGATCACTGCCCTAGGGGACCCTGTCCGGGCAAAAAGTAATGGGAAAGCTAACATTTTACAGTTGTCACAGGAACAGGAGTTGCACTGAGGGGAAATAACCCAGTGGGAATACCTGTTTTTGTTACAATTTTCTAAGATAATTCAATATTTTATTACAACATCATATACACATTGTATCCATGTTTTAATGTACTTCATAGAGAAAACAAAGTTTGAACATATGCTTAAAGCAGAACAACTTTGACAGAGCAGGGAAGCAATTTTTTGGCCAGATGTTTACAGTTTTGTGTGTCTTCATTGGAGAGATTTCCCTTCAATTCCTTGTTCTATTGTCAGTAGAGAACTTGAGAAAAGGCTCTCCCACCTGGCACACTGACAGTAATAAAATCACTTTTAATTTGAAAATAGATAAGAGGACACCCTAATGGTGGAGATTTCCTTGATTTCTGTTGTGTCATTAGGACAGGAAATGTTGGAACATGTCAGCAATAGGAACACAGACAACAATAAAATCCCAACCAAGGTTGTAACCTACTAAATACAAAAGTTTAAAAAAAAAACATTTTTGGCTGGATATTTCCACATATTCTTTCATACTCACAGGCTGCCATATATAAAATGTAAGATTCCTTGTCTTGGTGGTCACAAACATTTGCTGTCCTGGAAAACAAATATAAATACCATGAAAGATGCACAGGCCTGGCCAAGGCATAAACAACAAGCCCAGCATATAAAGCATGCCAGGGAGACATCATGTATGTTTGCGCATTACCCTTTCATGTCCCAGGGTAATCAAAACCTTTGGGATCAGACCAAATTTTTAAGTTGTGAAGTTTTCTCAATAATACATATGTAACCACTTTGAACAAAACAATTTTCACAATATTATTTTATCACCTGATTTGATTATTTATTTTTCAAAACTACCCCAATTATATTTTTCATAAGCAGACATGTGGGCAAAAATGTGAAAAAAAAATCCAATTTTAGTTTATTTAACACAAACTACCCCAATTATATTTTTAATAAGAAGACATGTGGGCAAAATGTGAAAAAAAATGTCATTTCAGTTTATTTAATGCCTAAGATTTTGTTTTATCAATAATACTATTCAAATTATTTTCACTATATTTTTTTTCCTATTTATCCTAAGTACAGAGGCACCAAACGTGTAAGTTTTGATACACTTGTCAATATATTCCATAAAACAGTGCAAACATTTTAGGTTACTAGGCTTTCTTTAAAAACAATGTGAATAGGTAAAAATAAAAAGATATCCCGCGTCGGCTTAAAAAAAGAAATATTTCTAGATAAAAAATTGAAAATATGCGATGATTTAAAAACCATTTCAACCAGTAAATTATCCTGCCACTGCCTTGCATGAGCATGCCTACTACAAAATCAGCAATTAAATACTTATGTGCATCCTGACTGTGTGCATTTGTGTGTGCATGACTGTGTGCGTTTTTTTAATCTATTATTTTAAAACACAATTTTTACTTTTTTATTTTTATATATGTAACTCTACACCCACAGGAGCTGCTTGAAACTTTGGATTCCCTGTTCTGTACCTTTACTCTAATGCCGTGTACACACGGGCGGACTTTTCGACCGGACTGGTCCGACGGAACAAATCCGTCAGACAATCCGACCGTGTGTGGGCTTCATCAGACCATCAGTCGACTTTTTCTGTCGAAAATCAGACAGACTTTAGATTTGGAACACGTTTCAAATCTTTCTGACGGACTCGAGTCCGGTCAAAAAATCAATTCGTCTGTATGCTAGTCCGACGAATAAAAAAGAACGCAAGGGCAGCTATTGGCTACTGGCTATGAACTTCCTTATTCTAGTCCCTTTGTACGTCATCACGTTCATACCAACGGACTTTCAAACGAACTTTAGTCCGTTCGTGTGTGGGCAAGTCCGGTCGTCCGAAAGTCCGTTGTAACTCCGTCATAAGTCCGTCGGAAAGACCGTCGGACGTTTGATGCTGAAAAGTCCGCCCGTGTGTACACAGCTTTAGAACACCCTCAACCCCTCTGACACACCTGGTTGAATGAAAGTTACTGCATACACTTATAACAACAAATGTATAGATAGCGTTTAATAATAAATGAACTCAGTGTATTTGAGAGCAGTTACAGAGATGAGGCAAACCATTTACCACTGACAGGGGTGCATACGATGATCAGCTTTTATTTGTGTAAAGCCTTTATTCCAAAAGGAAAAATAATCTCTAACCCAGTTCTGTGGTCAAGGGGTTTGAGTTATGGAGCTGTTTAGTTTTTTATACATTACACACAGTTGTGCAGCATTTGCATTAACACCTGCGCCCACACTCTGTTTAGATGTGATAACCCTAGCGGGTGTTCCCATTATTGGCTGCGGGAGCATAATCATTGAAAGCAATGAGATGTTGCCTGCTCCCGCAGCTAATTGTGGCGAATCGTATGTAATTTCTCATACAGTGATCATATACAAGTGATCACATGTGATTGCTGCATGAGCGATATCTAATCAGAGTGCGGGTGTACTTGCAGGTGTCAATGCACCCTAACAGTCCAAAAGGGACCAAATAGGAGAAGTTTATTGTTAAGGTTTACAAAATCCTCAGTAAAATCTTTAAACATTTCACTACATCAGATATAGCATATCCAGTTATTGGAGAGATACAGTAGTTTATTTCTATTCTGAATGGAAAATTACTATAGCTTTCACACCTAGATTTAAAGACCATGTCCCACAAACATCTCTGCCATTGCAATTCCCCACTATCATAACTAACATTTTCAACGTGTTTAACAAACTTTTCGCCCATTTAATGATGCTACCTGCTGTTATTTGTAGGGTTTCTTGTGGACCCTGTCTGTTATCTGCACCTTTCAATATCACAGGCATTGGGCAACTGATTGTCTGAAGTCAGCAGTGGCTAAGAACAATGAGTTATGTGAATATAAATCTGAAATTGAATTTGGTATTATATGTTGCAGTCGCGGCCGGTGGTAATATTTTGGGGGGGGGGCGGCAAACAGTAACACCCCCTGGTTGGTCGGTCAGGGGGGTCTGGTGCACTTACCCCATCTATGGTGGGCAGTGCTTCTCCCGTGCTTTACCAGCGGCTTTCCCTTGCTCGATGGCGACCCTCCTCCTCGTTTCCTCCCTCCTCCTCAGCGGCCTAATGAGACTCTTCTCTTTTCGGCCAATCGGAAAACGGGTCTCAGACCTGCTTCTGATTGGCCGGATAGAGGATCAGTGTTTTAATAGCGAATATTCATTCGCTGTTGTAACACCTGGGTGGTCTCCTGGTGTAATGCTCTGCACCACGAGTCCACCCTATTTTGAAGCCTATTGGAGCCTCTGGCTCTAATCAGGTGTTTAAGAAAAAACACCCCCACCGATGTAATTCATGTGCCCGGCATCCTGAAAGGGTCCAGACGCATTAATAGGGGGTTGCAGTGTTCTGTCAAAATAGCAGCCCTAGATAGAGCATAAAGGTGGCGGCCGTGAATGGGGGGGGGCGGCGCTCGGGTGCTCCTAAAGGATGGGCCGCCTCTGATATGTTGGAAAGCCACACAATGGCACCATTTAAATAACAGTTGAACAAATTAAGCATATCAAAACATTAAGAGCTAGCTGTATGGAAATGAGAGATGATGATGGCAGAACCATTTTCCTGTGGTAGATATAAGAGATTGGAGGATAACAGCTGAAGAAGTAAGATGATTAAAAAATATGCAAGCTGTAGTAAGAAATTAGGAAATGCAAAGAAGTAATACAGAACAGGCGGATACTGCTAATGCTATTTCAGTATCATAATTTTTGAAAGAACAGGATGGTAACTTTCTGAAAATATTTCTTGACCTCTTTTATGAATATTAACAATGTGTCATTACAGCACAAAAAGGCTAAACTGTAATCCCTCTGAATTAACACAAAAGAAAACTAACAAACCAGAATTAAATGTACTACAAGGATAAAATTCACGCTTAACAATCTCAAACTGCTAAAGGTCATTTGTATGATCAAAAGTACTTTTGTACTCAAAAACTAGAATTTCATTTTCTACACAATGGGGAAAAAAACTGAGCTCAGCCTCTTAAATATCTAGACTTAATGTGGACTCACTTTCTATCTATGTAGTTAAAAAATGCCAAGCAAGCCAAGCAATTGAGGTTGTCGAGTATTCTTTTGTTCCTAAGGTCAGGATTATTTTAAAGGAACCGTTTACTGAATGAAATATGCAGGTTGCCACTGTTGACTAGAAAGTATTAAAGACAGAGACATTCAAACAGAAGGCAGGTCCAACCTGGTTCAATGCTTTGTGTGAAGCTGTTGGCCATTTGGACAGCAAGACCGCCAGGGAATAAGCACTTTGGGAAAGAAAGGTCAGAACTAGCAGCCTTTACATTCCTTTCAGCACAGGTACCTTAGCAGTAAAACTACTAAAGCAGGTTCTCGGGTTTACAGACTGTTTAATTTGGACCATCTATTCCATATTGTATTCATTACTGCCTCTAAATTTTTTACTTTATATGTTGTTCTCTCAATAGGAAAATCATGATTTTGTTTGCCTATTAATTTCAATTGGATTATATTCAGTTTTACCAGTTTAACCACTTCAGCCCTGGAAGGATTTACTCCCTTAATGACCGGGCCATATTTTGCGATACAGCGCTGCGTCGCTTTAACTGACAATTTTTGGTGGTATTTGATCACCTCAGCGGTTTTATTTTTTGAGCTATAAATAAAAAAAGACTGACAATTTTGAAAAAAAAAAACACAATATTTTTAACTTTTTGCTGTAATATCCAAAGAAACATTAAAAATTAAAAAATGTCTTCATCAGTTTAGGTCAATATGTATTCTTCTACATATTTTTGGTAAAAAAAACCCTGCAATAAGCGTATATTGATTGGTTTGCGCGAAAGTTATAGCATCTACAAAATAGGGAATATATTTATGGCATTTTTATTATTAATTTTTTTTTACTAATAATGGCGGTGATCAGTGATTTTTAGCGGGACTGCGACATTGCGGAGGACAGATGGGACACTTTTGACACTTTTTTGGGACCAGTGACAACATTACAGTGATAAGAGCTAAAAATAGCCACTGATCACTGTATAAATGACATTGGCAGGGAAGGGGTTAACACTAGGGGGCGATCAAGGGGTTAAGTGTGTCCTATGGAGGTGTTTCTAACTGTGGGGGGAGTGTACGGACTGGGAGTAGAGAGAGATCGCTGTTCCTGATCACTAGGAACAGACGATCTCTCTCTATTCCCCTGAGAGAACGAGGATCTGTTTGTTTACATTGACAGATTCCCATTTTGGCTCTCTGTGGAGCGATCGCGGGTGGCTGGCGAACAAAGTTTAAGTTGAACTCCTGGAAGAAAGAAGTTTTGAAATTTGCTCGTGCCAGCTTAGTTGCCTTCAGTGCTTGGTATACTAAATTTAGAGCAGCCTCTTTCAACCAGGGTGCCTTCAGGGCTCTTCAGGGATGCCTTGGAAAAATTGCCATAAGTTGCCCAAAAATTGTCAACAGGCCAGCGAGTGGATGAAGCCTGTCTTTTTTTTCCATACAACCACAGGATTTTATTGTACAGGATTAAAACCTTGGGCACCATGCGGCCTGCCACTGGCATCCTAACAATCAGTGGCATCATTGGTAGATAAGGGGGCCGTCGGCTGCCTGCACAGAAATCTTTTGGGCAAGGGAGTTTGCCTCTCCCTTGCCCCTCTCTGTCAGCACTGGGGTCATTTTAGCAAAAAGTAGGAGAAACTGAAGGAGAAGAGAAAGTCTAAAGTACTAGTCAGTACCAGTGTGCAAAGGTGGAGAAATAAATCACCTGTAATGTTGGGTAGCCTACGTGCTATGTGTGGATGCTGCTGCAATATGTAAAAAATATTACTTTAGATTGACACATTTTAGAATTGGGGGGCCTTAAGATTGTGTATAATTATAAAGGCTGCCTCGGGTGAAAAAAGTTGAGAAACACTGATCTAGAAGGATGCTGATTAGACGACAGTAGATTGTGATGTTCATCCACCTTCTTGTCCATTCACAGAACACATATTGGCTTATGATCAGGAGGAAGGAGTGATCTCTGTAGCAGCTATAATATATATGATAATATTCTTCATCCCAGGCTTTTTTGAAAAGCCCCTAAGGTGAGGGTACACCTAGTGGGGGGTGTGTGCACACTTGCATGAAGAAATCACCATCACGGTTTATTTTGCTTGGATTGTTGCAATGTTAAGGATTTTTTGTGCAATACATGGAGCATGTGCACCTTCCCTATATATAGTTTTTTGGACATTGCATTAAGATTTTACCTTTTGTTTTATGTTTATGTTTGCACTTCTGTGTGCAGCAGCTTCCTTCAGCCCCCTAACACTTACCTGAGGTCCCTCTCTGTCCAGCAATGTCCATGAGTGTCTCAGCCGTCCGAGATTCTCCTTCCTGATTGGCTGAGACACAGCAGTGGCGCCAATTGCTCCTGCTGCTGTCAATCAAAGTTGGCTAGCCAATCAGGGGAGAGAGTGGATGGGGCCGGGTCAGGGCTCCATGCCTGAATAGACACAGGGAGCTGTGACTCAGCTCAGGTGCCCCCATAGCAAGCTGCTTGCTGTGCGGGCACTGAACAGGAGGGAGGGGTCAGGATTACAGAAGAGGGACCCCAGAAGAGGAAGATCCGGGCTGCTCTGTGCAAATCCACTGCAACAGAGCAGGTACAGTATAAGATGTTTATTATTTTTATAGGAAAAAAAACAAGCCTTTACGATCACTTTAAGTGAAAGGCATATTGGGAATTGAGGAGGTGAATAGCAAGCGATCTGCTATCATCCTTGTATAAACTGCAGAACTCACAGCAGCTGAGCTAAAAGATCAAAGCTCAGAATGGTATGCGGCATAATACAAAAACGATTTTTAACATCCCCAGCAGCCCTCCACACGTAGTATACCAAGAATTAGAAGCAACTAAGCTGGTCCCAGCAAACATCAATACACTATTCCTGGAGTTACATTTTAAAGTTTGAAGATTCTTTAACAGTAAAAAACTACTGTTACTTAATGGGTTCCTGGCTAATGGTATGAATTTGTCAATAGGAGTTTAGTGTATAAGAAATTAAAACCATTTTGTGTCTTTATGATGAGTGGCACAGTGGCTTAATGGTTAGCACATATGCCTTGTAGTAGTGAAACCCATCAAGTCTCAGGCAGGACAATCTGCATGGAGTTTGCATGTACTTCCTTTGTTCATGTGGGTTTCCTCTGGGTACTTTCCTTCTAAATTCTCAAGACATGCTGGTAGAGTGATTGGCTCCTGTCTAAACTGGCCCTAGTATGTGTGTAGAAATTAGCAAAGCACATGTGTTATCATATTCTACATGCCAGTCCCAAGACTAAATATTTAGGAAGGGTTGAGGAAAGACCTTGTTACCTACCTTGTAAAAAGAAAAAAAAAGTGTTAAGGACATTTTATGAGAAAAGATTTTCAAATTTATCAAACATTTTGGATGATTTACTAAAGTTGGAGTGCAAAATCTGGTGCAGCTGTGTATGGTAGCCGACCAGCTACTAACCTCAGCTTGTCCAAATAACAAGCTTTGACAAAAAACAAAAAAAACAACTGGAAGCTGATTGGCTTCTATGCAGAGCTGCACCAGATTTTGTACTCTCTAGGTTTAGTAAATCAACCCTTGTGTGCCCAGTAATTGAAAAGTACAAAAGCACCAAGCAGACTTTTAGGCTGGGTTCACACATATGCGAATTGGGTGCGGGTTTCCATGCATCCAATTCACATGACAGGAGATTGTGACGGGCTCTTCATGGAATCAGTTCACAAATCTCTATTACAAATCTCCATTGGGCCCTGATTTGTCCCTGAAACGGAAAACAGGGACGCACCGGACCCCTCCTGCGAGCTGCATCCGTCAGAGGTGTGAACTCAGCTTTAAGGTACTCCTTACACCCACATCCCTTTTTATAGTGACTGAGACATTGTGCCCCAGAAAACTGGCCAATAGAACTGCCAAGAGTCAGATACAAGTAAACAGATACATACATACAAACATACATACATTTATTTTTATAGAAATAAACAGTGTGCACCTGTCTTTTCCATAGGCTTTAAACTTTCCTTTGAGCACTTGATGCGTAACTTTGCTAAGTGAATATTCTCCACATCTTAAGTAAACCAACCCCAAAGTCAGGTTCTATTATGTGTTCCTAATAACACCCCATCTGAGTTTAATCTCCAAATTATCTCCCCAGTTATCACACACTGGTCTCCATTCCTGAATTTTAGGTAACTATATACAGTATCTCATAAAAGTGAGTACACCCCTCACATTTTTGTAAATATTTTATTATATCTTTTTGTGACAACACTGAAAAAATGACACAATTCACTACAATGTAAAGTAGTGAGTGTACAGCTTGTATAACAGTGTAAATTTGCTGTCCCATCAAAATAGCTCAACACACAGTCATTAATGTCTAAACCACTGGCAACAAAAGTGAGTTCACCTCTAAATGAAAATATCCAACTTGGGCACAAAGTGTCAATATTTTGTGTGGCCACCATTATTTTCCAGCACTGCCTTAACCCTCTTGGGCATGGAGTTCACCAGAGCTTCACAGGTTGCTACTGGAGTCCTCTTCCACTCCTCCATGATGACATCGTGGAGCTGGTGAATGTTAGAGACCTTCCACTCATCCACCTTCCATTTGAGGATTCCCCACAGATGCTCAATAGGGTTTAGTTCTGGAGACATGCTTGCCCAGTCCATCACCTATACCCTAAGCTTCTTTAGCAAGGCAGGGGTCGTCTTGGAGGTGTGTTTGGGGTCGTTATCATGGTCAAAAACATGTTGGCATTCATGGTTCCCACAATGAACTGTAGCTTCCCAGTTCCGGCAGCACTCATTCAGCCCCAGACCATGAAACTCCCACCACCATACTTGACTTATTTGTCTTTGTACTCCTTACCTGGTTGCCGCCACACACGCTTACACCATCTGAACCAAATAAGTTTATTTTGGTCTCATCAAACCACAGGACATGGTTTCAGTCATCTATGTCCTTAGTCTGCTTGTCTTCAGCGAACTGTTTGCAGGCTTTCTTGTGCATCATCTTTAGAAGAGGCCTCCTTCTTGGACGACAGTCAGGCAGACCAATTTGATGCAGTGTGCAGCGTATGGTCTGAGCACTGATGGACTGACCCCCCCACCCCTTCAACCTCTGCAACAATGCTGGCAGCTCTCATACATCTATTTACCAAAAACAACCTCTGGATATGATGCTGAGCATGTGCACTCAACTTTTTTGGTTGACAATGGTGAGGCCTGTTCTCAGTGGAACCTATCCTGTTAAACCACTGTATGGTCCTGGCCACCGTGCTGCAGCTCAGTTTCAGGGTCTTGGCAATCTTATTATAGCCTAGGCCATATTTATGTAGAGCAACAATTCTTTTTTTCAGATCCTCAAAGAGTTCTTTGCCATGAGGTGCCATGTTGAACTTTCAGTGACCAGTATGAGAGAGTGAGTGCAATAACACCAAATTTAGCACACTTGCTCCCCATTCACACCTGAGACCTTGTAACACTAATGAGTCACATGACACCGAGGAGGGATAATGGCTAATTGGACCCAATTTAGACACTTTCACTAAGCAGTATACTCCCTTTTATTGTAAGAGGTTTAGACATTAATCGCTGTGTTTTGAGTTATTTTGTGGAGACAGCAAATTTACACTGTTATACAAGCTGTACACTCACTTTTTTACATTGTAGCAAAGTGTAATTTCTTCAGTGTTGTCACATGAAAAGATGTAATAAAATGTTTACAAATATGTGAGGCGTGTTTTGTGAGATACTGTATTTTTTACAGCTGATTTCCATTTATTGTATTCTTAAATAGTTAATTTGGACCAAGCTGGTCCAAACCAACTATTTCCTTCACTAAGTGCTATACTGGCTCTAAGCACTGTATGAACTGTATGTAGCTTCAGCTGCATACAGTACACAGTTTTGGGTTGCAGCTGTGAGACAGAACCTTCCCATCTTACACCCAGAACAAAGCAGAGTTGGTCTGAGTGGCGCTCAGCCATTCATAGGCAGCTTTGAGTTCTGTGAAGGAATACAAAGCTTCCTCTGATTGGCTGAGGCAGATAGGCAGGCTGAGGATGCCATGCTTTCCGACTTGGCCAATCAGAGGAAGCTTTGTATTCATACTGCCTATGAATGGCTGAGTGACGCTCAGACCAACTCTGCATTGTTCCCGATGCGAAATGGGAAGTCCCTGTCTCACAGTCAGCATCCAGCACTGTGCATGCTTTTAAGGGTTAAAACAGTCAGGAAAGGACACAACACCCCCGCACTGCCTGTTGTACTCCTCTAAAAGCCCACATCACTGTGCCACAGTCACATGCAATGCAGGATGGTTGCAGCATGGTCCTATTCTCTTGAATGGGACACGTTCGACAGGTGGTACTGCCCATCAAACATGAAATCAGGAATGAAAGCATCATGGCTACAGCATGTGTATACCCAATGACATCTTAGAGGGAGAGGTTGGGGAGCAGTAAAAACGAGCCTCAACCAAGTGTTTTTACCACCTCTTTCCCCAAACGCAAGTGTCAGCTAAGACTTATGCCCTGTACACATGATCGGACAATGATCGGATTTTTTCAGACGGATTTTGGGCCAAACTTGTCTTGCATACACATGGTCGCACACAGTTGTCGGAAAATCTGATCGTTCTGAACGCGGTGACGTAAAAAACGTACGTCAGGACTATAAACGGGGCAGTAGCCAATAGCTTTCCTCTCTTAATTTATTCTGAGCATGCGTGGCACTTTGTGCGTCGGATTTGTGTACACACGATCTGAATTTAAACGATTTGATTTTGTTGTCGGAAAATTTTATATCCTGCTCTCAAACTTTGTGTGTCAGAAATTCCGATGGACAAAGTCCGATGGAGCCCACACACGGTCGGAATTTCCGACAACAAGCTCCGATCGCACATTTTCCGTCGGAAAGTCCGACCGTGTGTACAGGTTTTTAGTGTGTCACAGGAATTTTCTCAATATGCTGGATGGATGGTTATAGCAACCAGTCTAAGCAAATTCATGTCGTTCAGTTTAACCACTTGCCAACCAGCCGCCCTCATACTGCGGCAGGTTGGCACGATTCCGCGAGCCGCGGTAAGCTATACGTTGGCTACTTTAAGCAGCTTAGCAGGCGTGCCCGCACATGCCCACTGCACTTGGGGGGTGCCGATGCTAGTGACCGGCGGTCGCGATGACCACTGGCCACGAGCGATCGCGGGCACGAGAGGCAGAACAGGGACGTGTGTGTGTAAACACAAACAATCCCTGTTCTGTTCCGAGAGGAGATGCAGATAGTGAATTCCTAATAGCTAGGAAACACGATCTGACATCTCCTATAGTCAGTCCCCTCCCCCTACAGTTAGAACACATAGTCAGGGAACACAGTTAACCCCTTGATCGCCCCCTAGTGTTAACCCCTTCCCTGCCAGTGACATTTATACAGTAATAAGTGCATTTTTAAAGAAGTGATCGCTGTATATTTGTCAATCGTCCCAAAAATGTGTCAAAAGTGACCAATGTGTCCGCCATGTCGCAGTCACGATAAAAAATGCAGATCGCTGCCAATACTAGTAAAGAAATTAATAATAAAAATGCCATAAATCTATCCCCTATTTTGTAGACGCTATAACTTTTGTGCAAACCTATCAATAGATGCTTATTGCGATTTTTATTACCAAAAATATGTAGAAGAATACATATCGGCCTAAACTGAGAAAAAAAATTAGCTGTTTTTTTTTTTTAAAAATGGGGATATTTATTATAGCAAAAAGTACAAAATATTGTGTTTTTTTCAAAATTTTCACTCTTTTTTTGTTTATAGCGCAAAAAATAAAAGCCACAGAGATGATCAAATACCACCAAAAGAAAGATCTATTTGTGGGAAAAAAAGGACGTCAATTTTGTTTGGGTACAGCGTCGCACGACCGCGCAATTGTCAGTTAAAGCAACGCAGTGCCGTATCGCAAAAAGTGCTCTGGTCATTGAGCAGCCAAATCTTCCGGGGGTGAAGTGGTTAAGAAGGAGGAAAACCTGGAGCATGAGCATATTAGCATGTAATTTGGGTTGTACAATATTGTTTCTCCAGCATGCATATTTGGTCTCAAAAGCAGCATACAGGAGGACAGTCCTATGTATTTCAAACAAAGTGATCAGGGATTGGCACAAGGGCATCCTTTTCTTACACATGAGCATTGCTTTCATAGTATCTGTTTCTGTAATACCAGGAATAATTATAGGCTCTCTTTAACAAAACCAAAGTGCAAAGAGTCAACATTAATACTGTACTTATTTAGTTATGGTCAATCCGCATTACTGAATAAAATTCAGGTCTTCTTTAATGCTCCATCATATGGTTGCAATACATCTTAGATATTTTCATTGCTGATTAATGCGTACAATTAACATTAGGAAGCTGCATGCAAATAACATGAAATAATCATTACTGCATGAAAAAGTCTTTGGCATATAGCTTTTGTTAATAAGCATGCTTAAAATAGACCAGACTGTGCCACCGGCGTTAAGCTGTGGAGGCTTCATCCTACATCAAGTTGTCTCTTTTATTTTCATTTCATCCCGGCATGACATGTCTTTGAAGTGTGATCAAAATGTATTTAAATTAGCATTAACATTTTATCTTATGAAAAGCAGTAGGGCCATCTAAATTAGCAATGGTAAGCAATGAAGCAGATCCTTTCACAAGAAAGCAGACAAGATAAAACTCCCCCAGTATAACTGCTTCAGATTCTTAATAAAGACTTTATAGTGAGAGGGAGATGCAAGAAGTTTTCTGGAAATGTCAGTAAAAATATATGCACTTTGTTTTTCATTTAGAATTAAGTACATGTTATGTGCAGCTTGGTGGCAGTTCGCCAAATGTTTTTAGCTGTGAAGATGAGCTACAAATAGAAAAGGTTTTATGTACTGAACGATGATGCATCTTGGGACTTTAGTTTTAGTAACTGGAAAAAGGATAGAGTATCTGTGTTTGGATATTAACATATTTCTTTTTTAAAGAACAACTACCATGTGTAAAACAGTACACGTGCATCAGGTCCTCTAGCATGGTCCAGGAGAATTCTACTTCACCTCTTTGGCTGGTCTAATCAATGGAAATATCAATGGAAATATCCTACACATGCCCATTTAAATCCAAAACTGGTTTAGAGGAACTCACGGGTCTTTGCACAGAAGGAAGATCAAAAACAGCAGTGTTTTTATTGTCAACGTTTCAATGAAGTTCAGTCCATCTTTCTCAAGACACATCCCCTGCACATCCCCATATATATTGCTCACACTGCTTCAATTTGGAGAAAGCCAATTGCTAGGTCTGGGTGAGATGGGAAAATTGCATAATAATTTATGCAATTTTACTTTTCTAACTTAATACCCACAAACCATCATAGTTACATAGTGAGTAAGGTTGAATAAAGACACCAATCCAACCTGAGTGAGTGTCTACAATTGTCCCTAACCCTGTACATTGTGTCTCATTAAGATGCTCGTCTATTATATCATTATTTATTTAAGGTACCCACCGTCAACTTACGCAACGCTCCACACATATATTGCACACTCACATCAGTCCCCACAATCCAAGGTCCCCAACTCACATTCATATACTAGGGCCAATTTTGGACAGAAGCCAATCTAACCTACCTGCATGTCTTTGGAGTGTGGGAGGAAACCCACGCAGGCACTGGGAGAACATGCAAACTCCAGCCAGGTAGTGTCATGGTTGGGATTCAAACCAGTGACCCTTTTTACTGCTAGGTGAGAATGCTACCCACTACAACACTGTCAATGAGAAAATCTTTACGATAAATCTATGGCATTACTGTAGTCTCTCTGTCACATTAGTTTGGTTGATCATTTTAGGGGGTTTTCTTTACTTTTATTAACCACTTACAGAAGATTTATCCCCCCCCCCCTTCACGACCAGGCCATTTTTTTCAACTGGCACTGCGTTACTTTAACTGACAATTGTGCTGTCATGCGACGCTGTACCCAAATAAAATTGATGTCCTTTTTTCCCCACAAGTAGAGTTTTCTTTTGGTGGTATTTGATCACCCGTGCGTTTTTTTATTTTTGGCGCTTCAAACAAAAAAAGAAAAACAATACATTTTATCTAATTAAAAAAATGTAAAAAATCGAATTTCTTGATAAATTTAGGCCAACATGTATTCTGCTACATACTTTTGGTAAAAAAAAAAGAAAATCCCAATTAAAAAAATCCCAACAAGCATATATTGATTGGTTTGCACATAAGTTATAGCGTCTACAAACTATGGGATATATACTAGAATTTTTATTTATTTTCTTTTTCTTTTTATGCTAGTAATGGCAGTGATCAGCAACTTAAAGCGGAGTTCCGACAAAAAAAAAAAATATTAAAAGTGAGCAGCTACAAATACTGCAGCTGCTGACTTTTAATAATCGGACACTCACCTGTCCTAGGGTTCAGCGATGCAGGAGGAATGAAGCCCCGCTCGTCTCCACCTCCTCTCTGTGGTGTCGGCATTGTCACTGTGGTTGCCCAGCTGTGGCTTCACAGCCGGGCACACACTGCACATGCGCATACCGTGCTGCGCGCTGTGACTGGCCAGGCAATCATCTGGGACCTGTGCCATGTCCCAGATGATTGCCGAGAGGGAGAGGGGAGAGGTGAACTTACTTCCAGCACCGTGGTGCCCCGGGAGGAAGTGGGAGTGGAACACTCTAAAAAGAGGGTTTCCGCTCCCCAGCCAAAAAAATGACATGCCAAATGTGGCATGTCAGGGGGTCACCTTCACTTAAAGCGGAAGTTCAATTTTTTAGGTGGAACTCCACTTTAAATGGGGACTGCAATATTGCGGCGGACATTCGGACACCGACACTTTTGACACTTTTTGGGAACCAGCGACACTAATACAGTGATCAGTGCTAAAAATATGCACTGTCACTGTACTAATGACACTGGCTCAGAAGGGGTTAAACAGAGCAATAAAAAGGGTTAAATGTGTGCCTAGCCAGTGTTTATGTGTACCTTGTGTAGTGCTTTCACTAGGGGAAGTAACCAAAATTATTCTCTGCTTTGTGGGGAAAGAAAATCTATTACTTCCCCCCTGACAGGACAGAGCTCTGCCTTGTTTACATAAATTCATAATGATTACTGAGTGCCGGTGGTAACCAATAGGTCAACATCTGCTGTGTTTAATCACAGCAAAGCTGGGTCGTCGGTGGCGCATGCATGTGCCCCCTACCCAGAATTGTCAGATCATATATTTAGGTTATACGGTCGGGAAGCGGTTAAACTACCATGTAGCTATGCTTTAATGGGAAACCATCCAACAAGTTTAACATTTAATAAAAACTTTTTTTTTTTTAGTTAGTTAAAACCTTTTTCCTAATAGAAAAAAAAAGTGGCAGCTGTAACTGCTTATAAAGTATTAGCTGGAATTTGGCTTTAAAGTGGAACTCAAGGGAGGAATACTCACCTTTCCTCCAACAGGGGAGTGTGTTCTTTACTGGAACATCAAATGAAAATAAAAAGAAGAAAGCCTAAAAAAACAAACAAAGTCATCACATTTAAGGATTAGTAAGCCTACATTTTGTTTTGGGGTTTAAACAGTTCCTGCCCGGCCTATAGCAAAATGGAGCCGGCAGGAACCTCTCTTCATTCCGGGTGGACATCATATGACGTCCTACCAGATCACACCCCAGGACCGCGCAGCAGAGCGATCTGTCACTGGCTGCATCTGCCAATGGCTGATCACTGTACTGGCCCACTACCAGTACCATGTGACCACTTTAGTCAATCACAGCAGGGCACATGACAATTGTAAAAAATACATGACTTACTTTAAAGCCACCCATTGTATACAATTGTGTTGCTAGCTTTGATTGGTCAGTATGATCTCATGATACAGACTGGGCCAATCACAGCCCATCTGTATCATGTGATTAGCTCTGGTCAATCACAGCTAATCTAGCAAAACAGACTGAATGAATGGATTTCATTCAGTAAAATGCTTGCATAGAGCAATGAAATTAATTTCTCTATGCAAACATAATGTGTAAAAAACAAAAAAGAAATACTGATCACTTCCCCAGAGTAGTACAATGTTACTATGGTAACATTATATTGCTCTGACCAAAGTGTGTTATTTCCACCAAAGAAATGTAGCAAAATACCTTTTGGCCTAAATTCTTAAAGTGGTGTTCCACCCTAAAAAAAAAATCCATGACCGTGCCTAAAAAAAAAAAAAAAAAAAAAATTGGAATTTTTTTTTAACTTACCTCTAAATGCCTGTTGCTAGGGGGTCCCTCGTAGTCTGCCTCTTCCAGTGCCTGGGCTGGTGACATCACTTCCCCCTCGGCACAGGAAGGACTCGGCTCTGCTCCCTCTCTCCTGTCAATCATCTGGGACCCATTACAGGTCCCAGGTGACTGAGCGGCCAATCACGGTGCGTGGCGCCGCTCGCGCATGCGCAGTGGGTGCCAGGCTGTGAAGCCACAGTCCGGTGCCCACAGTTGCAATGCCGGCGCCGCTGAACGGAGGGCTTCGAACCCCCGCATCGCTGGACCCTGGGACAGGTAAGTGTCCAATTAAAAGTCAGCAGCTGCAGTATTTGTAGCTGCTGACTTTTATTTATTTATTTATTTTTTCAAGGGCCCCCCTCTTTAAAGAAAGATTATTTATTTGCAAAATGTTAAAACGGAAACAAAGAAAAAATTGTTTTTTTTTTTTGTTTTTTTTTTAATTTTCTGTCTTTTTTCATTTATTTTGCAAAAAATAAAAAAACGTGTAATTGTCATTCAAAGTGTGACATTGCTGAAACCTAAAAATTGGCCGGGGCAGGAAGGGGGTAACAGTGCCCTATATTGAAGTGGTTAATGCTGCTTTAACTGTTGCTAAAATCAGCCAACATGGTGACCATTTGCATCATCACTAGTGCCTATCTATCTAGAGAGGAATAAGTACACTAATGCCGCGTACACGCGGTCGGAATTTCCGACAACAAATATTCGATGTGAGCTTGTTGTCGGAAATTTCGACTGTGTGTAAACTCCATCTGACATTTTCTGTCGGAATTTCCGAAAACAAAAATTTGAGAGCTGGATCTCAAATTTTCCGTCAACAAAATCCGTTGTCATAAATTCCGAGCGTGTGTAGACAATTCCGACGCACAAAATTCCACGCATGCTCGGAATCAAGCAGAAGAGCCGCACTGGCTATTGAACTTCATTTTTCTTGGCTCGTCGTACATCTTGTACATCACCGCGTTCTTAATGTACGGAATTTCCGTCAACATTTGTGTAATTGTGTGTATGCAAGGCAAGTTTGAGCCAACATCCATCGGAAAAAAATCCAGGATTTTGTTGTCGGAATGTCCGATCGTGTGTACGCGGCAAAAGAGTTCTCTCCTACGATCTATACATCTCAGCATTCAATGGCCCTGAAACTTGCTCCAGTTCTCTCTACTCTTGTTTGCCCCACCTCATTGATATGGGGAAAAATGTAGGGGTATGTTGGGTTAAGGTTGGTGGCTGTGGAGCAGTGCACAGGTAGAAGATGATTAGTGAAGATACTATTATTGTAGTGCAGTGGCCAGGAGACCACGGGGAAAGGATGGTTGGAGAATGTGAGAATATAAACGGAAAGGTAACTGAAAGGTAGCAGGGTAGTAGACACACATTGCATGCGGTTAGGATAGTTGTGGTGCAAAAAGGAAAGTGTAATGTTAGTAGAAACATGCAAGTGTGCCCGGGAGATGGTAAACATTTACTGGAGTTACAGACACAGGTTGTTGAAGTAAGGATTCTAGTGCATCAGACAGGATGACAGGTTGAGGATAACCATCCTGAATTTGTGGGAGGTGTGCACAGGAGAGCAGTGTATATAGTTGAAAGGAATATATAGTTTTATAGTCATTTGTTATCTGGGCTGCAGGAAAGCAGCCACTATTAACAGAGATAGAGGCAAACACACACAATCCCCTTGTATAGATAAACTGTAATCATCCTTGTAAAATTAGCTTTTAATATATACCATAGTATTCTTGTACTGTAATTCAGATATAATTTCAAAGTGTAAATGAGTAGTTTTGCTTTCTAAACATGTGTCCATCTTATTGTTCAGTGAAAAGCATAATTGCATAGATGAGAGGTTTTGATATGGTCTTATTACATTATAATGAAGGTGTGGGAGGTTCAGCCATTCACTGGAAAAGGGTTTTACCAATGAAAATGTCTTCAAAGGCTTAACACAAATATGCTGTTTTGCAATTTTCATAGGGAAGAGCTCCAGCTGTGAACATGGACTTAAAAGAAACGTGTACTGAGACAACGACGAAGGCTGCTATTTTTGCCTTCTAAAAATGCTATTTACCTTACTGTCTGGCTTCAAAATTTTCTAGGGCACTGACCTAGAACAAGCAAGAAGATCTTAAAACTCAGAACTTTTAATAGTTATATTTGTTCCAGGTCATTACTGTACATAAGCCATAAGATATCCATGCCATTACCAGAAGGAAAGCCAGGCAATGGCTGCCTGCATGTTTCAGCGTAAGTATCATTTAAAGGCATTTATATGCAGCAAGAGATTGTTGCACAATGTGAGCAGATTAGTATTACAATATGTAATACCGGTATGACAATATACAATGGTGTGGACAGTAAGTAAGGATGCTGACTGAATCTTCTGTAGGTCTGATAAGTGGTTGCATTTAAAGGCCAGCTTGCCTTATATACTTCATATATATTTAAGATGTATGTAGGCAGGTGTTTACAAAAGGATTAATGTGTTCTTTTTTCTGTGTATCCTGTCTGTGCTCATGTCCTCATGGTAATTGAGACAGCCAAGTGTTAAATGCTACAATGTCTTCATGTTCCATTGTGTCACTAGGTTGACCCGTGAGCTGGGGGTGACCAATCTGCAAGGGTTAACATTTTTCACACCATTTTTAGTGCCCCCTACAGGTCAACCCACATAAAAGGGACTGACTCCAAGCCCCTGGGTCAAGTTCCTGGGGAAATACTGCCAAAATGTAGACTGTTACTCTGCTGGAGGAATCAGCCCCTTTGAGTGGTGATGGGAACCCAGTCGGGGTTCCTAGTGGGGTCTGGAGCCTAGAGACCTGCATGGACTTATACTGCCAGTAATGGACTTACTATTGATTATTGCAAAAGTAAAAATTAAACTCAGCGCTGCTCCTATAACTCAAACCAATATTATTATTATATATTATATATTTTTTGCACTTTATATTTGCACTGAGCACTTTTTATCATGTTGGTAAGCTATATCATGACATTGTATGTGTTGATATACGTTTGCTTAATACCATATTGGTTTGAGTTATAAGAACAGCACTGAGTTTAATTTTTACTTTTGCATTTATTGGGGTCTTTCACCTTTCACTTTAGCAGCAGCCCTATTATATTATAACATATTCCTTATTTTCATAGCACGGTTCTTTCTTTCTTTCCTTCACTTCACTGATTATTGCCTATTCATGGACTTGCAATGTCTCTTGTGGATGTATTGCCTAAATAGACCTTTGCCTTAAAAGGGACTATCTTCATGGATTCTGCCATCTGTATAATGTATAGTCACTTTAACTGGCACTAGAGAGCTTTGAATAGGAACTGTGTGAAGATGTCTTTTGGAACTGTACTGTTTTCTGAAAACTACCTCATTAAATGATCTTCATTTGTTCACTGGCTTTGCCTGGCCTGAAGTCTCTTAAAGGATGCATGCACAGTGTATCAAAAGAACAGGGTTTGCAACACATAAGGTGACTGAGTTAGGGGAAGATACAGTACCTGGGTCTAATGAACAGAGTGCTACCCAGAGGAAGCTGATGTGTCGTTGCTAAGGACTACAGTGTTTGCGTCACATGCAAGGCAGAGAATCGGCCAATAGACAGATGACATGGCAAATGTGATGATCACTCTGGTATTGGAGGGGGTTGAGTGCTTGGCACCTCCACTAGTGACCGGTTCCTCACTCTTAGGAACTGGACCTGCAGCACCAAGTGCCTATGGACCCAACCTGGAGTCATGAGAGAGAGGGATGTAGAGGCATGCTGGGAGAATAAAAGCAAGCATGGAGAATAAAGAGAAAGAACATTTCCTGTATCCCATAGCATCTGTGGGATTAGTCACTGGGAGAGAGGTGACATCTACTGCTGGATTGGTGGAGACCGGGACAGGCTCTGTGGTAATGGTCACTAAATGCTACACACCTGGGAAGTGGTGTCCCCTAACAGAAAGAGTGTCTGGAGTGTTCAAGTGTTAACAGCCATGGATAAAGAGAGTTAACCATGCAAGTGCCATTTGCATCTAATTTGGAGTTGTGCCTTAATGTTGAGTCCACATGATCACACCCACCTGCCTAGCATATAGACATTAGTGAATGCAGTTCAGGATGTCCCTGCCCAAGCCTAGCCCACATGTAGTCCTCTGTGTCTGAACTTAAACAGTGCAAAGAAAACAACTATGGGTATAATAATTATTCTCTGCACTCATGTATACTATGGGTCATGATTTACAATACATGCAATACAGTAACAAGAAACAATCTAACCTTTAGCCTTTACCTTACTTAGACTTAGCAGCAATCAGCACAATAATTAACTGTGGCGGCAGATAAATATATCTTGAAGTTTAAACTAGGTAATTATCACTTGGGCTGTCATTGAGAAAGCCATCACTGCAGCCTTAATGGTTCTATTTCAGCATTTCCTCCCAGCACCATCTCCTCTCTAGGGACCAGTATTAGGATTCACGAGTAGTTTGTTTCTAGCATTGCAATAAATTGACAGATGCCATTTCCTGCTTTGCTATACACACATGAGTACTTATGTTTTACACCATCCTAAACAAAAAGCTGTCAGAACAGAGCAATTGACCTTCAAATGTGGACATTCCTAAACGACAGGGAGCAGAATTGCTGTAACAATCGTGGTTCATTTCTGGGGAGGCTTAATGGTGTGTGCTTCCAGCCATACCAAAGATATAAATTATTGCAGCATACTGTACAACACAGACACCAAGTATCATGACAACTAGAACACTTTATAGCTTTACAAATAGACAAATTAAAGAACAATTAAGTAAGGAAAGTGATTTTTTGCACATTTCAGTTTCTAGTTACCAGGCCAATCATCAATGAAAATCTGCTATTTATTTCATTTTTAAAATTTGTATCTTACAAAAATAGAATTGGTGTTTTTGATTGTGCCTTATAAATGTAATATATAATACAGGTATTAATAAACACTTTGCTTTGGGAAAAGCACCAGAATCTATACCTTGCCAGCTATGGTAAATGAGAGGTAAAATAAACTCAGTGACACATGATGTTCACTTTAAAGTGAACCAATCGTTAACATGAACCAACATCAGCATCACCAAACCACATTATATTTTCTAATTAAAAAGTACCTCTAATTAAAAAGTACAATTCTGCTCTAGCCTCCATCTTGTAACTTACCACCAAGACATAGGTGACAGTTGCCTTTTTCATTGTTGATGCAAGACATCATTAGAGACTGCAGCGACTCTGTTAGATAGATATTGGCATTAAAGCGGAGCTCCACTTAAAAGGGGAAGCTCCGCTTATCTGCCTCCTCTTCCCCTCCGCTGCCACATTTGGCACCTTTTGGGGGGGGAGCGGGTGCCTGGTTTTGAACCCCACAGTCAGCCCATTCACAAAGGCTTCACTGACAGTTTCACTTAGTCAAGATGGCGGCAGCAGCACCCAAGGGCGGATTGAAAAATCTGCTTGGTTGAGGATACCGCTGGATTCCTGGACAGGTAAGTGTCCTAATATTAAAAGTCAGCAGCTACACTATTTGTAACTGCTGACTTTTAATTTTTTTCTGAAGAAGCCTGGAGCTCCTCTTTAAGATACAAGTATCAGTAAGAAGCAAAGTTGCTGATGTAATGGGTACATTTTCCTTCACCTAGTTAAGGCAAACATGTTTTAGCTAATGTTTTTATATACTTGTTTTGCATACCCAATCTTTAAAAAATATATAGAATACAGGATAAACTCTTGACTGGTGTCATCATTATGGGTTTTCTAGTTAAAAAACTTACTCACGCCTTTAACCACTTGCATATCAGCCTGTAATACCCCTTCATTACCAATTCATTTTTCAGTTTTCAGCTATATGAAAGCGACAATTACTCCGTCATGCAACGCTGTACCCAAATTAGTTTTATGTCATTTTTTAAGACAGATATAGCGTTCTTTTGGTGGTATTTAATAACCACAGGATTTTGATTTTTTTTTTTTACTATAAAAAGGAAAAATGACCAACATTTTTGAGAAAAAAAAACAGTTTTCTTTACTTTCTGTTAAAATAAAAATGTCAGAATAGTACAAAAATTCCCCAAATGACCCTTTTTGTGGAAAGCAGACACCCCAAGTTGTTCTCATTTATTTACATAAATTTTTAGAAATTAAGACACATGCTGGTACTGAGGGGGTTAAACACAGAGCTTGGTAAAAGTGCACCAGATGCATACATTGTACAAGTCATACACAGGGGAAGAATGCAGTGAAGGGGTTAATGTACTGGACACATACAGTGGCAGGATATAGATGAAGGAGTTAATGTTCAGATGGGCAGGATAAGGAAAGTGAGGGGTTAATTTAAGGGGTCTTTATTTATTATAGGGACTTTATTAACTGTATTATGGCTAGTGTGTGTAGGAAAGGAGGAGTCAGGAAAGGGTTTCCAAAAAAAGATTTCTGTGTTACTGCAGCAGAATGAATCAGCAGCTGCATTCATCCATTCATTCTGTGCCTATTCACAAGCACTGATCTCTCTCCTTTTCCTATTGTAAGATGAAGGGGAGAGACCAGTACAGTAAACAATACTATGCGATTGCTGTGATGACCAATCACGGTGACCACATGGTGCCCAGCCACTCGGATCAGCTGGGTACAGTGTCTATGTGTACATAGCCATCTAATGACGGCTGGTTATACAGCAATCACCTGGCGAAATGGCCGCCAGAGGTCTATTTATCCAGTGACATTCATAAATGGCCCTGGGTAAATAAAGAGCCACTGATCCATGGTTCATAAACGTAGAGCAGTAGATAAGTTGCTAACCACTTATCTACCGGGCACTTTCACCCCCTTCCTGCCCAGGCCATTTTTCAGCTTTCAGCACTGTCACACTTTGAATGACAATTGCGCGGTCAAACAACACTGTAACCATGTGAATTTTTTATCATTTTCTTCACACAAATGGAGCTTTCTTTTGGTGGTATTTAATCACTGCTGGGATTTTTATTTTTTCCTAAAAAAAAAAAAGACTGAAAATGTTGAAAAAAAAGTTTTTCTTAGTTTCTGTTAGTAATTTTTGTAAATAAGTAATTTTTCTCCTTCACTGATGTGCGCTGATGAGGCGGCACTGATAGGCACTAATAAGCTGCACTGATGGGAACTGATGAGGTGGCACTTATGGGCACTGATGAGGCGGCACTTATGGGCACTGATTAGGTGGCACTGATGAGGAGGCACTAATATTCTGCACTTATGGGCACTGATAGGTGGCACTGATGAGCACTGATAGGCGGCACTGATTAGTGGCACTGGTGGGTATTGATAGGTGGCACTGACGGGTCCTGATAGCGGGCACTGGTGGGCACTGATAGGCGGCATGGATAAGCGGCACTGATGGTGATGGGCGGCACTAATGGGCACTGATGGGCATTAATGTGTGGCACTTATGGGCATCGATGGGCTTTACTAATGGGCATTGATGGGCATCACTGATAGGTGGCACTGAAAGCCAGCACTGACTGGCATCACTAATGGGCACTGATTTCTGTCTGTGGTGGGCACTGATTGTTGGCACTGGTGGGCATTGATTGCTGACACTGGTTGGCACTGTTTGCTGGCACTGGTTAGCATGGGTTGCTGGCACTGGTGGCGCTCTAATGTAATCAGGGCACTGATCATCAGTGCCCTGATTACATCTCTCACTGTACCCTGTGAGGAAATGCCGCTGATCGGCACTCCTCGCCACACACTCTGAGGAGAGCTGATTACCGGCACTTCCTTCTTTACATGTGGCCGGCTGTGATTGGACACAGCCGATCACATGATAAAAGAGCCGCGTTAGCAGCTTTACAGAGATCGAGGTCGCGCCGTGTCCAAGCAACACGGCGCGACAGCAATGGCTGCTCGCCCAGCGGGCGCACAGGAGCAGCCATTCGATTGCACCATCATATCACATCCACCCAGAACGAGAGCCTCACAGTCCCGCCATCATTTGACGGTGGGCAGGTGGCAAGTGGTTAAAGTACAACTAAAGGTAAAACGTTTTGTTTTGTTTTGGACAGAGTGGAGATGGATTAGAACATGTCAATTTTTATTGTTATCTGCACCCCCATTGGGGAGATTCATCCTCTATATTTGTCCCGTTTACCATTAAAAGTGAAAGTAAATTAAAATCACAAATTTTAGGTTGTCCCCAGAGGAGAAATCTCCCTATAGGGACACTAGTTTTGGTGACCCCCAAGGGGTTCTCTTAATTTGCAGGGATTTCCACTCACTTCGTGTTTTTGCTACAGGACAGGAAGTGAAGGTAAATCTCCTTACTGGGACACATATGGCAAAAATAAACCTTACAGGGGTTATAACGCTCCCTTACTTTATCCAAAATGAAAAGAAAATTGCCTATAGTTCTACTTTAACCACTTGACCACTGGGAACTTAAACTCCCTTAATAACCAGACCAATTTTCAGCTTTCAGTGCTCTCACACTTTGAATGACAATTACTCAGTCATGCAACACTGTACCTATATGAAATTTTTGTCCTTTTTTTCACACAAATAGAGATTTCTTTTGGTGGTATTTAATCACCGCTGGGTTCTTTATTTTTTGCGCTATAAAAGAAAAAAGACTGGAAATTCTGTAAAAAAAATGCATTTTTCTTCGTTTCTGTTATAAAATTTTGCAAATTAGTAATTTTTCTTCATATATTTTGGCCAAAATTTATACCGCTACATATCTTTGGTAAAAATAACCCAAATAGGTGTATATTATTTGGTCTTTGTGACAGTTATAGAATCCAAAAGCTATGGTGCCAATATCTGAAAATTGATCACACCTGAAGTATCTAATTTCTTGAGACCCTAACATGCCAGAAAAGTACAAATACCCCCCAAATGACCCCTTTTTGGAAAGAAGACATTCCAAGGTATTTAGAAAGATGCATGAGTTTTTTGAAGTTGTCATTTTTTCGCACAATTCTTTGCAAAATCAAGATTTTTTTTTATTTATTTTTTTCACAAAATTGTCATATTAGCAAGTTATTTCTCACACACAGCATATGCATACCACAAATTACACCCCAAAACACATTCTGCTATTACTCCCGAGTATGGCGATACCACATGTGTGAGACTTTTACACAGCGTGGCCACATACAGATGCCCAACATGTATGGAGCACCTTCAGGCGCTCTGGAGCACCCAGGCCAATTCTGACATGTCTCTCCTACATGTAAAAATCATCATTTATTTGCTAGAAAATTACAAAGAACTCCAAAACATTATAAATGTTTTTTAGCAAAGACCCTAGAGAATACAATGGCGGTCGTTGCAACTTTTTATCTCGCACGGTATTTGCGCAGCAATTTTTTGAACGGGGTTTTTTTTGGAAAAAAAAAAGGTTTGTGCTTTAGAAAAAAACAAAACAGTAAAGTTAGCCCAATGTTTTTGCATAATGTGAAAGATGAGTATTGCAGGGTATTGTGGGGTATTGCAGAGTATTGCAGGGTATTGCGGGGTATTGCAGAGCATTGCAGGGTATTGCAGGGTATTGCAGAGTATTGTGGGGTATTGCAGAGTATTGCGGGGTATTGCAGGGTATTGCAGGGTATTGCAGCGTATTGCAGGGTATTACAGGGTATTCCAGAGTATTGCAGGGTATTGCAGAGTATTGTGGGGTATTTCAGAGTATTGCAGGGTATTGCAGAGTATTGCAGGGTATTGCAGAGTATTGCAGCGTATTGCAGAATATTTCAGGGTATTGCAGAGTATTGCAAGGTATTGCAGAGTAGTGCAGGGTATTGCTGAGCATGGAGGGATGGCTGAGCATGGATGGATGGATCCATGGATGTGACTGCAATTGTCACAGAGCAGCGCTGTGGGCACTACAGATCCAGCCCACAGCGCTGCTGCCATCCGATCTCTCTCCTCCACTGTACAGATCAGTACACAGAGGGGAGAGAGGAACCGGCGTCATGACATGACATCATTTGACGGAGGGATCACATGGTAAATGGCCGCGATCCGTGATGCAGGACCCGGCGGTCACAGATGTTCTCAGGTGCGCGCCCCAGGGGGCGCGCGAGAGCATGATTCTGGGAGGAAGTCACTGTACTTATCCAACCGCCCTGCAGCCGTCATTTGGCTATGGGCTGGTTGGGAACTGGTTAAGTAAAGATTACAGTACTATGGACCATGAAGAATGAATATATTTTTCTCCACAACGTTTCCTTTACTCTGGCTTTTAATATAATTAAATGCAATAACTTTGAGCTCGGATAAAAAGTTTACTATATTTTTTGTTAATATTGGTATTTATGTAGCACTGGCAATTTATAAAGCACTTTACATATACAGTATACTGTACATTCACATCAGTCCCTGTCCTCAAGGAGCTTACAACCTAAGGTTCCTAACTCATATTCAAACATAGACATACTAGGGCCAAATTAGACAGGCTCCAGCATGTGTTTGGAGTGTGGGAGGAAATAGGAGTACCAAGAGGAAACCCAGGCACAGGGAGAACATGCAAACTCCATGGTTAGGGTTTTAACCAAGGACCCTTGTGCTGACAGGGAGAAGTGCTAATCACTTAGCCACTGCAATTTCTTTTTCTAAAGTTAACCAATTTTTTGTTTTAGATCGAGGATGGGATAGTTAAAAACGATGTCAAGTGTTTTTGTGCCTTATGTGTGCCATTAAAATGAGATCTCCCTTCACTTCCTGTCACATGAGCCCAACAGGAAGTTAAAGAAAGTGAGGGGAATCCTCTCTGATAGTTGTCACTGGAACGATTTGTCAGCATTGGGCGTTTTCCCCTTTCTTCCTATTCCAGTGACAGCTCAATTTTTTTTTTCACTTTAACTCTTAGTAACGTTGCCCAACAAAACACAGCGCTAAGATCTTTACAATGATTCTAACCCTTACTCTATATCAAACCCCTCAAAAAATTGGCTTTGGATACATTTTACAGAGAGCTATAAATCGGATTAAGAAGCAGGACAACTGAGAAGGAAAGAGTTATAGCAGGATTTCATTCCAAAAGAGATGCAGAAATGTAGAACAGTTGGAAGCTATGGAAGATATTTCTTTATTTCTTTATAAACCTCCTAAACTCTATAGGACTATCTGGGCAGAACAGGAGGGAGGGCGAGAGAAGTGGAGGAGTTACTCTGTGTACACATTTACTTGTGTAGCTGTAAATTCAAGCTTAAACCTCTGAGACCATAAAGCACAGCCTGTTTTCAACTGAGCCACCAAGGAGAGGTTGGAGAACATTGATATGTAAATTGGAAATATATGCAATACCTGACTAAATGTAAAACTATATTAAACTCTATTTTTAGTTCTGACCATAATAAAAAGAATATATGAAAACAAAATCTGGTGCAGCTCTGCATAGAAACTGATCGGCTTTCAGGTTTTTTGTGAAAGCTTAATTGAACAAGCTGAAATTAGATGCCGATTGGCTACCATGCACAGCTGCACCCTGTTTTGCACACTCCCGTTTTATTATATCAACCCTTTACTTTATTTAAAACATGAACATATTTGGTATAACTATTCACATTCATCAGACTTGTTCCACAGATGTGCACTATATTGTAAGTATTTGGACCTACCATCTGAAGTCTATTCCAATTTCAGCGAAATTTTAGCTCCTAAGTTAACCTCGCTATTATCTAACTTCAGGGACCTAGAATCTTTACCAGAATCTATGAACGAGGCAGTTATTGTGTTGATTCCCAAGCCGGGTAAGGATCCGCTAGAGTGTGCCTCATACAGGCCGATATCGCTACTCAATGTAGACGCAAAGATCTTTGCGAAAGTTCTGGCTATCCGCTTATCGCATGTCATAGAAGATCTGATTGGTATAGATCAGACCGGATTTATGCCTGGCAAGGGAACCGATATCAATCTGAGGCGTCTCTTCCTTAATCTCACCATTCCACATGACAATTCAGGGACCAGAGTTATAGCCTCTCTTGACGCCGAAAAGGCGTTTGACTCTGTGGAGTGGAACTATTTGTGGCTGGTACTACAGAGATTTGGGTTTGGCCCTAAGTTTATACATGGCATTAGATTGTTGTACCAGGCCCCCAAGGCTAGGGTCCGTACGAACAATTGGGTCTCGGAACCCTTTGATTTATTCCGCGGCACGAGGCAGGGCTGCCCGCTCTCCCCCAGCCTGTTCGCCCTGGCATTGGAGCCACTGGCAATCTCAGTCAGGAGTGCTCCGGATGTCCTGGGCTTACGGGTGGGTCTGCTGGAAGAGCGGCTGTCTCTGTACGCGGACGACGCGCTTTTATACCTGCATGATGCGGGCCCTTCTCTCCTTGCGGCCTTGAAAATCTTTGACAACTTTGGTGGGTTATCTGGTATAAGGATCAACTGGACCAAATCAGTGCTGTTTCCTCTGGACGATGCAGCTGCCACTGGGCCACCATCCTCCCCACTACAGTGGGTGACGGAGTTCAAATATTTGGGGATAATAATCACGAAAAACCCTTCAGACTTTATAATTAAAAATTTGAGCCCTATCCTGAGTACGTTACGTGCGAAATGTCTGGCCTGGGCTGACTTACCTCTAAATCTATTGGGACGCATCAACCTCCTTAAGATGATGATACTTCCTAAATTTAATTACGTTTTTAGAAATTCCCCGGTATGGGTCCCTGCTTCGTTCTTTAAGGAGGTTGATGGTCTAGTGGGAACCTTTATTTGGGGGGGTGGGAACCCCAGATTGGCGCGCTCTACCCTGTGGCTGCCTGCCAGTTTTGGAGGATTAGCCCTCCCCAACTTTCAGGTTTACTACTGGGCGGCTATGTTGGTGTCGGCCTACTGGTGGTTTCAGGGTTCTAGAATGAATGCGGCAGTCTGTCTTGAGGCAAACTATTTGGGCTCCCTTACTGATCTAAGAAACTTTCCCTATAGAGGTCCGGGTGCATATACGCGAGTTCCCGAGCCCACTCGGGCAACGTGGAGGGTGTGGGTGGCTGCAAGACGTAGATTCCTCTTACCGGGCCAACTATCGCCAGCGAACCCGTTATGGGGTAATCCAGCTCTTAAACACTTCCGGACTGTGCCAGACCCACAGCTTTGGGCCAGGTTTGGCATCACAACCATAGAACAAATTATGCCCAGGGGGGAACTACTCTCTATCACGGAAATAATGGCTAAATTTCAGTTGCCCAGAGGGATGTGGTTTAGATGCTCTCAATTAAGGCATGCGGCACGGGCTCAGTTTCCTCAGACGCCTCTGCTTCAGGCAGATCCAATTGAGGAACTTTTGGCGTCTGGAGATGTCTCTAAGCCCCTTTCCACCTTGTACGCTGTACTCCTGGGTAAGGACTCTCCTAAAATAGCAAGGCTGTGGGACAGCTGGCACACCGACATCCCATCATTAGACAGAGAGGACTGGGAGGAATGTCTGGATAATGGTCCTAGACTGGTGATTGCATCCAGGGATAAGTTAATCCAGGTCAAATTTATACATAGAATTTACTACACCCCTCAGAGACTCCATCGCATATTCCCTGACAGAGACCCTATGTGTAACAAATGTAAATGTCAAATTGGAACCTTTTTCCACATGTTCTGGGAATGCCCATTGATAGCAACATATTGGAGTGCGATATTTGCAGAGATAAATTCCAGGCTGCAATTATCCATACCAATTACTCCGGAGTTGGCCCTTCTTGGGATTCACGACAATGAACAAAGAGCCTATCATTTAAAATTACTTGTTTCCTTCCTGCTATATTATGCCAAGAAGGAAATATTGATGAAGTGGACAGACCCCTCACCCCCGACCGTGTCCGCCTGGGAGGCACAGATTGAGGCAGCTATACCTATGTATAGAATCACATATATCAATCGAGGTTGTCCATGGAAATTTGAGAAAGTGTGGACACCTTGGCTCTCATCTTAGGGAACCACAGTGGATTTCTGTATTATGTGGGGGGGAGGGAGGGGAAGCCCCTGGACACATGAGGTACTTTTCTCTGTGATCATCTTGTCTTAAATATTGATATATAAGGATGTTGCACCTCCTACGCATGTATGACACTGTTATGCAATTGCTCATGCTTATTTGTCATGTAATGCTCTGAATTATGTCAAGAAGTATTCTGTAATTTGCCTCCCTGTGATACAATAAAGCACACCTGTTTGTTAAAAAAAAAAAAAGTATTTGGACACCTGCCTTTACACGCACATGAACTTTAATGGCATCTCAGTCTTAGTCCGTGGGGTTCAATATCAAATTGGCCCCCCTTTGCAGCTATAACAGCTTCAACTCTTCTGGGAAGGCTGTCACAAGGTTTAGGAGTGTGTCTATTGCAATGTTTGACCATTTTTCCAGAAGTGCATTTGTGAGGTCATGCACTGATGTTGGGCGTCCACTCTAATTCATCCCAAAGGTATTCTATTGGTTTCAGGTCAGGACTCTGTGCAGACCAGTCAAGTTACTCCACCCCAAACTCGCTAATCCATGTCTTTATGGACCTTGCTTTGTGCACTGGTGCGCAGTCATGTTGAAACAGGAAGGGGCCATCCCAAAACTGTTTCCACAAAGTTGGGAGCATGACATTGGCCAAAATGTCTTGGTATTCTGACGCCTTAAGAGTTCCCTTCACTGGAAGTAAGAGGCCAAGCCCAACCCCTGAAAAACAACCCCACACCATAATCCCCCCTCCACCAAATGATGTGGAACAGTGCACAAAGCAAGGAGCTTTGTTGGCCAGAATACTGTGCAAGGGGCTTGTCAGACCACTGGAGACCTATGTGTCTGTGTGAGAGCAGTGGTCCAACTTGACAGCATGCTGCCTGCACAAGGCAGCTTCTAATGCCGCGTACACACGAGCAGACTTTACGGCAGACTTTGCCCGGCGGACTGGATTTGGTCAGACAATTCGATTGTGTGTGGGCTCCAGCGGACTTTGTTTTCTCAAAAGTTGGACGGACTTAGATTTGAAACATGTTTTAAATCAATCCGTCAAAATCGAGTCCGGTCGAAAAGTCCGCGCGTCTGTATGCTAGTTCGACAGACAAAGAGCCACATTAGGGCAGCTATTGGCTACTGGCTAGGGATGAGCTTCGTGTTCGAGTCGAACCCATGTTCGACTCGAACATCGGCTGTTCGCCCGTTCGCCGAATTGCGAACGATATGGGCGGTTCGCGCCAAATTCGTGTGGCGCGTCACGGCCCATAATTCACTGCGGCATCGCAGTGCATTGCTGGCTAATGATTGGCCAAGCATGCACTATGACCCGCATGCTTGGCCAATCACAGCGCCGCCTGAACAGAGAGCCGTAATTGGCCAAAGCCAAGGAGGCTTTGGCCAATTATGGCTCAGGGGATTTAGTACACGCCCCACACTATATAAGGCCGCCTGCACGGCGGCCCTGTGTAGTGTGTGTTCCGGTGTGCTGAGAGATAGAGAGAGAGACAGTGTCATTTGATTTGAGTTAGATAGATTAGGCAGAACAGTCAGTCAGTTAGCTGCACCTACAGTGTATTGTGTATATATATGCATCCCAGGTGTTGCATATATATATATACACTGTATTCAGTTTAGCTAGATCCATTCCTGTTATCTTCTAGACTATTTAAATTTAGTGCAGTGCGTCCTGCTCACAGTGTTCAGCTAGATCCGTTCCTGTTATCTTCTAGACTATTTACATTTAGTGCAGTGCGTCCTGCTCACAGTGTTCAGCTAGATCCGTTCCTGTTATCTTCTAGACTATTTACATTTAGTGCAGTGCGTCCTGCTCACAGTGTTCAGCTAGATCCGTTCCTGTTATCTTCCTACTGACAGGCAGGCTTGTCTGGTTACAGTATATAAAGCTACCTGAAGAAAATTACAGGTGTTCTATTTGATCCTATTAGTACCACGGTCAGGCAGCTAGACTATTTACATTTAGTACAGTGCGTCCTGCTCACAGTGTTCAGCTAGATCCGTTCCTGTTATCTTCCTACTGACAGGCAGGCTTGTCTGGTTACAGTATATAAAGCTACCTGAAGAAAATTACAGGTGTTCAATTTGATCCTATTAGTACCACGGTCAGGCAGCTAGACTATTTACATTTAGTACAGTGCGTCCTGCTCACAGTGTTCAGCTAGATCCGTTCCTGTTATCTTCCTACTGACAGGCAGGCTTGTCTGGTTACAGTATATAAAGCTACCTGAAGAAAATTACAGGTGTTCTATTTGATCCTATTAGTACCACGGTCAGGCAGCTAGACTATTTACATTTAGTACAGTGCGTCCTGCTCACAGTGTTCAGCTAGATCCGTTCCTGTTATCTTCCTACTGACAGGCAGGCTTGTCTGGTTACAGTATATAAAGCTACCTGAAGAAAATTACAGGTGTTCTATTTGATCCTATTAGTACCACGGTCAGGCAGCTAGACTATTTACATTTAGTACAGTGCGTCCTGCTCACAGTGTTCAGCTAGATCCGTTCCTGTTATCTTCCTACTGACAGGCAGGCTTGTCTGGTTACAGTATATAAAGCTACCTGAAGAAAATTACAGGTGTTCTATTTGATCCTATTAGTACCACGGTTAGGCAGCTAGACTATTTACATTTAGTACAGTGCATCCTGCTCACAGTGTTCAGCTAGATCCGTTCCTGTTATCTTCCTACCGACAGGCAGGCTTGTCTGGTTACAGTATATAAAGCTACCTGAAGAAAATTACAGGTGTTCTATTTGATCCTATTAGTACCACGGTCAGGCAGCTAGACTATTTACATTTAGTACAGTGCGTCCTGCTCACAGTGTTCAGCTAGATCCGTTCCTGTTATCTTCCTACTGACAGGCAGGCTTGTCTGGTTACAGTATATAAAGCTACCTGAAGAAAATTACAGGTGTTCTATTTGATCCTATTAGTACCACGGTCAGGCAGCTAGACTATTTACATTTAGTACAGTGCGTCCTGCTCACAGTGTTCAGCTAGATCCGTTCCTGTTATCTTCCTACTGACAGGCAGGCTTGTCTGGTTACAGTATATAAAGCTACCTGAAGAAAATTACAGGTGTTCTATTTGATCCTATTAGTACCACGGTCAGGCAGCTAGACTATTTACATTTAGTACAGTGCGTCCTGCTCACAGTGTTCAGCTAGATCCGTTCCTGTTATCTTCCTACTGACAGGCAGGCTTGTCTGGTTACAGTATATAAAGCTACCTGAAGAAAATTACTGGTGTTCTATCCCAGCTTAGTGCAGCTACAGGCCATTAGTATGTCTGGAAGGCCAAGAAGGAGAGGCAGACAGTCACAAGCCAATAAGAGAGGGCAAGCAGGCTCTGTGTCTAGTGCTGGTCGTGGAGACGGTGCATCCTCATCAGCACGTGGCCATGGGACACGCTTGGCCTTTTTTTCGGCAGCTGGCCGTGTTGAGCCGCAACATGCGGAAGACTTGGTCGAGTAGATGACCAAGCCGTCCTCATCCTCCTCATCCTCTCTCACCCAGGGTGCTTTGTCTGGCAAAGCAGCGGCCTCTTCCCTCAGCTCAATGTCATCAGTGACTCCTTCCCTAGCTCAACCATGTCCTCCTGAGGATTCCCTCGAACTGTTTGACCACAGTGTTGGGTACATGCTCCAGGAGGATGCCCAGCGTTTGGAAGGCTCTGATGATGATACTGAGCTCGATGAAGGCAGTAACATGAGCACGGACAGAGGGGGTGCCCAAGAAGGACAGCAATCTGGCAGTCATGCTCCCCCTGCTGCAGCATACTGCCAGGTTTGCTCCAGTGATGAGGAGGGAGGGGATGATGAGGTCACTGACTCAACGTGGGTGCCTGATAGGAGAGAGGAGGAGGAGGAGGAGGCGGCACATCACCAACGAGGCAGGATGCCCTCCAGGGGCCAGCCTAAGGGCAGCACATTGACTGCATCACACCCCAAAGCTCCACATGTGCAGGGCGCTGCAGTCTCTGCGCGTTATTCAAAAAGTTCTTTGGTGTGGGCCTTTTTTGAGACGAGTGCATCAGATCGCACCGCTGCTATTTGCAACATATGTCTCAAGCGTATCTCACGTGGCCAAAACATCTCCCGCTTGGGTACCACATGCTTGACCAGACATATGTTGACCTGCCATGCAGTTCGTTGGCAAGCGTATCTAAAAGACCCACACCAAAGAACAAAGAGGATCTCTCCTTGCTCCTCATCAGCTGAGATTTCCAACCCCACTAGACCTCCAGTCCTCTCTGAGACCTGCAGTGAGAGGAATGAAGGTGTAGAATTAGGTGTGTCACAGCCAAGTACTTGTGGGCAATCTGCTTTTGGTACACCGACGTCAGATTGTACCAGGCAAATTTCCCTGCCCCAGCTGCTGCACCGCCGAAAAAAGTTTGCTCCCAGCCATCCACATGCCCAGCGGTTGAATTCTAGCTTGGCAAAATTGCTAGCACTTCAACTGCTGCCTTTTCAGTTGGTAGACTCTGCCCCCTTCCGTGAGTTTGTGGAATGTGCGGTTCCTCAGTGGCAGGTACCCAAACGCCACTTTTTCTCACGGAAGGCGATTCCGGCTCTCTACCGGCATGTGGAAGGCAATGTCCATGCCTCGCTGGACAGGGCGGTCAGCGGTAAGGTGCATATTACCGCTGACTCATGGTCCAGCAGGCATGGACAGGGACGTTACCTAAGTTTCACGGCGCATTGGGTGACTCTGCTGGCAGCTGGGAAGGATGCAGGACAAGGTGCAGTAGTGTTGGAGGTTGTTCCGCCACCACGCCTCCAAAATGCTGATTGTGACACACCTCTCTCCTCCACCCCCTCCTCCTCTTCTTCCTCCATGGCCTCTTCCTCGGAACCAGCGGTGCTCCGTAGTCGTTCAAGGGGCTACGCAAGTACGCAGGCCAAAAGATGCCATGCGGTGCTTGAGCTGGTGTGCTTGGGGGACAGGAGCCACACTGGGGCAGAGGTTCTGTCAGCTCTGCAGGGGCAGGTTCAGAGGTGGTTGACGCCACGCCAACTTAAGGCAGGAATGGTGGTTTGCGATAATGGCACCAACCTCCTCTCTGCCCTCCGACAGGGACAAATGACCCATGTGCCCTGTTTGGCTCACGTCCTTAACTTGGTGGTGCAGCGGTTCTTGGGCAGGTACCCGGGCTTACAGGATGTCCTGAGGCAGGCCAGGAAAGTCTATGTGCATTTCCGTCGGTCATATAATGCCAGTGCTCGGCTGACGGACCTCCAAAAGGAGTTTAACCTGCCCAAGAACCGCCTAATTTGTGACATGCCCACCAGGTGGAACTCAATGTTGGCCATGCTGCAGCGGCTGCACACGCAGCAGAGGGCCATCAATGAGTACCTGTGCGACTATGGCACCAGGACAGGGTCAGGGGAGCTTGGTTTTTTTTCCCCACGCCAGTGGGCCATGATCAGGGATGCATGCACTGTCCTGTCACCATTCGAGGAGGCCACGAGGATGGTGAGCAGTGACAGTGCATGCATCAGTGACACTGTCCCCCTTGTCCACCTGTTGGAGCACACGCTGCGTGGAATAATGGGCAGGGCACTTGAGGCAGAACAGAGGCAGCAAGAGGAGGACTTCCTTAGCTCTCAAGGCCCCCTTTATCCAGACAGTGTTCCTGCGTGCCCGCCGATCACACAGGAAGAGGACGAGGAGGAGGAGGAGGAGGAGGAAGATTGTGTCAGTATGGAGGTGGAGCCTGGCACTCAGCATCAGCAGTCTTTAAGGGATCAGTCCCAAGAAACACATGGACTTGTACGTGGCTGGGAGGAGGTGGCTGCGGACGTTGTCGTCCTTAGTGACCCAGAGGACTCCGGACCGAATGCCTCAGCAAACCTACGCTGCACGGCCTCCCTGATCCTGCAAAGCCTGCGTAAGGATCCTCGTATTCGTGGTATCAAGGAGAAGGACCAATACTGGCTGGCAACCCTCCTTGATCCACGTTACAAGGGTAAGGTTGCGGACCTTATCTTGCCATCGCAGAGGGAGCAGAGGATGAAACATCTTCGGGAGGCCTTGCAGAAAGGTCTGTGCAATGCGTTCCCAGAGACTGGGAGGTTACAAACTCCTGTTTCTGGACAACGTGTTGCTGAGGCTTCGGTCAGTCAAAGAAGGAGCGGTGGAGAAGGTGGCCGTCTGACCGATGCGTTCAGACAATTTTTTGGTCCGCAGCCCCAAGGTATGATCGGTTCCAGCAACCATCGCCAGCGTCTGTTTTACATGGTGCAGGAATACCTAGGGGCAAGATCAGACTTGGACACCTTTCCCACCGAAAATCCTCTGGGTTACTGGGTCTTGAGGATGGATTACTGGCCAGAGCTTGCACAGTATACAATTGAGCTACTGGCCTGTCCTGCATCCAGCGTTCTTTCAGAACGCACATTCAGTGCTGCTGGAGGCGTGGTAACCGATCACAGGGTGCGTCTGTCCACCGACTCGGTCGATCGGCTGACCTTCATAAAAATGAATCAGTCTTGGATCACCACCAGCTACCAAGCACCTGATGCTGATGTAACCGAATAATTTTTTTTGAAATCTCAGATCCCTTCAAAGACTGCCTATGCTGATGCTGAGTGACTATCCCTGAGTAATTATCCTCTTCCTCCTCAATCATCACGCTGATAGCTTGTAAGAACATTTTTGGTTCTGGGCGCCACCACCAGTGCCTAAGGCACAATTTTTCAGCCCCTGTTTAACAGGGGCGTGTAATTACAATTTTTGATGTAATACTTTGCAGCAGGGCTCGTTCCTGCATTCCAACTAGAGTGTCTGTGAGGGGTTGCAGTGTTGTGGCACCAGCACCAGTGCCTAAGGCCCAATTTTTCTTCCCCTGTCTAACAGGGGCGTGTAATTACAATTTTTGATGCAATACTTTGCAGCAGGGCTCGTTCCTGCGTTCCAACTAGAGTGTCTGTGAGGGGTTGCAGTGTTGTGGCACCAGCACCAGTGCCTAAGGCCCAATTTTTCTGCCCCTGTCTAACAGGGGCGTGTAATTACAATTTTTGATGCAATACTTTGCAGCAGGGCTCGTTCCTGCGTTCCAACTAGAGTGTCTGTGAGGGGTTGCAGTGTTGTGGCACCAGCACCAGTGCCTAAGGCCCAATTTTTCTGCCCCTGTCTAACAGGGGCGTGTAATTACAATTTTTGATGCAATACTTTGCAGCAGGGCTCGTTCCTGCGTTCCAACTAGAGTGTCTGTGAGGGGTTGCAGTGTTGTGGCACCAGCACCAGTGCCTAAGGCCTAATTTTTCTGCCCCTGTTCAACAGGGGCATGTAATTACAATTCTTGATCTAATGTTTCACAGCAGGGCCCTGTGAGGGCTTACAGTGTTGTGGCCACAGCAACACCTAAGGCCCAAATTTCTGCTGAGTATATAGGGCAGGACCCTACTTTCAAAGATCTAACTTACAAACGACTCCTACTTGCAAACGGAAGGAGACAACAGGAAGTGAGATGAAATCTACCCCTAGGAAGGGAAATTCTCTCCTGTAAGAGTTAATATGGGAAAACAATTTCTCCTTTCCACTGATGCTTTCCAATCCTTGTTCCACAAAAAAACCCAAATTTTCAAAAAACATTTTTCATTGGGACAAAAAGTGAGGTGAAATCTTCTGAAGAGGAGGAAAGACAGCAAAACAAATGTCACAGGGGTGATAACCCTTCCCTATGTTTTCCAAAAAGCTTAAAAAGATTTTTTGGCTGGAGCTAAACACGTTAAAAATGTACCCGTTCAAAATTACAAAGAGATTCTACTTAACAACAAACCTACAGTCCCTGTCTTGTTTGCACCGCCTGTATACTGCTGTTCAGAGTATATAGGGCCTTTCCTTATTTTAATTTGGGTGCGGGGTTCCCCTTAATATCCATACAAGACCCAAAGGGCCTGGTAATGGACTGGGGGGGTACCCATGCCGTTTGTCTCACTGATTTTCATCCATATTGCCATGACCCGACATGACATTAAACCCGCAAGCAGTTTTAAATGAGATTTTTTCCTTTAAAAATGACATTTGGTGCAGGGACTGTTCTAAACACGGGAAACACGCGCCACTTTACAGGCATACTATAGACACCCCCCAGGTACGATATTTAAAGGAATATTTAACTTTTTTTTTTTTACTTTAAGCATCATTAAAATCACTGCTCCCGAAAAAACGGCCGTTTTTAAAAGTTTTTTTTGCATTGATACATGTCCCCTGGGGTAGGACCCGGGTCCCCAAACCCTTTTTAGGACAATACCATGCAAATTAGCCTTTAAAATGAGCACTTTTGATTTCGAACGTTCGAGTCCCATAGACGTCAATGGGGTTCTAACGTTCGTGCGAACTTTCGGTCCGTTCGCAGGTTCTGGTGCGAACCGAACCGGGGGGTGTTCGGCTCATCCCTACTACTGGCTATGAACTTCCTTGTTTTAGTCCGGTCGTACGTCATCACGTACGAATTTGACGGACTTTGGTGGATTGTGTGTAGGCAAGTCCGTTCATTCAGAAAGTCCGTCGTAAAGTCCGTCGAAAACTCCGCCGGGCAAAGTCTGCCGTAAAGTTCGCTCGTGTGTACGCAGCATTACAGTTTTAAGCACTAATACATGATTTTTAAAACCAATGTTATCTGCTTTTTATTTAGTCTGACTGCATAACAATAATTCAAAGCAAGACTTTAATTGGGTTTTAAATAGCTGAAGGTCCTTTTTAATGTACTCCTTGGATTATATTAAAAAATAATTACTTTATGGGAAAAAAATAAAAATTACACAAAGTTAAATGTTAATATGAAACAAATTAGAAACATTCAAACTTTTGCAGTGGATTTTTCTGTTTCATTTACTTATTGATCTTTTCATAAGCAAAATATATTCAAAGGGAATGATTTGTAATCACAAGCACCATTTTTGTTCACACTTACCAAATGTAATGCGATAGAAAATATTGTAAAGCGCTGCGTAAACTGTTGGCGCTATATAAATCCTGTATAATAATAATAATAATAGAGAAAGTACCAAGTGCCCAAGTTTCCTTCTATTGTTCTATTACTGTGGCCGAGATTTTTATAGAGAGCTAAATGCTTCAAATGAAAACATTCAAAAATAAACTTCCACTATTCCAACAACTATGTTAATAGGGTGTGGTTAAAATGAATTTCACATATTTATCGTATTCATTTTTTCACATTGATGACGCCAATACAAAGCAGAAAATATTGTTTTAAACTAAACTGACAGATTTAAGCGGAATTAAAGATCTGCTGGGAAATCACAGTTTCGCTTGATTTGCTACAAAAGTAAGAACTGCTAGGGAATGGCAAGCAAAATGTAATTTTCTGTGATATTGTCTCTACACCCCATAATAAATTTACAAGACACCTCAAGAGTGGGAAAGCGGTAACTTAGCAAATGCCAGGTTGATTGAAGCTAAAGTGTAGAATTTCATTAACACAAAGAATGCAAATTTATTCCCTGTGGGTTCCTGATTGTTTCAATAAAGTATGCTTGTAACATTGTGTGCGTACATGATTAAATTCAAATTCATTTGGAGACATTTTCACAGACCCAAAAATAAGCATGCCACAAATCCTGTAAATATATGCACAATCAGCTATACCAATAAAGTGAAAATCAGATATTTGAGCTATGCCTGTGAAATAAAGAAGTCAACTAGTTATATTAGTGTCAAATGCAGCAGCAGTTTAATGAATTGAAAATGATCAAAAACAGAGCCAGACCCCATATTTAAAAGGTAGTAAAGCTTTTTTTGTAATATTCTTACAGTTTACGTCACAGAGCAATAATATAAACTAAATATATGGGTAACTCAAAAAGGGATGTTTGGGACAAGATTGAAAATTCCCTACAAACCCACTCTAGAGACGAGATTGTAACAATTTTGATGGCTGGAGGTTTAAACGTTCATTTGCAATGGGTCTCCCAGAGCACCATTTTTATTTCACGGTTAGGCTGTGATAAGCTGTGATACCCGATTTCAACAGAAGAATATAAAAGTCTAACTTTGGATTAGATTTTGCCTAATGTCCCCCAACTGTTTTTAAAACAAAAAAACTGCTTTCATTATAATACTCACCTCTCACACAGTACTTGTTGCTGTCACAAGATGTCCTCAGTTTTCCTGGTTAATGACGCCATGCATCATTCAACAGAGAAGACTCAAGATATACTGTGAGTGAAAGGAGACATGGACACGCTCCCTAAGGTGGCTTTATCAGTGTAATGGTGCATCGCCCTCTGCTTTATTGAGGACTATCCAACACCAGAAAAGAGGCAAAAAGGATCCAATTCATCATATAACTGCCTGAAGACTTCTGTTAAAGGGTTACATTGCACATATAAAAAACAAAATTCATAATTTACTGTTGGAGGGCACTCAAGGAAATAAAGATGGGGGGGGGGGGCAAGGATGCAACCTCAGAGGACAGAGCACAGAGTTGGGCTAGCTCTTAAGTCTAAAACAAGTTATTAGGATGCAAGAAAAAAGAAAATGAACCCCCCGCCCCATACTCGTAACTAGACTCAAACCAGACACAAGAACAGATAACAAGGAAGGGAAATATGCCACCATAGATAGGCACCTGGTGCCCCCGCGGCAGCATACACTTGGTAAATAGCTCGCTACCAGGTAAGGAACTGCTGGGAAAACTTATACCACAGAATGCTGCAATGTTTTTCCCCCAAAATCATGAAAGGTAAGACTGGCCAGGTCCAAGCTGTAGTAGGACTTAAATATGGTAAAGGAAGACCAACTTGCTGCCTGACAGATTATCTCTGGAGAAACTTTCGCTAAAGCTGCCCATGACAAAGAAATCCCCCCCCCCCCCACCCCTGTCGAATGTGCATTCACTTACTGAGGGACGGTAAGACCATTAGTCCAATAAGCTTTGTGTATGATACCGGAAATTCACCCGACAATTGTTCTTTTCGATGCTGCATGTCACCTTCTTGCCCTGCTAGGTACTACAAATAATTTCTCATCCTTCTTAGGTGGTAGAGTAGTGGAGATGTAGGACTTTAACACCCTTGCCACATCCAATTCATGTAGTTTTGATGAACCCTGTTCATTCGGAAAAGCCGGCAAGACCCATTCTTGATTGGAGGGTTATGTTGATGGAATCTTAGGCATGAATTGGTGAATAGTCTAAGATCTGCTTTGGAAGAACACTATAATGGGTCTCCTGAGAACCTAGAGCTTGTATTTCTAAGACTATGTGACCTGATGTAACAGCCACTAGAAATGCTGATTTTAGTGTGTGTTTTTTAGACCAACAGGTTTCTGTGTGTGGAAATGAGGTGCAGCATAAAAAAATTTCGGATAAAGATTTTTCCTTGGCTTGGTTTTAGCTGCCCTCTTAGAAAACATTCTACCAAAGGATTTAGCCCCCCCCCCCCTGGTTTCGATAGGAGCCAAGAGAGCTGAAACCTGCACCTACAAGATGTTAAGGCCTAGGCCTATTATAACCCTAACTGGGCGAAATGGAGAATATTGTGATTGCCTGGACTTAATGGATCAAAATGTTTGCTCTCTGCAAACATAAGGAACTTCTGCCAGATCTTGTAATAAGTGTTTGTTGATGTCTTTCTTGCTTGAAGTATATTTTGAATAACTTGACGGGAGCATCCTACACCTCCAGTCTTCTCCGCTCTATCTTCAGGCCCTCAAATTCAGTGCCTCTGGATGAGGATGGATTAAATGCGCAAAAGGTCTTGAAGATTTGGGAGAGGGATAGACTCACAGAAAGACAGATACGTCAATAGAGTGAACCATGGCCTCCTCTGCCAATAAGGAATTACTGCCAATACAATCACTTTCTCTCAGATAAGTTGTTGGAGAAACTGTAGAATCAACAGAACTGGGAGGAAGGCATTAGCCCTCCGGAAGTTCCACGGCTGGACTAGCGTGCCGATACTACTGACTCTTGGCAGACATACCTCATGAACATAAAGCGGAGTCTTGGTGTTCAGAGGTGAAGTGAAAAGATCTATTTGAGGGTGACTCCATTGCTGACAGATCAAATTGAACACTCCCTGGTTTAGAGACCACTCGTTGTTGTCAATAAAGATCCTGGACAAAAAATCCACTTGGTGATTTTGAAAAGCTGGGATGTAGGCTGCTCTGAGATCGAGTAGGTTCTCCTCTGCCCAGGATAAAATCAAGACCACTTCTGCGATTAGGGATTCGTGGTGTCTGCCAACCTGAATCTGGATATAGGCCACAGCTGCCCTGTTGTCCATGTGTATTAAAAGTGACCTTCCACTGAGGGAGGGGGCTTTAAGTGATATGGCCACCCAGGTTGCTCTCAGTTCTAGAATGTTGGAGACTATGTTCGCAGTGTTGAACTGCCATTTCCCCTGAACCATTTTGACTCCGCAATGGGCGCTCCATCCTAACTGACTCATGTCGGATGTAAGAATGGCCCAGGAGATGGGGTGAAGGTGGCAGTGATTTAGAAGGTTTTGGGTCCTTGTCCACCACCAAAGGCTGAACTTCATCTTCAAAGTAATGACTATTTGCACTGTAAAAAAATATTGTGCTGGGTCTACTCAAAAAAATTGAGGCAACTATTTGCATCAGCTTTTTAAATACTGTCAACTAAACTTATTTTGGTCTGACTCATTAGACTTTTCATGTTTTCAACTTAGTTGTTTTAAGTAAAGCCAACTCAAATTATAGACCATAGTGTTTTAAGTTAGGAATACATACCTTAACTTGTCTGGAACTATATTTTTAAGTAAGGCCAACAATTTTTTTCCAGTTTATATACCTTTGGTTCAAGTAATGCCAACTCAATTTTTTCAGTTTATAGACCATAGGTTTAAGTAAAGCCAACTCAATTTTTCCAGTTTATGGACTATAGATTCAAGTAAAGCCAACTCACGTTTCATATGGCGTCAGAGGGGGGCGGGTCACCCGTTTATGTTACTGGGTGGCCCCGCCCTCAGCTATATAACAGCTGTCACTGAGAAGAAGCATCACTCGGCGGGAGCCTCCCACGGAGGCGGAGCTGTTGCGGCTTTTTTTTTCTTTTTTTGGCTCATCAGTGGCATGAGATGGATCTACATCGCAAGACATTTTTAATTTTTTATCTTTTAATAAAGGACTTGTCTCAAAGTGTCTCCTGTCTTTTTTACTATTTTTGACACTTTTTTTGTGAAATGGTGGAGGTACAATGTACCCGTTACCAATTCACAAAGGGGGGGAAGCCGGGATCTGGGGGTCCCCTTGTTAAAGGGGGCTTCCAGATTCCTATAAGCCCCCCACCCACAGACCCCCACAACCACCGGGCAAGGGTTGTGGGATGAGGCCCTTGTCCCCATCAACATGGGGAGAAGCTGCTTTGGGGGTGACCCCAAAGCATGTGGCCTGGTAGGGTTTAGGAGGGGGGGCGCTCTCTCGTCCCCCCACCTCTTTTCCTGCAGCCTCAGATAAGGGTCTGGTGTGGATTTTGGGGGGACCCCTACGCCATTTTTTAAAAATCTTGGCACAGGGTTCCCCTTAAAATCCTTCAGGTCTGGTATGGATTTTGGGGGGGGACCCCTACGCCAATTTTTTTAAATTTGGCACAGGATTCCCCTTAATATCCATATCAGACCTGAAGGGCCTGGTATGGATTTTGGGGGACCAACACACAATGTTTTTAAAATTTTTGGCTCGGGCTTCCCCTTAATCTTCATACCAGACTCAAAGGGCCTGGTAATGGACTGGGGGGGGAAACCCGTGCCGGATTTTTCAATAATTTTCATCTATATTGCCGAGACCTGACAATTCATTACAGCCGCAATCAGTTTTAAATTACTTTTTTTCCTTTACTAATGTCATTTTGCTGTGGTACTGTTGTAAACATGGAAAAACTGCACCACTTTACAGGCATACTATAGACACCCTCCAGGCACGATATTTAAAGGAATAATTCATTTTTATTGTTTCACTAAGCATTATTATCCCGAAAAAACTTGATTGATACATGTCCCCTAGGGCAGGACCCAGGTCCCCTAACATTTTTTATGGTAATAAATTGCATATAAGCCTTTAGAATGAGCACTTTTGATTTTTCATGTTAATGTCCCATAGATGGTGTTCCGCGGCTTTCGAATTTGCCATGAACACCACATAATGTTCGCTGTTTGGCGAACAGGCGAACACCCGATGTTCGAGTCGAACTTTATGTTTGACTCGAACATCGGACTCATCCCTAGTTATTAACATTCATAGTAAATATGCTGGGAGCCAAACAACTGACACCCAGCAGGAGATCACTTTCATTTGACAGTAATTACCCGACAAAGAAATATTGCAAATAATACTTTTGTCGTAGAAATTCATCTTGCTGCGCCCGTTATTGCCAAGTGTCAAAGAGAGAGAAGGACACAACACGGTGTGAAAGCACTTGGCAGCTGTCCAAGTTAAAAAAAATTACTTTGGACTAGAGTCCTACCACTTACAAAAGCGGAGAATATCCCTTGTTATGAAGGAGTTAAATGCCGAAACTCCTTTCCACATTGAGCCACACACTCCAATTTGATTAGTTTTTTTGACAAGTGCACATTTCACTTTTTGCCAACCTCAAATGAACCAGCAAACATTCTCTCTACAATAAAGAATAAGTCATTTGTTTTTTTCATTACAGACGCTTACATGCATATTTTACATCAGTTTTGGACATGTTTTTAATCTTTTTTTTCTTTTTCTTTTTTCTTTTATTATAAAAACAGCGAGAACACTGTAGCACAAGGCAGGTCTTCCTTTATGTGCCCATTTGTCAAACATTAAATCTGATCAAGATTTGGCTTCCTGACAGTTAGGACACCTGATAACCTGCTACATGGACAGATTTAAGACCATAAACTGTAGCTGTTGTTTGATAGGACGCAGACATAATATTTTATGGAGGCAGTGGCTCTAAATAACACAGGATGCGCCAGTCCTAAATGGCAAGATGTCATTTGTCTTTCATAAATTCAACAGAAACTGCAATCAACAAAAACATTTCACTATGTTGGATGCACCAGGCCAATATATCGTTTATGTTATTGTTTGCAATGAGAAAAGGTTTGCGCTATTGCCAACTGTGGACTTTGCTGTCAGAACTAACAGATGATTATGTGGAATAACATTACCTGGGAAATAATTACCCATGACATCCCTGAGCTTATAGTGGTACACCTGTTCTACGAAAGGAAGAAGGCTGATGGACTACAGGGAGCATGGTGTGTGCTTCTTGCTAGTCTATATAGTTAGTGGCTTCCTGCTACAGAATTCCATTTGTCAGTGAGTCATTTAGGAGCAGTTTTATAGTTTTATTCTCTCTCACCGTGTGTGGATTACCAGCATAACAACAGTGTGCCAGCTGAGCCTTCGTACGCCATGCCATAAAACAGTATGCAAAAATAAAAAGCTCACTATGTCAAACTACCAATCTGTTCTGTCGACGAGACCGAATCCTCCAAAATGTGATTATTTTGTGTTCTTTGCTGAGAAGTGGTTTCAGAGGTTGTTAAAACATTTCTTTTCACAGCCCATTATTCCCATTGAACAGCTGCTGCCTTATTACAACGCTAAACATAATGTAGTTCAAAGAAAAGACGCTTGCTGTAAACAGTAAGGCCTGAGTAGACTATTGCCGTGTCTTTAAACTTTCCGTTTTTTTTAAGTGGGTACAACCAAATGCACGCAACTAATGCAAATGACACCTTTACCCTGATTAAGTCTGGATATATTTTTCCATATTTTATGTAAATTTGACAAACAAAAGAACAATTAAAAATATTGCATTTAAACTCCTAATTATGATCTCCACCATGAGGTTTGAGTGAGGAATTACTGTACTAAATTACTTTTTTTTTTAATAGTCATGGTTTCAGTAACACAAACCATCAAATGAGGGCTGTGTTTTACCTGCATGGGATGCACAGGTGTTCCATGCATCCGCACGCATGCAGTCCCATCATTTGGGACACAGTGGCTGCATGGACACAGCCACTGCTCCCAATCTGACAGCCATGTGGGGCCGGGTGCATCAGCCTGAATGCACACGGTCTGGTGTCCATGCAACCATTGAATCCCAACTGACATGAATTTGACTGTCTGCATGTGGATGCATGAAACACCTGTGCATCCTGTACACATGGGTGTACGCTTAGGTGTGCCCATGTGAACAAGGCCCTAAGACCCTTTCACACCAGATGTGCTGGGACATCTTTGTCCTGAGCAGCCCCATTGCAAGACAGGCAAAAAGCTTTGTTTCCAATGGGCCCTATGGGTCAGTGGTGTGGTGTGGTGTGGCGCAATCTACCACATCACACTGCGCTGTGGCCAATAGAATTAATGAAATGTCATTAAAAAAAATAAAAATAAATGCATAAAGTCAATAAAGTTCTAACAAAAGAAAAAAAATTAATAAACAGTGTGATGTCCTGTGCTCAGTGCGTTAGCACTGTATCCTTCTTGCACCAACCAGCGTCCGTGCGTTTAGATCAGTTGCTGGTGTGAAAGAGCTTTTACAGATAGTCCAGAGTCACTGGTGTCTATTTCATCATTAACCACTTGCCGACTGCGGCAAGGTGACACGATCCTGTGAATACCCGTAGCTGTATGTTGGCTCGGGAACTCGCTATTGTGGGCGCACGCACGCACTCCCATTGGCCAGCGGGGGAGCCAATCAGTGGGTCCGGCGGACTCGATGTCTGCCAGCCACCCGTGATTGTTCGCCGCAGAGACAGAACAGGGATCTGCCTGTGTAAACAAGGCAGATCTCCATTCTAACATGGGAGATCAAACAGATCCTGTCTTTCTGCTAAGCAGGAAGATGGATCTGTGCGTTTCCCCAGTCACCCAGTCCCCCATACAGTTAGAAAACACCTACAGGGAACACATTCCAGACCTACCATGCTTCGTGTCTTGTGTGATACAGAGTTTACATTAAGGACGGAGATATCTTATGGTGCTACACAGTGGCATATACTGTGGATGTGTGAGAACCCAAGAGGGGGTGAAGGATCTGGTGAGTGCATCATTATAAGAGCACGAATAAGACACGCACTGAGGATTTATTCATTGAAAAGTTCACCAGAATTTAAATGGACTCATTCACCGGCACCAGAGCACCAATCAATCAGATGTTCACTTGTTTATTCACATTAGCACTTTAATTAAATTTTTTTATATTTTTTTATATTGGTTTTACGGATGTTATATATGTATAATAACTAAGTAATTTGCAACATATTTTATTAATTTATTTATGGTATAAACTGGGACCATACACATTGCACTTTATTGTATTAGTTACACAACGCACACACACCAAGGCTTCACATTAACCTTTATATGGGTTCTTGAGTTAATACACATAGGAATAGGAACCACCTAGTATTTTCTCCCCACCTAATATATTCCTCCCAATCAAGGGAGCAGCACACACCTGAATTCACCAGATCTGGAACAGCGCCATATCTACTCCTTCTTTCCTTTTTCTACAGAGCATTTTCACCCTATAAAATCAAGTGTCTGAACAGGGACCTTCATAATAAGATCACTATTCATTATTTGAATAAAAGCTGCAGATTTAGAAGAATAAAAACTACTTTTGAAATGGCATTCACATGTTAAAGCTTTTATAACATTTTTGTGATGGGGGGTGGGGGGGGTTATGCTTTTCCATAGCTAAGTTGTTTAGTACTTTCAACTTTTGACACCGATTCTGAAGCTGAAATTGTTGCTAATGTGCAAATGAGCTGATCTACCAGGCCAGACACTTGGAATAATGTGTTGTCAGTACCCTCTTTGCTTTAAGATCGTTTAATACCATTTAAGACAATTTACAGCTGTGACATGTTAAAGATGAGGAGTGCCTTATTTTCTTATTATTTCATTGTATCAAATGTGTATGCCAATTAGAGGCATGGGTACACAATAAATATGAAGTACTGCATGTTTTGTGGTTTTTTTTAATGGATTTAATTTCTGAAATTGCTGTGAGAATATTCTGTGTGTGCTGATCAGAAGCAAAGAGTGCTTATTAAACTCCTATAATCCAATTCCTTCCTGCAAATCCCTTGACAGAAGAACTATTTTGAGTTTGCTGTAGTCGTTATTGTTAGATGTGGTGGCTGCATTAATGTTTTTTTAGGCTTTTTTTCCTCTTATTTCACCTGCATGTAACACACTTCCTCTCTTAGGTTATCTGCATTCTGGACGAAGTAGTAAAGTAGACACTTTTAGACAGCAGCACTGTCAGTCTAGGGAGAGGGTAGTGTTAGATGGACTAGCTGATTTAGATGGGCTTGACTAACAAGTTAAAGCTGAACTCCAGCTAAAACTTTGTAAGCAGTTACAGCAAACAGTTTTTTTTCGTTCTGACATAAATATTTTACATAAATGAATAACACTACCCTCCCCCCAGACTGACAATGCTGCTGATCAAATGTGTCTGCTTTACTACTTTATCCAGAATGCAGACACCCTAAGACAGGAAGTGAGGTACTGGCAGGATCTCCAAGTGAAATAAAAGGGGAAAAAAGCCTAAAAATAGACTAATGCAGCTACCACATCTAAGAATTGGTTTTTAGACTTCCGGTTCTGGTGCCGCAAGGAGTAGCTGTACTCCACATCAGCTCCCGCAGCTCGGCCCGCAAACCTGCCTAGAAAGCGAGCCTGGAAAGCTGGCGCTGCTCACATATCCTTTGGGAAGCTTCCCCAGGAACATGGACCGCTTCTTGGATAAAAGTGGGCTGCAATCGCAAATAACCCAGTGTCCACCCGACATCATGGACTCGGCAACGCTCTTCAACATGGCAGAGACGCCTGCAATGGAGGTGAGTGTCGGCTCTGCCCCTCTCTCCCAGCAACAAAAGGACAGCAGCATGGAGCGCATAGCACAAGCTGTGGCTGCACTTCTTACCCCCACTATAACAGCCTCAGTGGAGAAGGCTGTAAATGCAGATGCTGATGCTGCTTAAAAAAAAGAACTTGTGGAACATGCTACTCAGCTTAATGAAGCTGAGTAGTAGGCGGCACAGTGGTGTAGTGGGTAGCACTTTCGCCTAGCAGTAAGAAGGGTCGCTGGTTCGAATCCCAACCACGGCACTACCTGCCTGGAGTTTGCATGTTCCCCCTGTGCCTGCGTAGGTTTCCTCCGGGTACTCAGGTTTCCTCCCACACTCCAAAGACATGCTGGTAAGTTAATTAGATCCTGTCTAAATTGTCCCTAGTATGTATGAATGTGAGTTAGGGACCTTAGATTGTAAGCTCCTTGAGGGTAGGGACTGATGTGAATGTACAATGTATATGTAAAGCACTGGGTAAATTGATAGCGCTATATAAGTACCTGAAATAAATAAATAAATAATAAATAAATGAAGCTGAGCAAAGGATTTCTAATATGGAGTAAGAGCTATACCAAGCACAAGCCAAAGAACAGACACAGAACAAAACAAACCAATATATAATCCAGAAGCTGGAAGACCTGTAGAACAGGTCAAGATGCAGTAATCTGCGCTTCATGGGGGTCCCAAAATCGTCAGCCATTGCAGAATTCTGTGCCCAGTGCATTCCTGAAGCACTAGGCCTACCAGGCCCTTACACAGTGAAAGCAGCACAACCCATGGGGGAATACTCTGCCTAATGCACATCTCCCCGTCCAAGTATCGCTAAGTACATGAATTATGCTGATAAAGCCGTCATCTTGCAAAAATACAGGCAATCCAGATCACTACAAATCTACGGAATAAAGATCCTAGTTTTTGAACTATTCCATTGAGGTCTCAAAGAAAAGGAAAGCTTTTCAGCCTATCTGCACAGGGCTTCACCAGTAACAAGTAAAATTCACTCTGGCTTTTTCCACCACTCTGCGCCCCAAGGCACAAAATGGGGATAAGCTCTCTTTTCATGACCCATCAGAGGCTGAGATATATCTGCGCTCACTACACTCAGAAACCCAACAAAATCTCTCCTTTAATGCACCACCGTTACCTCGCTCCCTGGATCAACAAAGCCCACGCAAGGACTCCGCAAAGCGCCTCAAATATTCTTGTCCGAATAACCGCTACAAGCATTGTTGACATCTTGTTACCTGGAACTCTTCTCAAATGTCCTATGGGTAAATTAATGACCGCTGTTAGTTTCTACTATGGTAGTACTCTCTGTTATACCTGTTTCTTGCTACTTGCTGCAGCCATGAATAGCCAACCAGGCTGTTTTTACCCTACTAGACTTTGCTTTCTAACCTTTCTTTATGGGCCTCACTGAATGCAGCTGCTATGCTTCCCTCTCTATTGACCCGAGTCCATTACACTGATACCCCCGACCAAAAGAGCTAATCTATTTCAACTCTATTTTGCACCCGACAGATAATATAGCAACACCCAAATGCACACACAAAACAATGAGAGATTCCGGCCTGACCTATTTTGCTTCTACAATGGACTCCCTCCACTTCACTGATATATTTACAATTCTTGCACCCAGTAGACAGGGAAATCACATTTTATTCCTCCCCTCATAATGCATTTACTAGATATGCACTGACAGTATTATCCTGACTATTTCAGGGGCAGAGATTCGTGATATTGCCATATCGGATCACGCCCCAATCTCAGTATTACTTGAAATCTCAGACTCCCAATCCAATCCCTGCTTATTGCGTTTTTCATCATACTTACCCACAGGCCCTTACCTACCCACAGGGAATCAAGCCATCATTAAACTACTCTCAAAAAAAGGAAAAGACCCCCTGTCAGAGAGGTTACCTGGTTGGGCGCCGGGGCGCGCCGGGGCGTGTTGGCGCTCGCGTTCCTGTCCGTGCTGGGGCGCGTGTCCCTGGGGGCGCTGGTGTGTCTGGGCTGGCCGACCGTGGCGTGCGGGGTGGCGTCCGGGCGTTCGTGCCTAGCGCGCGTTCGCGTTAGCGCGCGTCCGCCTGTGAGCGCTGCTTGTGACGCGACCCGGTTCGGTGGGCGTGCACGCCGGTGTCGGGGGCGCGCTCGGGCGCGTGCGGGGGCGCGGCGCGCTCGGGCGAATCGGCGCGTGCACGTGCGCGGCGTTTTGGCGCCAATCGGCCTACTTAAGGTTTGCCTCTATGCTGACCCAGTGCTGCCTGATCAAACAGCTCCTGTACCGTGTCCGTGATCATCCTGAGTTCCTGTTTACCTGTTGTGCTTATCCGTTGTGACCCGGCTACCCCCTTGGACTATCCTTGATTGCTGCCTGAACCCGACCCCGGCTTGTCTGACCTTGTCTCTGCCTCACCCTCTTGTACCGCTGCTGCCAGCCCGTTGCCGACCTCTGCTCGTGTGTGACCAGCCTGATCAGTTCCTGCCCAGCATCTGCTCAACCCAGTCTGAAGACCTACCGGTTGCCTGCCAGACCATTGTGCTCCAGGACCCTACTACAGGCCCTCATACCACTCCGCATTCGTGGCCTCCTGTCTACTCTATCAGGGGCCCCGAATCGGATACGTAAGGGAGCCTACCCTCTGCCCAAGCGGACTCACCTGTCTGGTAAGTGTGGGACCTGACAGTATCAGGCAGCCATGACTGAGTCCGGGCAGGGGGCCTCCCCCATGGATGAACTGTGCAGGCACCTAGCGGGCCTCACTCAAGCCGTTAAAAGTCTGCAAGAAGGCTACACCAGATTGGAAGGGCAGGTCCAGGCCCTCTCAGCCTCTCCTTCAGGAGCAGCGTCCAATTCGGCTTCGACACCCTCTGTAGTGATGCTTCCACCAGAGCCCAGAGTACCTCCACCCGAGAAGTTCTCAGGAGATCGCAGCAAGTTCCAAGCGTTCCGCAACGCTTGCGACCTGTATTTTGCCCTGCAACCCCGTACATTCTCCCTGGAAGCTACTAAAGTGGGGTTCATCATATCCTTGCTGACTGGCGAACCTCAAACCTGGGCCCACAATCTGTTGAAACAAAAGGCTCAATCCCTTGATTCCGTGAGTGACTTCTTCCTAGCCATGTCCCAACTGTATGAGGACCCTCAGCTAACGGCAACGGCTGAAGCCACTTTGCATTCCCTCCAACAAGGTCGCAGAGCGGCTGAAGATTACGCCGTGGAGTTTAGGCGTTGGAGTGCCGACACGGAGTGGAATGACGCTGCCTTGCGTCACCAATATCGGCTGGGATTATCTGACCCTCTAAAGGACGAGCTGGCACGAGTGGGGGTTCCCCAGACACTAGAGGAACTCATCAATTTATCTATCCAAATTGACCGTCGCCTCAGGGAAAGACGCTCTGAAAGATCAGTTGGTCATCCACGTCTTGCCTGGATGTTGCCCAGGGTCCCTAGTGCCCCGCACCAAGCTCCATTGGTCTCATCCGCTTCCGCCCAGGAAGGTTCGGAGCCTATGCAGTTGGGACTGCTCCGTCCCTCTCTGACCCCAGAAGAGAAGACCCGAAGACGCACACTCAACCTGTGCTTGTACTGCGGAGAGCCCGGTCATTTTGCAAGAGCATGCCCCAATAAGAGGCGTAAGTGTCTACCGTCTTCCTCATTGTGTGCACCTGTCCTACCTAGTACCGGTAGCCATTTAACTCTCTCCATTGTCTTGCAGTTACCTGGAAGGAGCATCCCAGTACCGGTCATCGTTGATTCAGGGGCATGCAGTGGATTCATTGACCGGACCTTCGTTGAAACTCACCATATCCCCACTCAAACTAAAGCCCAAGGACTGGCAGTCTTTCTAGCAGACGGTTCCACCCTCCGTTCCAGACCCGTCACCCAAGAAACGGTTCCTCTTTTGGCCACCATTGGCCCGGAACATCAGGAACTATTACGCCTAGATGTCATCTCCTCTCCTCTCTTCCCAATTATCCTAGGGATACCTTGGCTACAGGCCCACAATCCTAGCATCAACTGGGCTACGGGCAAAGTTCAGTTTTCCTCCGAATATTGCAGACAAAACTGCTTACGGGGAATCCCACCAACCTCTTCCCAATGTCTGTGCATGGACTCTGAAACCAAACTCTACCAAGATCTTCCTGAACCCTACCGGGATTTCCTAGACGTGTTCAGTAAGAAGGGGGCAGAAACCCTTCCAGCACATAGACCCTATGACTGCCCAATAGAACTTCTACCGGGTACCGAAGTCCCCTTTGGTAGGATCTTTCCCTTAACTGAGCAGGAGCTGGGCACCTTGAAGACTTACATTGACGAAAACCTGAAGAAAGGGTTCATTCGTCCTTCCACGTCTCCAGCTGGGGCAGGCATCTTCTTCGTAGAAAAAAAAGATCATTCCCTACGTCCCTGCATCGATTACCGGGAACTTAACAAAATTACCATAAAGAACAGATACCCGCTACCTTTGGTTCCTGAGCTGTTTCAGAGGTTAGGATCTGCTACCGTGTTTACTAAACTAGACCTCCGTGGAGCCTATAACCTGATCCGTATAAGAGAAGGAGACGAGTGGAAGACAGCTTTTCGTACCCGATTTGGTCATTATGAGTACCTCGTCATGCCTTTTGGTCTGTGCAACGCACCGGCAACATTTCAGCACTTTGTTAATGACGTCTTTCATGATTTACTGGATTTATACGTCATCGTTTATCTAGATGATATCTTGGTTTTCTCCGCCTCTCTGTTGGAGCACCGCAAACATGTACGAACTGTACTCTCCCGGCTAAGACAGCATGGGCTCTACGCCAAACTTGAGAAGTGCGAATTTGAGCTCCAATCCATCCAATTCTTGGGTTTAATCATCTCTCCTGATGGCATTAAAATGGATCCTCAGAAAGTATCCGCTATTCTGGAGTGGCCTGCACCAACTGACAAAAAAGGGGTACAACGTTTTATTGGCTTCGCCAATTTCTACAGAAAGTTCATCAGGGGATTTTCTTCAATCATAGCTCCCATTACGGAACTTATTAAACAAGGGTGCCGGTTCCACTGGACCCCTAAAGCACAAGAGGCCTTTGGAAAACTCAAAGCGTTGTTTACCTCAGCCACTATTCTTAAACATCCCAATCCTGCCTTGCCTTTCGTCCTGGAGGTGGATGCCTCCGAAGTTGCAGTCGGAGCTGTACTGTCTCAGAGACAGGGTGCCAAAGCACTCCTGTATCCAGTGGGATTCTTTTCACGTAAGCTCTCTCCGTCCGAGAAAAACTATGATGTGGGTGATCGGGAACTTCTGGCCATTAAGGCAGCTCTGGAAGAATGGCGTTATCTCCTGGAAGGAGCAGCACATCCCATCTTGGTCTACACAGACCATAAGAATTTAGAGTACCTGAGAACGGCCAAGAGATTAAAACCCCGGCAGGCCAGATGGGCACTTTTTTTTTCGCGATTTATTTTCCACATCACGTACAGACCTGGATCCAAGAATGTCAAATCCGACGCCCTTTCCCGAATGTTCCTGGACTCTGAAAGAACCCTGTCCCCAGACACCATTCTCCCTTCTGGAAATTTCCTCGTTCTACAGGAAGACATAATCTCTCAAATCAGGCGAGCTTCCTCGAGAATGCCCCCACTTGCTGAAGCCTGTGCCAAGGATGGACTGCTCTGGTTCAAGAATAGGATTGTGGTTCCTGAGGAGCTGAAAGCACGGGTACTAAGCTTGTGCCATGACCACAAACTTGCGGGTCACTTCGGCACACGGAAAACAATTGACCTTGTCCAACGCTCCTTCTGGTGGCCTCATCTTACCAGGGATTGTAAGGCATATGTGGAATCTTGTGATACGTGTGCCAGAAATAAGACTAGCCGGTCAAGAGCATGGGGTCTACTGAAGCCATTACCAGTCCCAGAGAGACCTTGGGCCATGATCTCTATGGATTTCATCGTGGAGCTCCCACCATCAGAGGGTTTTTCATCCATTTTTGTTGTAGTGGACAGGTTGTCTAAAATGGCCCATTTCCTCCCCATGAAGGGCACCCCCTCAGCCATGGAGACCGCCGCTATCTTCATCAAAGAAATCGTTAGACTACATGGAGTCCCGACCAATATAGTCTCGGACAGAGGCGTCCAGTTCACCTCCAGATTCTGGAGATCCCTTTGTGGTGCCCTTGAGATCGAGTTGTCCTTTTCCTCAGCCTACCACCCTCAGTCCAATGGACAAACCGAGAGGACAAACCAAACCTTGGAGCAATACATCCGCTGTTTTTCAGCTTTTTCCCAAGATGACTGGGCCTCCCTGCTTCCCATCGCAGAGTTCTCTTATAACAACTCTTTACATTCAGCAACTAATCAGTCTCCGTTCTATGCCAACTATGGTTTCCACCCATCCTTCTTACCTGGAGCATTTCCTGAATGCCCTGTTCCTGCAGTTTCCGAGACCTTGAACTTTTTCGCCAATAACAATAAATTGTTACAGGAAACCATGACCAAGGCTCAGGAAGACTATAAGAGGATCTTCGACAGGAAGAGACGAGGAGAACTTATGCTAGAACCTGGCAATTCTGTCTGGCTGTCCACCGCAAACCTCAAGCTAGCTTGTCCATCCAGGAAACTGGGTCCCAAATACCTGGGTCCTTTCTTGATCAAAAGGAAGATCAACAATGTGGCATTTGAATTGGACCTCCCCAATTCCCTGAAAATTCATCCAGTATTCCACGTTTCTCTCCTAAAACCGGTCACGCCTAATTTCTTTCCTGGTCATTGCATTGGTCCACCCAAACCGATCAAGGTTGACGGCGAAGAGGAGTTTGAAGTGGAAGCAATTCTTGATTGCAGAAGAAGGCGCAATCAGGTACAATATCTGGTGAAGTGGAGGGGCTACGGTCCCGAAGACAATTCGTGGGAACCAGAAAACAATTTGCACGCTAACGATCTCCTTCAATCCTTCAAAACCTCTCATCCCACAAAGATGGCCCAGCTGGGCATCCGGAGTCTGCCCTTGAGGAGGGGGCACTGTCAGAGAGGTTACCTGGTTGGGCGCCGGGGCGCGCCGGGGCGTGTTGGCGCTCGCATTCCTGTCCGTGCTGGGGCGCGTGTCCCTGGGGGCGCTGGTGTGTCTGGGCTGGCCGACCGTGGCGTGCGGGGTGGCGTCCGGGCGTTCGTGCCTAGCGCGCGTTCGCGTTAGCGCGCGTCCGCCTGTGAGCGCTGCTTGTGACGCGACCCGGTTCGGTGGGCGTGCACGCCGGTGTCGGGGGCGCGCTCGGGCGCGTGCGGGGGCGCGGCGCGCTCGGGCGAATCGGCGCGTGCGCGGCGTTTTGGCGCCAATCGGCCTACTTAAGGTTTGCCTCTATGCTGACCCAGTGCTGCCTGATCAAACAGCTCCTGTACCGTGTCCGTGATCATCCTGAGTTCCTGTTTACCTGTTGTGCTTATCCGTTGTGACCCGGCTACCCCCTTGGACTATCCTTGATTGCTGCCTGAACCCGACCCCGGCTTGTCTGACCTTGTCTCTGCCTCACCCTCTTGTACCGCTGCTGCCAGCCCGTTGCCGACCTCTGCTCGTGTGTGACCAGCCTGATCAGTTCCTGCCCAGCATCTGCTCAACCCAGTCTGAAGACCTACCGGTTGCCTGCCAGACCATTGTGCTCCAGGACCCTACTACAGGCCCTCATACCACTCCGCATTCGTGGCCTCCTGTCTACTCTATCAGGGGCCCCGAATCGGATACGTAAGGGAGCCTACCCTCTGCCCAAGCGGACTCACCTGTCTGGTAAGTGTGGGACCTGACACCCCCTTCAGCTGGGCTCATACAGGCCTGTATCACTCCTAAATCTAGACATCAAGATTCTCTCAAAAATTGTTGCCACCAGACTTGTCAATATTATCCCATCCCTGATACACCCCGCTCAGTCAGGCTTTGTAAAAGGGAGAACAGCCACCCTAAATATTCAGAAGGTCATGATGGTCCTAGAACAGAACAAAATTAACACAGGGAAAGACTTTGCCATTATACTCTGGACGCGAAGAAAGCCTTCGACAATGTTAGTTTCTGGCTTTAGTTTGACTGGCTTTCGATGGTCCTAACCAAAATGGGCTTTATTGGTTCCTTCAACCACCTCGTAAAATCAATGTAGACCTTTCCCGTGGCCAGACTGGTGGTGGCAGGTCTCCTTACTGATGAATTCCGCCTCTTCAAAGGAACAAGAAAAGGGTTCCCCCTCTCACCGTTGCTCTTCAACTTAGCACTAGAACCCCTCTTCAGATGTCTAACTGGACAGGACCCATTACACGGGATACATATAGGCGACTGTGAATTACGTACTGCTGTATTCGCAGATGACATACTCATATTTTCAGAAAACCCCGCATCTGACATGACCACCATTAAGGAAACCTTTGATGAATTTAGACTCTGCTCTGGCCTTCACATCAACTATAACAAGAGCAAAATTCTCCCCTTAGGCTCCTCACCAAACCCTCCTTGGACTACTCATTCACCCTTCACTGTAGCCAAGTAACACATAACCTATTTAGGCATCAAGATAGGCAAAATCCCATCTTCACTGTACACTCTAAACCATCCCCCCTTAATAAAAAACAAAATCATTCAATAATTGGAGAACTGGATGGATCTGCCCCTTTCGCTTCTGGGGAGATGTAATTTAATAAAAATGGTCAGCTTGGCCAAGCTATTATATCCATTGCAAACTATACTACTACTTCTAAAACATAAAGGTATTCAGCTGCTAAACACAGCTATTTCTAAATGTATTTATACATTTTAAAATGTTATTATACATATATGACCACATATAGCACTCACAAAACTTTATTTCCCCAGAGGAGAAGAGGGTATCAGTCTTCCAAATGTTAGGGTATATAATCTAGCCTGCTTGCTCCGAATAGGCCTAGACTGGATTTCAAAGGGTTCCTGTTACTTGAACTACCCTATCGAATCAGTAATGGCCTACATATACTTTCTAGCGGCTCTACTGCACTGCAAATGGAAATCCATTCGCTCAGACCTGCAACATAATCTTTTTCTGCGAAACACCGCCATAGACTGGAGGGAGGTATGAAAGAGCCTACATGTCAGGGCTGGGCTCAGCCCTTTCTTCTCTGAGCTGTCCGCTCAGCTGTCAGCTAATTGCCAGCTCCTATCTCTCCACAGTTAATCAGCTGTTGATGATATCCTGCTCGTCAGTCCTGCCTATTAAGCTGTCCAGTCCAGAGGAGCTCTGCCTTTGCCCTAGTCAACATCACAGAGACGCTCTCCTGCATTCCTGTTAAAAGACTTGCTTGGCTGACATCCCTTCTGGCTCCAGATCCTGCTTCATGTTTTACTACGCTCATCTCCGGCTCCCTGACGTGTGGCTTGTCTGACTATCCGTTCCGGTTCCTGAACTCTGGCTATGTTTTGACTACGTTTGTTGACAAGTGTGTCAAGTTTGATTTAGCTGTACTTCTGTCTCAGTCTGATTTCATGGTTTCTGACAGTAGGTGAAGGCCATGAATTCAGAAGATACAGTCAATACACTTGCTGGTAATATTTTTTCCAGATTGGATGAGCAAGATTACCACATGGATCAGTTTGCCATGGCTTTAAAAACGCTCCTGAGTCACACGGCTCACCTGGAATCTCCCACTGTGGCTGCTCCGGTACAACCTGAGTTGCAGGCCGTCCCTGCTGCAGCGCCAGTCTCTGTGCAGGCACCCGCCTCGAGTATTACCTCTATAAGAGGTATGTCTGGTTCAGCTCTGCTTCCCCAGCGATTTGGGGGCAATCCAGTTCAATAAGAAAAAGTATTAAAAAATCGCGCTACCCTTAAAAAAATATATATTGCTGTGAAATTATATATATGAGAACCTACGTGATAATAATAACGTACAGGGGATAAGTTAAATTAGTGAGTTAATATATGGCATGAACCATAAACAATGTCCAGTGATCGAAAAACATGAAATTGGCAAACGATCAGTAATCAATGAACATTATAGTGTGGTGAACACCAGTAAATTAAAAATTAATAATTTGAATAGCATAAATCGATACCAACAATAACAAATGTCCAGTGATCGATAAACATTATTGGCAAACGATCAGTGATCAATGAACAATATAGTGTGGTGAGCACCAGTGAAAATAAAATTAAAGTCCAACACAATAGCATAAATCTGTGAATCGGTTCCTGTTTTCCAATAATAATCCCCCATCACAGAGGATCAGGGAAGATATGTGTTGTACTAGACCCCGGCTCCATGGGACGGCAACCAGCAAAGCAAGGTCGTAGTACATAGGAGAGAATAGATGCTCCAATAGCTCTCTTCTCCCTCTGTGAAGTCTGTGCAGTGAAGGAGCCGTGTGGGTGGGGAAATTGTGAACAGAGCAGCCGGCAGATGCAAGGAAAAAAATTATCGTTGGTTTTACACTATTGGAGCATCTATTCTCTCCTATGTACTATGACCTTGCTTTGCTGGTTCGAGCTGCCATAGGTGACTTCCTGCCATTTGGTGTCTGTTTGCCGTCCCATGGAGCCGGGGTTTAGTACAACACATGTCTTCCCTGATCCTCTGTGATGGGGGATCATGGTATTCCGGTAAGGGCGCATTCTCGCTGACCTGTGGTGGTGGTTCTTACTTATTATTGGGAAACAGGAACCGATTCACAGATTTATGCTATTGTGTTGAACTTTCATTTTATTTTCACTGGTGCTCACCACACTATATTGTTCATTGATCACTGATCGTTTGCCAATAATGTTTATCGATCACTGGACATTTGTTATTGTTGGTATCGATTTATGCTATTCTAATTATTAATTTTTAATTTACTGGTGTTCACCACACTATAATGTTTATTGATTACTGATCGTTTGCCAATTTGATTTTTTTCGATCACTGGACATTGTTTATGGCTCATGCCATATATTAACTCACTAATTTAACTTATCACCTGTATGTTATTATTATCACGTAGGTTCTCATATATGTATTTTCACAGCAATATATATTTTTTTTAGGGTAGCGCGATTTTTTATACTTTTTCTTATTTGCATGTGTATTGATGTGTACATATTAATTGCTGCTCCCTATATGTTCGTTGGGTAGCAATCATCCTGGTACCACTTTTTAAATTTAATTTAATTTAGTTTGGTTCCCATAGCGTGTTTTTTTACACCATAATCCAGTTCAATGCAGAGGGTTTCTCAACCAGGTTGAGATATACTTTGAGATGCTGCCCCAGGCGTTTACCACGGACAGAAGCAAAGTAGGTTTTGTGACATCTTTGCTTTCTGAGAGAGCCTTGGCCTAGGAAAACCCTCTATGGGAGACGTAAAAACCTGTTGTCTTGAGTTACCCTGAGTTTGTGGCCTCCTTTAAAAGGGTATTTGACGTTCCTGGACGCTCCGCTTCTGCTGCCAAGTGCCTCATGCCCATCAAACAGAGTACGAGAACTGTTGCTGACTACGCCATTGAATTCCGTACTCTGGCAGCAGAGGTTGCTTGGAACAATGAGGCCCTCGTGGCTGCTTTTTCTCATGGTCTCTCGGATTCCATCAAGGATGAGATAGCAGCTTAAGATATACCCACTGAGCTGGAGAAGTTAATCACGTTTGCCAACCTCATTGACTCACAGACTCAGAGAAAGACTCTCTTTTAAGGAGCATTTGCAGAAACCTCCTGTATGTTTGCCTCCAAGCTTTGCAGTCCCACCCATGCCTCCCTCACCTCCCATGCCTCCTGGGACCGAGTCAGTCAGTGAAGATGAACCCGTGGACTTGGGCTTCACGCGTCTTTCTGCGGATGAGAGAACCTTAAGGAGGAGGAAGAGATTGTACCTTTATTGTGGTCAGGCAGGTCATTTTTTAAAGTCTTGTCCTACCCGTCCAGGGAACGCCAGAACCTTGAGGTCCTGTCATGGACAGACCTTAGATGGCGTTGTTTCGTCCCCAGTTATCCAGAAGGATAAGCCTCTGGTTTAAGTCACCCTTTCTTGGGCTGAGTCGTCCGTCGAGATACAGGCTTTAATCGACTCTGGGGCTGCAGGCCTGTTCATTGATGCTGCTTTTGTATCGAAGCACTCGATTCCACTGCAGCTCCACTTGCCATTGAGGCTCTCGATGGGAGACCCCTACAGCCTGCACATGTGACTCATGAGACGGTTCCGTTGTCCATGGCCGTAGGGGCTCTTCACCATGAGATAATCCAATTCTAAGTTATATCTTCACCTAAGTTTCCGTTGGTTATTGGTTATCCTTGGTTACAGAGGCACAACTCCTCTTTTGATTGGGTCTGTGCTGAGGTTCTCTCCTGGTTGCCACAATGCAGTAAGACATGCTTCCAGAAGGTAGCCAACGTTCTGTGCACCTCTTCACTCTCCTCCCTGCCAGACGAGTACCGTGATTTTAGCGATGTCTTTGACAAAGGTCAAGCCGGTAGTTTGCTTCCACACCGGCCGTATGATTGCGCAATTGACATTCAACCTGGTGCCATAACCCCTCATGCCCAAGTTTACCCTTTGTCGGTCTTGGAGGATAAGGCCATGGAGGAGTATGTTGCACACGCACTTTCTCGAGGTTTCATCTGCAAATCCTCGTTCCCTGCTGGTGCTGGTTTCTTCTAAGTGAACTTGGTGAACTAAGACCCTGTATTGATTATAGGAGTCTCAATCGTTTCACAATTAAGAATGCCTATCCGATTCCGTTGATTACGGAGTTATTTGTCCACTTCAAGGGAGCAACGGTTTTCACAAAGCTTGATTTGAGAGGGGTATACAATCTCGTGAGGGTTAAGGAGGAAGATGAGTGGAAAACTGCATTTAATACCAGAACAGGCCATTATGAGTACCTCGTAATGACTTTTGGCCTTTGTAACGCCCCGCCAGTTTTTCAGGAATTAATTAACAATGTTCTCTGAGATTTGTTGTGGTTATGTTCCATCGTGAACAGGTTAAATTCCTGGGTCATGTAATTTCCACTGCTGTTTTTTTGATGGACTCAGAAAAACTTTCTGCAGTCCTACAGTGGCCCCGATCCATGGGTTTACGTCCTCTGCAGCGTTTCCTGGGCTTTGCCAACTATTATCGGAAGTTTATTCGTAACTTCTCATCTCTGGTCAAGCCCCTGATTGATATGACCAGAAAGGATGGTAACCCACTGAGTTGGTCTCCGGAATCCGTTAAGGCCTTTGAGAGTCTCAAGGATGCCTTTGTTTCTGCTTCTGTGTTGGCACATCCTGATCCTATGTTACCTTTTATCCTTAAGGTTGATGCTTCTGAGACTGGAGTTGGTGCCCTTCTGTCTCAACGTCCTACCTCTGAAAGCGCTTTGTATCCTTGTGGCTACTTTTCCAAGCAATTGTCACCTGCAGAGTGCAATTACGAGATTGGTGACAGAGAGCTGTTGGTGATCATTTTAGCCCTGAAAGAATGGAGACATCTCCTCAAAGGTACCACTGTGCCGGTTCTCATTCTTACTGGCCATAAGATCTCACATTCTTGTCTGAGGCTAAACGCCTCTCTCCCAGAAGGGCTTTTTTCTTTTCAAGTTTCAATTACATTGTCTCATTCTTACCCAGTACTAAGAATGTAAGGGCTGACGCTTTGTAGCGACAATTTTCCTCAACTTCCAAGTTGGAGTCGGTTCCGGTTCCTGTGATTCCTCCTGATCGTATTCTGGCTACGGTTCGCACCAGTCCCACTTCTCCTTTGGGTGACAAAATTCTTGCTGCTCAGGTCCATGCTCCTCCTGATAAACCTTGTGACCGCTGCTTTGTCCCAGAGAGTCTCCGTACTGCCGTGCTCCAGGCTTACCATTCTCCCAACTCAACTCTTTTGGGCCATTTCCCAACAATTCTGGTGGCCTAGTCTACGTGCTGATGTAACCACCTTCGTAGCTGCCTGTCCCCTGTGTGCTCAGAGTAAAAGACTCCACCACATCTTTCAGTGGGCCTCCTACAACCCATACCCAATGGAGAGAGGATGTGGACCCACCTGCCTATGGATTTCATTGTGGAGTTACCCAACTCCCAGGGTAACACAGTTATCCTTATGGTAGTTGACCGGTTCTCAAAAATGTCTCATTGTATTCCACTTAAGAAGTTGCCCAGTTCTAAGAACTGGCTTCCATTTTTGCTTGTGAGATCTTTCGCTTACATGGGCTACCCAAGGTGATGGTCTCGGACAGGGGTAGTCAGTTTGTGTCCCAATTCTGGTGAGCCCTTTGTGCACAGTTGGGAATTCAGCTTGCTTTCTCCTCTGCATATCACCCGCAGTCTAATGGGGCCGCAGAACGAGCCAATCAGTCCTTGGAGCAATTATTATGCTTCTATATTTCTGACTATCATAACAACTGGTTAGACCCATTACCGTGGGCAGAGTTTGCTCACAATAGTGCCTTGAATTCTGCTTCCCGATTGTCCCCGTTTATGGCAAATTATGGTTTCCAACCTTCCCTGTTACCTGACTCGTTTGTTCCACAGAATATTCCTGCGTTAGAGGAGCATCTCCGTGGTCTTCATTCCACTTGGGCACAAGTCCAGGAGGCTTTGCGACATGCTAATGATAGGTACAGACTCCATGCTGACCGCAGATGCCTGCCTGCGCCTTCCTACCAGGTTGGGGACAGGGTTTGGCTGTCATCTCGCAACCTCCGACTTTGTGTTCCCTCACTGAAGTTCACACCTCGGTTTATTGGGCCTTTCCGTATTCTTCGCAGGATTAATCCAGTGGCTTACACATTAGACCTTCCTTCTAATATGTGTATTTCGAATATATTTCATGTCTCCTGATTAAAACCTTGGGTCTGAAACAGCTTTACCACCTCGGTGCCATGTCCTCACCCTGTACAGGTTGGAGTATGAAGTACAGTCCATTGTTGACTCCCGTAGGTTCCATGGGTGCATACAGTACCTGGTGCATTGGAAAGGGTACAGTCCGGAGGAACGCTCTTGGGTCTCATCCTGTCCTCCTGTCCTCCATGCCCCTGTCCTCCTCCGTGATTTCCATAGATGTTTTCCCTTCAAGCTTGGTGGTCCTCCGAGGGGGAGGGGTCGTTAAGGAGGGGGTACTGTCAGGGCTGGGCTCAGCCCTTCCTTCTCTGATCTGGCCGCTCTGCTGCCGGCTAATTGCCAGCTCCTATCTTTCCACAGTTACTCAGCTGTTGATGATATCCTGCCTGCCTACTTAAGCTGTCCAGTCCAGAGGAGTCACAGAGATGCTCTCCTGCATTCCTGCTAAAAGACTTGCTTGGCTGACATCCCTTCTGGCTCCAGATCCTGCATGCTGTTTTACCATGCTCATCTCCGGCTCCCTGAAGTTTGGCTTGTCTGACTATCCGGCCAGTTCCTGAATTCTGGCTATGTTTTGACTAAGTTCGTTCTATTTACTATTATTATTAAACAAGTGTGATTTAACTGTACTTCTGTCTCGGTCTGATTTCATGGTTTCTGACACTACATCTCCCCCCTTCATCTCTAGGCATTTACCATTTCAAGGCAACTCTACAAAATGTTCCCTTTGGGGATGGATAACAAAATCATCTCTTTATGGCAAAAAAAATGTCTTACTGAATTCTCATCCCTGTGCGACTAGGAATCCAGAACGCTGCACGCCTTCCCGGTCATAGCAGCAAAATTCTCCCTACCTAAGTATGTTTTTTTATTATTGGTAATATGTCAGCTTCATCCGTGCCTCGTGTGGGGAAGGAGGAGATAGATTCTGAACAACTGTAACAGGTCGTCTGCTTACAGAAGGCTCGAATACTATCTCGGACATTTCTAAAAGCCCTGATCCATGACATTACTCCCCCTCCCTCGCTTCATCATCAGTGGAAAATTCAGGCAGAGACTTTCTGGACGCAGAGATACTTGACAAACTACTGCACGGTTACAACCAAGTCCTTCAGCTGATCCCCAGTGAATCTTGGAGAGAAGTATAAATTAAACTACTTCATCGTGCCTACATACCCTTCCTATCGGAAAAAAAAACAATCCTCAGTCCACTTCCTGCCCTCTTTGTTACCAGCCAAAACCTTCCCTAACCCATTGCTTTTGGGCATGAAAATACATATCCACTTTCTGGGATCAAGTCATATCCTTCATTCAAGGAATCACCTTGCTTCAACTTCCAAAAGATCACCTTCTTCTAATTTTTGGCTATTGGGACAAACAACTCCTAACGTGGTCCCCCAATGCCAACACCCGCCACAAGGACTGGATCCTAATTTGGCTCTTAGTGGCCAGGAGAGCCATTTTAAAAAACTGGACCTCTTCCTCTCACCCAAAAGTTTCACAGGTCAAACGGGAATTACTGTTGCTACTTTACAAGGAAAAAAATCAACACAGATCTAAACCATAATACTTCCAGGAAGCGCTTCTATCTAAGATGGCAGGCCTTCATGTGCTCAACACTCAAGAGGAATTAGAAACTTTTGACAGTTCATTCTCATACTACAAGGGTCTCCAAATGCTCTACGACAAGGAGGACACCTTCTTTCATTAAATAAAATAAAAACATAAATATTACAGGTCCAGGTGTCTTATCTAAAGGAAACTGGTGTACTCTGCCCCCCCCCCAAAAAAAAATGTTGGTATTTCTGTAAGGAGAAGCCATCCAGTTCTCTACTGTTCACAGCTTATACTGTATGATATGAGTTTATGTTCTTAGTATATTTCTTTGTACCCCCCTCCCCCAAGTTACGGGAGATCAGGGTACAATGAACTCTCTCTGTGTTTTCACTACTCCTTTACTATAATCTACCCTGTACTCCCTTAGAGCACTTTTTGTACTCTGGCAGAAAAGTCATGTTATTATTCTCTCTATTGTAAACACTACTTAATCTGAAAATGTTCAATTCAGGTAATATGTGACACCGTCCTGTCGCTTTTACTATGCCTTTGTATTGTTGATTCTATCAATAAAGTTTATTGAAAAAAAAAAGAATTAGGTTTCTGCAATATATTACATTTTTGGTTTTGGGTTTAATACTGCTTTAACCGCTTCCCGACCGCCCACTGTATATTGACGTCCTGTGTTTTAAAGATGGATATCTCGGTAACGGCAGCAGCTGCTGCCACAACCGAGGTATCCATCTTTAGGGCCGGCGATTCTACACACGATAATGGTGGTCTATGCGGCGGGTTCGCCGCGAGATCACCGTTATCGGCAGCGGGAGAGGTGCCACCCCCCCTCCCGCCGCTCTCCCGCACCCTCCGCCGCTTACCGGAGCCGTCGGTAACGGCGGAGGCGATCGGGTCCTTTCACTTCCTCGGTACTGAGACGAGTGAGGCCAAGATGGCCCCCACCCGTCTCTATACCATGTGACGGCCGGAGCGACGTCATTACGACGGCTCCGCCCACTTCTCTTAAAGGCACAATTTATTTTGTGTCATTTTTTAAACGACTTTTTTTTTTTTTTTTTTTTTTTTTTTTGCATTATAGTCTAAATATGAGATCTGAGGACTTTTTGACCCCAGATCTCATATTTAAGAGGACCTGTCATGCTTTTTTCTATTACAAGGGATGTTTACATTCCTTGTAATAGGAATAAAAGTGATCCAAATTTTTTTTTTTTAAAAAACAGTGAAAAAATAAATAAAATAAAGTAAAATAAATAATTAAAAAAAAAAAAAAATTTTTTTAAAGCGCCCTGTCCCGACGAGCTCGCGCGCAGAAGCGAACGCATACGTGAGTAGCGCCCGCATATGAAAACGGTGGTCAAACCACACATGTGAGGTATCGCCGCGACCGGTAGAGTGAGAGCAATAATTCTAGCCCTAGACCTCCTCTGTAACGCAAAACATGCAATCTGTAGAATTTTTTAAACGTCGCCTATGGAGATTTTTAAGGGTAAAAGTTTGACGCCATTCCACGAGCGGGCGCAATTTTAAAGCGTGACATGATGGGTATCAATTTACTTGGCGTAACATTATATTTCACAATATAAAAAAAAATTGGGCTAACTTTACTGTTGTCTTATTTTTTTTTTCAAAAAAGTGAATTTTTTCCAAAAAAAGTGCGCTTAGAAGACCGCTGCGCAAATACGGTGCAAAAAAAAGTATTGCAATGACCGCCATTTTATTCTCTAGGGTGTTAGAAAAAAAACAATATATAATGTTTGGGGGTTCTAAGTAATTTTCTAGCAAAAAAACCTGTTTTAAACTCTTAAACACCTAAAATCCAAAACGAGGCTGGTTTTGAAGTGGTTAAGCACTGTTATGGAAATATGTAAATGTTTGTATATATCTATCTATCTATATATATATATATATATATATATATATATATAGATATATATAGATATATATAGATATATATAGATATATATATTATTATTACTTTATTTTAAGTATATAAATTGATAACAAAGGATATTGCCTGCATTAGTGGTGTCTACAGCATGCCTTTGTCTCTTTGTTACTTCTGATAAACAATCCATAGCCCCAAATAAATGCATTTAGATAGAAAAGGTTAAGTTCAATACATTTATTTGCACAGGCATTGCAGTACTCTTATGCCCCGCACACACGGTCGGATTTTCCGATGGAAAATGTCTGATCGGAGCGTGTTGTCGGAAATTCCGACCGTATGTGGGCTCCATCGGGCATTTTCCATCGGATTTTCCAAAACACAAAGTTGGAGAGCAGGAGATAAAATTTTCCGACAACAAAATCCGATCGCGTCAATTCCGACCGTGTGTGGCCTGTTCCAACGCACAAAGTGCCACGCATGCTCACAAGAAATTCCGACACGGAACAGCTCGGTCAGGTAAAATTAGCGTTCGCAATGGATACAGCACTTTCGTCACGCTGCAATGTTAAAAATGGTTTAATACAGCGCACTCTCTTCTTCTTTATAATGGGACAAGAATTAAGTAGTTTTGCTGCTCATATTCACACACACTTCTCACAAACTTTTTTTTTTTTCTTGGGATTCCCTGAATATATTGTTATTTGTCACATCTGACATATTTTATTTTATTTATTTTTTTATTTCAAGCCATTTTTCGTTTAGATTTTATGTTTTTATTTTTTCCAAGGCTGATCTTTGTTTAATCTTATTTTTAGTTTTACTCCAGACTATTTTTGTGTGTGTTTTGTGTGTCAAGTTACCACAACACCATTGATATCTTTTATTATTTAATCTCAAGGAGATTGTTTGTTGTTGGTGTCCCTTGTTAATTTCACATTGTATTTTTGAAATGTACCTGAATCCTCACAAACAAACTGTCCTTTTAGAAGTAAAACACACATAGGCAAGTATAATTCAAAACAAAAATCCTTTATTAAGGGCTCAGAACCAAACAAAGAGGGAGGCAACGCTGGATCAACAGGAGAAATTAGCGAAGCCTGGGACCCCCAGGGCAGACAACAATTCTTGAACATCAAAATTGGTGGCCTGAGGAGTCCATATGTAAGGGAGGGCAGTCTGGTCCAGAATTCGCAGAGATCCGGAAAGCAGCAGATGACATCTGTGTCCCCAGGCTGTGGTACCACAAGAGGCTGCATCTTTTGGCCGACCAGACTGGATCCAGGGTCCTCACTTTCTGGTCTTCCTTCCACGCTTCCTTCCTGGCTGTGGCTCTTCTGTTGGAGATGTGGCAGGAGTAGGAGTAGGACCTGGAGGAGGAGGAGGACTGGGAGGACCTGGAGGAGAAGGAGGAGGAGGAGGAGGAGGACCTGCAGGAGGAGGAGGAGGACCATGTGTGAGTTCGCAAAGGTGTGTATCAGATGTAATTTGGGCCCTCATAGCTCATACCTTTATTAAGAGCCTCCAATATTAGCGATTCACACATGAGTTGTTGTCCCTCCTCCATCCTCTGCATTTTAGAGGCAATGATGGCAGCGAAGTCCTCCTCCACGGTGTGGGGTGCTCCCAGGGCCTCTGTAGCCCCCCAAAAGAGGCCTATGGCAGCCTCCTCTAGGGAACTCCTCCTCCTGACACTTTCTCTTTCCAGGGGGAGGTGAGGGACCTGCAGATCGGCCCGGCCACCTCCTGGCTGAGACTTCCCTGTGTATGAAAAAGGGACATGGTTTTAGTTTTTGCATCATCAATCACAACCATAAATTAGTACTCCAAACTAACATCTAGTTAACATCATTGATTGGACAAGCAGAAATATTTAGAGAAATGCTATACCTGGCTCAATCTGGGCTCCTCCACATGTAGCTGCCTGGAAGGCCCAGGTTGGGCGTCAGAAGCCTCAGCTGGAGGGGAAGGAAGCGTGGAAGGAAGACTGGAGAGGGATGACCTGGGTTCAGTCTGGTCTGCCAGAAAATGCCGCCTGTCATAGTACCACATCCTGGGGACATAGATGTCATCTGCTGCTCCGGATCTCTGCAAATCCAGGACTTTCTGGCGCTCCCTTACATATGTGCTCCTCAGGCCACCAATTAGGATCTTCAAATATGTGCTGTCTGCCGTGGGGACACCTGCTTCAAAATTTCCAACAATTGATCCAGCGCTGCCTTCCTCTTTGTTTGGTTCCTGTAATGTGGGTGGTTGATCTCCCACAGACAGGGCAGCTCCCTGAACATGTCAATGAATATTGCCATGAAGTCATTATCTTGTAAGATATCCATGTTCACTGCAAGACACAACACAAGACAAACCCTAATGTCAGGGCAAACTCTAATCTTGTTACAATATAGGCCTCAATGTAGAAGCAGTATAGGCACAAGTATGTCTCTTACCTTCGTTCTTACGATCGGCGCCTACAATGCTCCTTCCTCCACTCACAGATCGTACGTAATACGACGTGTGGTATGCTTTATACACACTGCGCATGCTTGTAACTCCGCCTGCCCCTGACGTTCTTTCTAGTCTATTCCCCGCCCCTTTTCGTTCTGCGCAGTGGGGGAAGAGCACATGGCGGATACACAGCAGGTGCGTGCTAATTACAGGAACGAGGAGGAGGAATGCCCAGATCCGGACACGTCCCGATCCAGAAGGAGAGGATTTAAGGCCACAAATATGTCCTTTGGGGAGATGTTGGATATGGTGGACATCCTGAAGGAGGCCGACTATGATGGAAAGTATGGGCCTTACCCCAACCCCAATGTCAGAAAGGCCAAGATCATGGCGAAAGTGGTCCAAAGTCTGCACCGGAATTTCGGGGTACGACGATCGAAAGATCAGCTCAGGAAGCGGTGGTCGGACCTCATATTACGAGAACACGAGCAGTACAGAAAGATCCGGAGAGTGCTGCAAAAAAGTAAGTAGTTGTGCTGTGTTCCTCTTCTTTTTGTCTTTATTACGTTCGTGCTGCTCCATATGGTTTCCTTAATTGTTGTACAGTTTAAAATGGAAATTTTTATGTTCATGAGGCCATTTTAATCGTTCGTATCAAACATTTTGATTTCGGCCTCTAAAACACCATTGTTTAGGCCATATGCATTTTCCGACATTTTTTAGGGCCCACTTGTCTGGAAAATATTTGGTTGTGTAAATGGCTTTGTTACTAGAATGAAATGCAAGCTAGATTCTGTGTAAGGAGAGGACACTGAGCAGCTGTTTTCACATCTGGACACTGGAGCACTAGTGTGGGACACAAGAACACAATTTTTATTAGGGGGGGCACACAGGTGCTCCAGTGTATACTATAGGGGGTCTCCATCTGTGAAGCTTGGACAAAACAGGTAAAGGATTGCAGGTTGACAAAGGACACTAAAAAAGCTCCATCTTGGAACTCTGCCAAAATAGACAATTGTACCCCACTTCCAAGCAATTTTTCAGATTTATAGTTCTGCCATCAAATATCTGTGTGCTAATTATACCATTTTTGTTTAACATAGGGGAGAAAAGACTTGGAGGACACCCCTCATCCGAGGAGACCAGAGACCCCCCACCTCTGGAAGAAGGGGAAATACCCCAAAAACAAGCTGAGCAGGAGGAGGAAGAAGATGTGGTGGAAATTGGCACCACAACAGGTGAGTGTCTGCGACCACAGGCTCAGGTAAGAGATGGATGCTGGCAGATTTTTGATACCTGTTTTTGTTTGGTTTCTCTCTTTTTAGGTGATCGTGATGTTATGGATCGAGATCCTTTCACATCAGAAAGTGCCCAGATCCTGATCGGGGAGATCATGGGGTGTAATTTTGAATTGGAAAACCTCAAGAAAAAAATCAATGATGTTATTCAAAAAAATAATAACATCAGTGATGTTTTGGGGCAAATTTAAAACCCCACCAAATCACTTTATTTTTTGGTGTGCTACAATCTTTAAAAATTTTGAGTTATGTTTTGAAATTCCAAATTTGGAGGATGCACACAGTGTGCCAACATGTGCTATCTGCCATCACGGGAGATCAATGGACGCATTTGGGGGGTGCAACCCCTTCCTCAAAAATAAAGTAGCGGTGAGGAAGGGGTTGCTCCCACAAAACACGTCCTTGATCCCCCGTGATGGCAGCTAGCACATGTTGACATTCGTAAATTGGTGTGCATCTTCCAAATTTGGCTTTTCAAGGGGTGACTTCACCCCATCTGAACGCAATATCAAACTTTGTAAGTTCAAGATTTTTGTCTTTCTTGTTGGTTTTACACAGGCCTATTTTATCGTATAAATGGACATTTCTATTTTTGATAATGCCACCCCAAAAATTGTTATACAACAAACATGTTGGTTTGTTTTAAAAACCTTTGGTAAATGCACATGTGATTGTGCAGGTATTAAAAAGTTTGTGAATCAAGAATGTGTGGATTATTGTCTGAACGCTACAACACTTTTGTGGTGATGTAATTGCTGGTTTCAGAGAAAATGGTGGTTATTTCCTAAGGACAAATCCTCTTTGCACTACAAGTGCAGTTTCAGTGCAGTTTCAAGTGCACTTGTAGTATAAAAAGTGTCTTTGCCTTTAGTAAATAACACCCAACAGTGCTTTGTATAAGGTTACACAATCACGCCATTTTCAGGACTCCCCACATTGCTGTCATGGTCAGCTAAAACAAACACAAGCAGTAAATGTCACCAAACATAAGCTTTTTCTTTTTTATTTGATAAATGCTTCACAAATTCTCTGGCATATTGATGGCCCCCCTACCCGCAAAGAACTCAAGGTATCTTAACCGGACATCACGGCACTCAGGGAGGGCAAGCCAGGACGGCCACTTTCAAGCGCCGTCAGGGTTTGATCATGTAGAATTCCGGCCTCAGGCCCAACTGAGCCAGCATAGTTGGCAGAATGTTTGCGTAAAAAGTTATGTAGAACACAGCATGCCAGGATTAGATGATTAAGTTTATACTCCGCCATATGGATGGGTGTCAGAAATAGGCGGAACCGGCTGGCCATGATTCCAAATGTGTTCTCCACCACTCTTCTGGCTCTGGCCAGCCGGTAATTAAAAACCCTCTGTTCCGGGGTGAGAGTCTTCATCGGGAATGGCCGCATAAGATGGTCCCCCAGCGCAAATACTTCATCCGCAACGAAGACGAAGGGGAGTCCTTCCACATTGTCCTCTGGAGGTGGCAAGTCCAAGCTGCCATTCTGGAGACGCCTGTAGAACTCCGTCTGGGCGATGACTCCACCATCGGACATCCGGCCAATCTTCCCCACGTCCACATACAAGAAGTCGTAATTAGCCGACACCACCGCCAACATCACAATACTATTGAATCCCTTATAGTTGAAATAGTACGACCCCGAGTTGGGTGGTGGGACGATGTGGACGTGTTTCCCATCAATTGCCCCTCCGCAGTTAGGAAAGTCCCACCGCTGGGCAAAGTTGGAGGCCACAGTCTGCCATTCCTGTGGCGTGGAAGGAAACTGTTGAGGAAAACAAAACTCAATTACTATTTTTGCACATAAACATGGCAAGCAGATTAGGCACAAACATTCTTGGCCAAATTCCAGATAGTATATAAGGTAAGTAAGTATAAGGTACACCTATCATCTTCAACCTCCCCCCTCTCATGGGCCATTTCTAACATTATAGGGGGGGTGGAATCTTGGACAGGTAACCCTCTTCACTTCATTGAGAGATGAATGCCTAAATACAGGGTATTACTTGGAACAGCCCCTCCTTAGTTACACTATTGGCAGCCCACTGGACAGGTAGGAAGTGTCATAATACAAATATATAAATACACACTGTACACATTTGAGCACATTTAGACATTCTGATATTACCTATCAAGATAATAATAGAATACAAAAACTTTAAACAGTACCATTGGAAAGTATACAGGCAGGCCCTTGCACTACATGCTTTGGGGAATTCATCCATAAATCTGAGAGATGGGTATAGTGTGTATGGGTTTGGCAAAGTGAGCAGATAGATGATTGAGGATAGATAGAGAATTGGGATCAGCTGACTTAGCAGTTGGGGGGAGGGAGGGTTTTGGAAAAATGTTTTGGGGACACTACAAAAAAAAGCCTCTGGAACTCTGCCAGAATTTAAAGCACAAATCACATTTAAAAACATTTTAGGGGGTGTTTGGGGTAAAGCACTACTATGGAGCTGATAAAATACAAGTGACTACATGAGGTGAATATAGGGCAGGAGAGCATGCTGGGGAGGCTATTGAAGGCAAATATGTATGAAGGACTTAAAAAATAATTACATAAAAATCCAGCATGCATGAGAACAAAGGGGGCATCACAGCATATTACAATCATGGTAATTAGGGAATGAGGAAAGAAATACAATACAAACATTAAATACAATAAAATGTGATATTAAAGGATAAATCTTACCTTCATATACTCCTTCTGCAGGACCTGGATGATGGCAGAACAAGTCTCTGGGATAATGATACCCAGAGCCTGGGGGGAGATGCCTGTCGAGAACTTGAGGTCCTGCAGGCTTCTCCCTGTCGCCAAGTACCGCAGGGTAGCGACCAGCCTCTGCTCAGTGATGGCTTGCCTCATGCAGGTATCCCGCCTGCTGATATAGGGGGTCAGCGAAGCCAGCAGACGGTGAAATACGGGGTCCGTCATCCTGAGAAAGTTCCTGAAATCATCAGGATTATTCTCACGGATCTCACGGAGCAAAGGCATATGAGAGAACTGGTCATGCTGAAGCAACCAATTCTTGGTCCATGAACTCCTCCCCACCCTGTTCATGGACTGGACTTGTGTCAAGGTCAGGACCCCAACACCAAGCCCCCGCACAGCACGAACTCTACGAGGAGAACGTATACGAAACATGGCTAGAAAAAAGTTGGCTGCTCAGAACGAAGTAACAGAACGCACTGAAGAACAGCAAGGCCTGTGAAGAGCGACCTGAAAAACAGTAACGAACGAACAAGAACACAATGACTACTTAAAGTCACGCGGAACTTGCTTGCACGCACTGAAGAGCAGATACAAACCCACAAGCACAAACTGAACGGCAGAAAACGATCTGAAAGCCACGAGTCTGAAAAAGCGCGAATCGTCTCTCACCAAACTTTTTCTAACACGAGATTAGCAAAAGGAGCCCAAAGGGTGCCGTGCTTGATTCTGAACTGTCCTTTTCTAGTCTCGTCGTACGTGCTTGACGTCACCGCGTTGTTGGCGATCGGAAATTCCGACAACTTTGTGCGACCGTGTGTACGCAAAACAAGTTTGAGCCAACATCCGTCAGAAAAAATCCTAGGATTTTGTTGTCGGAATGTCCGAACAAAGTCCGACCGTGTGTACGGGGCATTACTGTTTCTGATGACATCCATATAGATGAAACACGTTGGATGGGGCTTGAGTACTGTGATGTCAGAATGCTGAAAGAAGGCCACTCGTAAAGCAGGAAGCACGCTGGTGTACCACTGGCTTGTTTTAATATGACCTTCAATTAAAGACATTTTTTAATGCTATGAGCTCTTTGTCCTTTTGTACATCAATGATTGGGACCTTCTTTTCATGAGTGTTATGTAGACCTTAGGAACTAAGGAATTTCTATACCTTTTGAGCAATGTTACTCTGTGCTGTTTGACAATTTTGTAGCAAGTGGTCAACCAAATCTGGTGGGTGAGTTATACCACTGCATCATGAAGGGTGTGAAGCATAGGCACTTTATAGGCTCTTTCAGCTGACTGAGGAGTGGTAAAAACAAATGGCTGTCCACCGTAAAGGTAACAGTACAGATGGACAGGACTGTACTATATCTCTCAACTTCGAACTTCGGAATGAGGGACAACTGAGGGAGAAAATGACATGCAACAAAAAGAGTGTGTGGCCAAACTCCTAACAGTGGGAGGGGCTTAAGGAGCATGGTCAAACAAAACCCAGGCTTCTTTGTACTGATCAAATATGCTTTGACTGTTTTGACCAAAACAAGAGTCTCATGGACACATATAAACCCCAACACAATCATATAAAAGAAAAAAAAAGCTTCCATTACATATGGTTGTGCACACACTAAAAATATACAGAGAACTAACACTTTGTCTGAGCCTACCTTAAAGAAGAACTTCATTAAAATAGACAAGGACTGCATAACAACCAGCCACTGTTGAGATAATAATAATAATAACAGTTTGGTGAGAAGTATATAATGTGCAGCATTGTGTATACAGTGTAGGAGTCTGTAAGGCAGAGCACAGAGGTTGGGGTTGTGCAATGTACAGAGTGCAGCAGTCAATGTCTAGTTTAGGATTAAAAACACAGAGTGCAGGAGTCAGGGGTGTGTAACGCATAGTGTAAAGGTAAGGAGAATGCAAAATTCCCTCTGCAAGCAATACTCTCCCCCACTTTGCACTTTTAGCAACAATTCCCACTCCTTCCTCTCCAAAAAAAAAAAAATTCCAGCACTAATCTGCATACTCACCCCCCACAGCACAAATCCTCTCTTCCCTTCCCCGAACAAATCTTATCCCCCAAATTCTCCCTCCCAGCACAAATATTCTTCCTTCTTCCTGAGCACAAGTCCTCCTCCACCACCCCAAATCCCTAGTCCCAGCACAACCCTCTCTTCTTCCCCATCCCAACACTTACCCCCCCCAATCCCCCCTCCCAACACAAATTCTCTTCTCCTCCCAGCACAAATCCTCCTTTGCCTAATACCCCTCTCAGAATAAATCCTCGTTCACCCCCAAATCCTCCCTCCCAGCACAATCCCCCATTCCAATACAAATTCCTCCCCACCAGATTCCCCTCTCCAAATTCCCCCCATCACAAATCTCCTCCTCCCTCCCCCCAATCCCCCACCTCAGCACAACAAATCCCCCAAATTTCTCCCAGTGTAAATCCTTTCAGCTTCCCAACAAAAATCTCCCTCCACCCCCCAAATCCCCCCTCCCAGCACAACTCCCTATCCCATCACAAATACCCCACCCCAAAATCCCCTCCCAGCACAAATCCTCTTCCCACTTCTAACACAAATCCACTCTAACTGCTCCCCCCTCCCCATCCTAACAAAAAACCTTCTTCCCCTCTTCGCCCCCCCCAAAACAAATCACCGGCAATCCACCTCCCAGCAGAAATCATGTTTTATGGATTGACCTATAATTCATTTATTAAATACAGTTAGACTGATTCTGTGCAATTTTCTATTTTCAGCATTGATTGGAATGATTATTGCTATATTGATTGATGCACCTTTATTGGTTTGCACAGCATTTTGTCATTAGTTTATTAACAAAAAAGATATATTTATTGATGCATTGATGTGTTGATTTGATGCACTTTCTTTTATATGTAGAGATGATTTGTTATGGTATGAATCATTCGTTCTTTATATACTCTTTTTTAGGGTAGCACTGTATGTTGTATATAAAAAACAAAATTAACCCTACATTTTCAGAAATCTATGGCTACACAAAACCAATGCACATAGCCATACCTTGTCTCCCCCCTCTACAGACATTTTTCCCTATATCCTCTCTCTATCCTATAGCCAATGTTTGCTTACCTTTTCCTGAATGTCACTAAGACCCCTTTCACACTGAGGTGCTTTTCAGCCACTTTCAAGCTAAAAAAAAGCTCACGAAAACCTATTTCCATTAAAATTAATGAATGCTTTCACATCAGGGCAGTGCGCTGGCAGAGCGGTGAAAAAACGCCCCTCTCCATTGAAATTAATGGAAAGCTCTTCAAAAGCGCGTGAAAAGCTCTTCAAAAGCGCTCAGTGTTTTACTGGCAGTTTAGAAGTGCCTCAGTGTGAAAAGGGCCTTAACTTTTCCTGACATATTTATACAACTAGAGATTTCTTGTCCAAAACTATTGTCGCCACTATTGTAAGCGGCGCTTTACTGTCGGTATTCGGTCGCTAGCGGGGCAGTTTCCCCCCCGCTAGGGGCCGAGAAAGGGTTAAAAACCACCGGAAAGCGCCTCTGCAGAGGCGCTTTGCCGGCGGTATAGCCACGCTGTCCCATTGATTTCAATGAGCAGGAGCGGTGAAGGAGCGGTATACACTACGCTCCTTCACCGCTCCGAAGATGCTGCTAGCAGGACTTTTTTCCCGTCCTGCTAGCGCACCACTCCAGTGTGAAAGCCCTCGGGGCTTTCACACTGGAGAGACAGCAGCGGCAGTTTCGGGTCGGTTTGCAGGCGCTATTATTAGCACAATAGTGCCTGCAAACCGCCCCAGTGTGAAAGGGCTCAAAGGCCCCTTTCACACTGAGGCGCTTCTAAACTGCCAGTAAAATACTGAGTGCTTTTGAAGAGCTTTTCAGGCGCTTTTGAAGAGCTTTCCATTCATTTCAATGAAGAGGCTCGTTTTTTCACCGCACTGCCCCAGTGTGAAAGCGTTCATTGATTTTAATGGAAATAGGTTTTTGTGAGCTTATCAATCGCTTTTTTTTAGCATGAAAGATCCTGAAATGCGCCTCGGTGTGAAAGGGGTATAATGGTTGGAAACAATGTTCTTACTTTCCTGACAGACCTATTTGGTATTTAAAATGAAACAAATGTTAGAAATACAGTAATTGTTAAGAATTGTATAAGTTATCTGTCAATGGCTCATAAAGATCACAATCTCCGTCTCACTTTAATGTCTCATTGATAAATGTGATATGTTTTTCCATGAATAATTTTAATGCAATAACATCATATAAATAGCTGCAAAGTTGTTTTAAATGTGAAAAGACAGCTTTAGGACAAGCAATATTTCCATAAAGCTAGAAAGGAAAGAGGGAGAAAAGTTTGTTTGCCTTTGGGACTAGTGTGAAAATGCATCACTGACAACAAATAACACTTCAGAACTAATTTAAGCACTGATGACTTTACACAACACCATATAACAGCAAATAAACTCTAATTAGATACAAAGGGATGTAAATTCTAAAGTTACTGTGAAAGAAATCAAGGCACAACACCACATTAAGGTGCTGGAATGTCATGTATAGGGGATGTGCAACTCCATTTGCATGTACAGTAAATAAAAAAATTGTAAACTTTTTTGATTTTCTTCCCTAAATATTTTCATGAAAATCTGTCCAATTTGGAAAGAAACATGCAATTAACAAATCAAGTTTGTCGTAACCCTGATTTGCATGATTCTCTACACGTCATACCAATCAACACATTCAGGCAAAATAAAAATTTGGGATAGACAAATTCTTTGGATTCCTTTCTAGCAGATACAGTGGAGAAAATAATTATTTGATCCCCGGCAGATTTTATAAGTTTGCCCACTTACAAAGAAATGAAGGGTCTATCATTTTTATCAAAGGGTGTATTTTTCTTTTAATGATTTTTATTGAAAAAATAACATATACAAAATACATAACACATATACTTTGAGTATAATAGGTAGAAAAGGAAAAAATGGGGGGGGGGGCATATCTCAGCCAATATGGCCTGCAGGATACCTATAAACATACCATGTCATCCTTATTTTCTCTCACTATATGAGGTGGATGCGTCTATCCATCTGTACATGGTCGGTTAGACATCTTCTATTTACATATGTATCTAGGCTGAGTACAGAGCATCGTACATTTGGATATATATTTAACTTGCTTTATTTATTTATCATTTCTAACGTTAATTTCACACCTCTCTGTATTGTGTGGAGAGGAGGCGCGCCGCCGGGACCCAACCACCCACCCCAATTGGGGTCTTTACTGTGGACGGGAAGGCAACCGCCCCACACGCCCCCTACTTTATAACTAACATTCCAGATTTTTCATATCTGTCACTAGGACAACGACCTAGGGCAGGAAGTCCTGCAAAAGTAGATTAGAGAAGGAGGGAAGGAAAAAGAAAAAGGTAAGAATAATAAAGAGGAAAATGAAGAAGAGAGAAAAGGGTAAGGGAAGAGTTGGGGTTGAGTGCACCCCAAAGGGTGTATTTTAAATGATAGAGACAGAATATCAACCAAAAATCCAGAAAAAACACATGATACAAATGTTATAAATTGAGTTGCAGTTCAGTGAGTAAAATAATCATTTGATCCCCAAACAAAACATGACTTAGTACTTGGTGGAGAACCCCTTGTTGGTAAGCACAGAGGTCAGACGTTTCTTTTAGTTGATTACCAGGTTTGTAAACAGTATTTTAACCCTAATCAAATTAGAAAAGTGAGAAAAAATAGTGGCGCTTAAATCACACTGCTGTGATCAAACATAAATATTCAATTCAACAAATTTAAATGTGTTAACAATCATAAATATTATCACCCTGTGACAAGTGAAAAATAGAATAAATAAAAACATACTAATAGAAAAAAATAATTCCTATAATGCAAAACAAAACTTCATAAAAATAAAAATAAATCCAGTGAAGCTTGTTGTAGTGTCTTGTTGTTCATCAACCACACCAATGTGCTCAGTGATTCCGCTCCCTTCAGAAAACACACTCACCGAATTGATATGGCTCACATTCTCGTGCTTAGCTCATTCACTGTAAACCACAGAAAGGGTTTCGAAATATCCAATATCCAGCCGTGTATACAAAGGATCTCTCCACGTGTAAATAACAAAAAGTGCTCCAATAGTGTAGTAACGAAATGCCAGTTAAAAAAACACTCTAAAAATCTTCAACCATTACACTAACATTGATGAAATTCAAATCAAGCAAGAAATACCAAAGTAAATCTTCCATAAACATCTAAAGTGGTGTGTTGTGGTCACGGCGGACCCAAGGTGTGCAAATGCTCTCTCTCACCCACCCCTCAGACTCGGACTTCCACTTCCTGGTTCAGCGTATTGCGTCAACCATTTGTGATGATGATTACCGTACAGCCATGCCCCGACATGTTTCGTCACATAGACTTAATCATGGGATTATATATGACGAAACATGTCGGGGCGTTTCTGTACGGCAATCATCATCACAAACGTTTGATGCGATACGCCGAACCAGGAAGTGGAATTCCAAGTCTGAGGGGCGGGTGAGAGAGAGAGAGCATCTGCACACCTTGGGTCCACCGTGACCACAACACACCACTTTAGATGCTCATGGAAGATTTGCTGTGGTATTTCTTGCTTGATTTGAATTTCATCAATGTGAGTGTATTGGTTGAAGATTTTTAGAGTGTACACTATTGGAGCACTTTTTGTTATTTACATGTGGAAAGATCCTTTGTATACACGGCTGGATATTGGATATTTCTAAACCCTTTCTGTGTGGTTTAAAGCGAGTGAGCAAGGCACGAGAGTGTGAGGCATATCAATTCGGTGAGTGTGTTTTCTGAAGGGAGCGGAATCACTGAGCACATTGGTGTGGTGGATGAACAAGACACTACAACAAGCTTCAATTGATTTATTTTTCTTTCTATGAACTTTTTTTGCATTATAGGAATTATTTTTTTCTATTAGTATTTTTTTATTTATTTTATTTTTCATTTGTCACAGGGTGATAATATTTATGATTGTTAACACATTTAAATTTGTTGAATTGAATATGTATGTTTGATCACAGCAGTGTGATTTAAGCGCCACTATTTTTTCTCACTTTTCTAATTTGATTAGGGTTATTACATTTCATATTATCTAAAGTGGCAGCTCTAATAATGAATTCTGTGTTTCTGAGGCGCAGTGGTGGGAAATCCAAGTGTGGGCGAGTTGAACTTGGTGACCATCAGTTTGTGGTTACTAGGTTTGTACACATTTCAGGAGGGATGTTTGTCCACTCTTTTTACAGATCTTTTCTAAATCCTTAAAGTGGATGTAAACCCTCTCCTATAACCAGTGAATTGAACACAGGGATAAAACAAATCTCCCTACATACGTTTTACATGTATATCTGTTGTCTTCAGCTTGCTATATTCTTTAGAATTCTTACATGTTTTACATGGTATAATTTTTACTTCCTCATTCAGCAGTGGGAGAGGAGACTAGGTATACACTGTGTGTGAGAAGATTGGAGGAAAGGCACACATCCCAACTCCACATAGGCAGAGGAATGAAGATACTTTCAGAGCTGTGCTGTGACAAGACAAGGTCTCTGCTAATCTATTTATAGCACCCTCCCCAACACAAATTTTAGGCGGGTTTTATCTCCCGTCTCTGAGAACTTGTCAGAAGTTATCGTGCTGAAAACAGAGGTACGAAACAGCAGAAAGACACGGGACTCAGGGCTTTGGGGAGAGATAAGTAAACACAACAGACCTAGGTCAAATTTCATGAATCAGGTTTACATCCACTTTAAGGTTTCTTGGCTGTCGCTTGGCAACTCAAAATTTCAGCTCCCTCCATAAATTTTCTATAGTATTAGGTCTGGAGACTGGCTAGGCCACTCCATGACCTTAATGTGCTTCTTCTTGAGCCACTTCTTTGTTGCCTTAGCGGTATGTTTTGGGTCATTGTCATGCTGGAAGACCCATCCACGACCCATCTTCAGTATTCTGGCTGAGGGAAGAAGGTTCTCATACAAGATTTTACAATACATGGCCCCGTCCATTGGCCCCTCAATGTGGCAAAGTCAGACTGTACCTTTAGCAGAGAAACAACTCCAAAGCATAATGTTTCCACCTCCATACTTGACTCAGGGTATGGTGTTGTTAGTAAAAGTGGAGCCAATCAGAGCCATCACCATCAAGGAGAAACAGAAGCTTCTATTGGAGGAGATCCACCATGGAGGGAACTTCAGAAGGGAATTGATTTGCTTCACTTTTACTTATGCTTGGAACTTTCTCCTATTATGAACTTTGCATATGATTATAAGCGCTACACCTTTTTTTCATATTACGCCAATTGTGTCCAGCAATTTAGTGTTAGCGGCTTTCTCCATATTTATATATTTAGTGCAACAGATTTGTGTTTTTATGGTGTTGTTAGGGTCATAGTCAACATATTTCTTCCTCCAAACATGGTGAGTCGAGTTAATGCCAAAGAGCTCAATTTTGGTCTTATCTGACCACAGCACTTTCTCCCAATCCCTCTCTGAATCATGTAGATGTTCATTGACAGACTCCAGATGGGCCTGTATTTGTGGCTTTTTGAGGGGGGGGGGGGGGTTCGCTGTGTTTGGAGGGAAAAAAATGCTGACTATGACCCTACGAAGACCATTCCTACAGTCAAGCATGGAGGTGGAAACATTATGCTTTGGGGCTGTTTCTCTGCTAAAGGTACAGGCCGGCTTTGTCACATAGAGGGGCAAATGAATGGGGCCTGGTATTGTAAAATCTTGGATGAGAACCTTCTTCCCTCAGCCAGAACACTGTGTCCAAAACAGAGGAAAAATAGGGCTTTCATCCGTTCAAAGAAATGGATGTTGACGGAAGCAGATGAAAACGGATGAAAATAGATGATCATCCGTTGTCATCCCTTTTTCCAGTGGAATGCATTGACGTCCGTTTTTCATCCATCAAGAGATGGATGAAAAACGGACACATGGTCCGTATGTGTGAAAGGAGCCTCATAAGTAGGGTAAGTGTTACAGTACCATCATCAACCTCTCATTTTCCCTCTCACTTCCATATGTCTGGAACATGCAGTGCTCTTTAGTTACAGTCATGTTCACAACACTATGCACACTACAAATCCCAAAGTCTATCTCTGGAGCAAGTAAAAGAGGATGCTCCTACATACAGTGGGACCATGGAGAAGGAAGGAAGCCACTCTCTAACAGGAAGTCAGATCACGGCAGCAAAAGAAAGGAATTTGGAGATTTGGAGGAGGCTGAGAACAATAGAAGGTATTTTTTTAAGTTAACAATAACTTAACCTAAAGTGGTTGTAAACCCCATCCATGAAAGTTGAAATAAGCACATATTTCTGTAGTGTTACCTTATCTCTCTCCAAAGCTCTAAGTGCAGTTTCTCTCTGCTGCTTCAATCCTCTTTTATCAGCATGAGTCACTTCTGAGAATTTCTCAGACACATGAGATAAAAGTAGCTGAAAATTTGTGTCTGGGAGAGTGCTTAGAGGTAGTTAAGCAGAGAGCTTGTCTATTCAGACTAGAGCTCTGCATGTTCCTTTGTTCCTCTGCGGAGGGGGGGGTGTCCCCTTCCTCCAATCAGCTTACACACAGTGTAAACCCAGTATCCCCACTCACCCCTATGTGCTGCTGAAAGAGGAAGAAAGATTTTTAACACGATCTGCACTTTCCAAAGAGTGTAAAAAGCTGAAGACATCAGATATACATGTAAAACCTATGTAAGAGGTTTTGTTTAATCTCTGTGTATGATCTGAGGCTGTTCACTTCACTTGTTATATGTGAGGGTTTACAACCACTTTAAAGCTTGGTTGTAAAGCCTTAAGGTTTTTCACATAAGGTGGAAAACATTCTGTGCTGCACCCCCCTCCCCTTTTTCTTACCTGAGCCCGATCCAATCTTGCGATATGCACAATCACAGCGGCTCCAGCCACTGTCGCTCTTCCACTGTTGTCAACCAAAAGCTGTGACATGGGAGTGGGGGCGGGGGCGAGTCCCGCTGTCTGTGTCAATGGACACAGCAGCAGGACTCAGGAGCGAGCCTGCACAGGTGCCCTCATGAAAAGAAGCTTTCCGTGCGGGCACCTGATGAAGAGGAGGAGCCAGGAGGGCCGACAGGGAGCCCCAGAAGAGGAGCATTGGGGCTGCTCTGTGCAAAACCATTGCATAGAGCAGGTAAGTATAGACTTGTTTGTTATTTTTATTTAAAACATTTGAAGGTTTAGGTATTAGCATTAGAGTTGCAAAAGTAAGTGAAAGAATAGCCCTAGTATGGTCACTCACCTTAGAAGACTCTCATAGACAAAAGAAAATAAAGAAAAGCAAAAACAAAAGTTGCTTCTACAGAGCTTCTCAATTTTCACATCAGTTGCAAACTTTTCACACTGTTTACTCATTATCACTGCCCACATATGGAATCCTGGTACATGTTTACTCCCCCAAAAGGGATTGACATACATGGTTACGATCTATTCAAACCAGGCATTGTAAGACTGTGTTAGGCAACTTTTTCAAGTGAAGTCCCACCGCAGGACAAGGCAAAAATTATTGTAAAGCCTAATTAAAAAAACAAAAAAAAACGTTATACTTACAAACCTCCTCTTCTGGGGTCTCCTGCGGCACTATAGGCTCCTCCTTTTCTCAGTACCCCAACATATCATAGGATTGAATTGATTGAATTGACAGCAGCAGGAGCCAATGGCCTGTGAGGAGAGGAAGAGAGAGCAGTGCTGCTGCACTTAGGCACAGCGCTTTATTAAGATAGGTGAGAGGACGATACAACTACTGGGACTCTGGGAGATGTTTTACCCTAATGCAGTGGATGCATCAAGGTAGAAGATATCCTGCCTTTAGAACCACTTTAATAAAATGTTTCAATAAAGGTTGTTTAGAAAAAAAAATGAACAGTGCGGGCATCCCTCTGCACTGCACGCCATACCAGCCGCTGTGTTGTAACGCAGTGGCTGATGAGAATAAACCCTGATTAGAATGGGGAAATAAAGGGGAGGCCATATTTTGGCCGTCCTTTCCTCATGGGATTGTGGCATCGGCATTAGGAAGGTATATGATAGGTTGTTTAAGGTCAGGTGATAAAAAGGTTATCGATGTTAATAGGCTATTAGGTATTGGGCGGTTAAGGTCAGGTGTCATAGAAGAATCTATAAGGTTAGCTAGTATAGCAATGATTGGGTAATTTAAGTCAGGTGTTTTAGAAGGTTCTGGAAGGTCAAGAGGTCAGTTAGGATTGGTCAGTAAAGGTCATATGACCTTTAGAATATTCCAGAAGGTATCCTATAGCTTATTTAAGGGAGATTTCCAGTCAGGATTTTGCCAGACGCCAGAGAAATTACAGCGCAAAGAGCTCCGGCAGGAGTAGCTATAATACTGGTTTCTGTATTTCTCTGGCGGAATGAAGACCCTAATTCGTCAGCTATTAGAAAGAGCAGAGGCGGCTGGAGGAGAAGAATGGATTCGGAATTGCCTTGCCTTACCTGTGGGTCAAAACTCCGGGGAAGCTGAAAGAAGATTGGAAGAAGGAATGAGAAAAAGCGCTGGAGCCGGTGAGAGTCAGCGTCCATGTCGGGTGGCGGTACGGGAAGTAATTCCGGCGCATACAGTTCCGGAGGTCGAGAGGCAGGAAGACATCACACAAGCTGGAGAAGTAGGGCGGAGAGCGAACAAGAGGAAGCGGCTTCCGAGGAGGAGCTTCAGTCCGGCGCCGCCTGTACAGCTTGAAGTAAGGAGAGAGAGGCCTGGGTCGTCATCGCGTAGTCGGCGCGCATGCGCGACTACCGCTACTGATTGCAGTGAAGAGAGAACAAGTCAGGTGACATCTGCGGCCACAGTACAGTCTCCAGCACAGCGGTATCAAGTGGAACAGCAGCAGAGGGTCATCAGCCACAATGGAGAAGCAATAGGGGAACCTAGTTTGGTTCCTCCTATTAATACAGCAGCCGGCATTCCTATCACTGTGCGGTGTGCTTCACCATTAGTTTCTGATGAAGTCAACAAAGTTGTTAACAATGATGGTGAGTTGTCAGCTGTCTCCCAAATTTCTGAATTGTCTTCTTCTTTACAGCAGCTTATTGCAGTTATGCGTGCTAACACAGCATCTCAGACAGGGATGCCCAGAAGCATGGATGATAGCACAGCAGGGGTCTGGTCGGCTGTTTTAAATGAACCTAGCCCTATACCTCAGAAGTCTATTGTGTCACTAGAGGATGGCAGCACAGTGGGTACTGGGCCTGAGAGTGGGTTCAGGGAGTGCATGCCTTGTTTTATCTCTCCTCTGGGTTTTCATCTTTCTTCCTCTCTGCGGGAGAAAATCTGGAGAGAGGAATTTATTGATCTAAACTTAGTTCTTCCTCTTTCTAGAGAATTTCCGAAATATGAGAGGAGGAATGAGAAGCCGGAGGATGATCGGCGGAAGCAGTTAATTAAATCATTTTACAGTTGGTTGCAAGCTTTTTGTATTTATGCAAGTGTTTTGTGTGAGAAATGCCCATCAAAAAGCTCTTTATTATTTCAACATATTGACATTATTCTTGAAGCTTACAAAAGTTTTAGCGGGTTTTCATGGTTGGCTTATGATGAGGCCTTCAGACAGAAATTGGCAGTCCAACCCTCTTTGCAATGGGGGTCTAAGGACGTCGGTCTCTGGTTGAATTTGTTTTTACCTCAAAAACAGCCTTTTTCGCGTACGATTAATACGGTTTCCAATTCAGCCTCAGGGACGAATTATAAGAAAGGTTTGTGTTTTGCATACAATGATAACCATTGTAAATGGTTATCTGCATGCAAATATAAACATGAATGTGCTTTTTGCTCCGGAAATCACCCGATATCTAAGTGTTTTCGGAAGCTTCAGGCAAGTCAAAAAGAAGGTTTTTCCAAAAGCAATCACGCCAGTGAAGTTTCCAAGAATTCTTCCTTGGCTACAAGTTTATCCAAACCTCAAGATGGCATCGCTGCTAATTGAAGGTTTCGCTTCAGGTTTTTCGTTACCCAAGTTTCAGGGTAAGGGTTGTACACAAGTAAATAATTTAAAATCAGTAAACGATTACCCTCATCTAATGCGTAAAAAAATTATTGAAAGAAGTGGAAGCAGGCAGGATGGAGGGACCTTTCCTTAGCCCCCCGTTTGCTGATTTTTGGATTTCACCATTGGGTTTGATTCCTAAAAAAGAACCGAATGAATTTCGTCTCATACATCACCTGTCATTCCCTTTTGGTAGCTCATTAAATGATCAAATTGATAGTGACTCAGTGACAGTTTCTTATACATCTTTTGACACGGCAGTATCTAAGCTGTGTTCATTAGGGGCTAATGCACTAATGGCGAAGGCTGATGTAAAATCAGCTTTTCGTCTTCTCCCTTTACATCCTGATTGCTTTAACTCATTGGGTATTAATTTTGAGGGTAAATTTTATTTCGACAAGGCCCTGCCTATGGGATGTTCTATTTCATGTTTTTATTTTGAAGCTTTCTCCACCTTTTTAGAATGGGTGGTAAGTAAAGTAACTGATTCTGACTGTTTTATCCACTATCTAGATGATTTTTTGTTCATGGGTGCGGGTGGTTCAAACGATTGTTTGCATTTACTGGAATCTTTTCAGGTAATCTGCAATTATTTTGGAATTCCTTTGGCGGAAGAAAAAAACATTTTTCCAACTTGTTATATCGAATTTTTGGGGATAACTTTAGACACTATACACATGGAATTTAGATTGCCCGATGAAAAAATTTATAAACTTAATCAGCTGTTGAGGTTATTCATTAGGAGACATAAAGTAACTTTAAAGGAGATGCAATCGTTGTTAGGTCAATTAGCATTCGCAACAAGAATTTTACCTATGGGTAGGGTTTTTTCCAGACGATTATACACGTCTATTTCAGGATTAAAAAATCCGTCATCACATATTAGATTGACTATGTACATCAAACAAGATTTAATGGTTTGGTTACAATTTTTGGAAAAATTTAATGGTAGAGCTCTGTGGCAACAAGAGTTTATTATTGATAGTGATTTTAAACTTTCAACGGATGCTGCTGGATCGGTTGGTTTTGGGACAATTTGGGGAAATCATTGGTGTTCCTCTACCTGGCCTAACAGGTGGATCACGGATGGTTTTTGCAAAAACATTGTTCTTCTAGAGCTTTTTCCAATTATAGTATCTTTAGAACTCTGGGGTTCTTATTTTATGAATAAGAGGTTGTTATTTAGCACTGACAATAAAGGTGTTGCTTTTGCGGTGAACAGCCTTTCATCCAAATCGCCTCCTGTGGTTGCATATTTGCGGCATTTATTTTTCTATGCCTCCGATGGAACATTTGGATAAAGGCTAAGTATATTCCAGGTAAGACTTATGCCGCGTACACACGAGCGGACTTTACGGCGGACTTTGCCCGGCGGACTGGATTTCGTCGGACAATTCGATGTGTGTGGGCTCCAGCGGACTTTGTTTGCTCAAAAGTTGGACGGACTTAGATTTGAAACTTGTTTAAAATATATCCATTGAAATCGAGTCCGGTCGAAAAGTCCGCCGTCTGTATGCTAGTTCGACGGACAAAAAGCCACGCTAGGGCAGCTATTGGCTACTGGCTATGAACTTCCTTGTTTTAGTCCGGTCGTACGTCATCACGTACGAATTCGACGGACTTTGGTGAATTGTGTGTAGGCAAGTCCGTTCATTCAGAAAGTCCGTCGGAAAGTACGTCGAAAAGTCCGCCGGGCAAAGTCCGCCGTAAAGTCCGCTCGTGTGTACGCGGCATTACATAATTGCCGATGCTCTATCTCGCCTACAGATGGATCGATTTTTCGAATTAATGCCAGAGGCAGATGCGGTGGGGTCACCTTGCCCGTCGCATTTGTGGGATCTGATTTGATATCTCAACATATTAAGAATTCTTTAGCCCCTTCTACTTGGAAGAATTATACTTCTTCATGGCTTTTATGGTCTAATTTCTTATTAGCTTTGAATATTACGATTTCTGACTATTTGGAAAGTATTGTGCTGCTATTTCTTCAATCGTTAATTCAGAGGGAATATTCCTGGTCTCATATTTGTAAAACATTATCAGGGATTTCTTTCTTTCTGCGCCTTTACAGCCTGCCTCCATGTCATAGTTTTTTCTCGGTGAGACAGGTTTTGAAGGGATATAAGAGGATCACATTTAGAAAAGATGTTAGATCCCCGATAACACCTGATATTTTGTCAAGACTTTGTTTGGCAACAGGGCATGTGTGTTCGTCAAATTACGAAGCCACGCTTTTTTCTTCGGTTTTTACAATAACGTTTTTTGCTGCGTTTCGGATTGCCGAAGTTTTACCTTGTTCTAAGTTGAGTACATCAGGACTGTTTTCATCAAATGTTCAATTTCTATCGGATGGTCTTCGTATTTTCCTGCGTTTTAGCAAAACAGACCCTCTAGGTTTAGGGGCCTGGATAAATTTGAAAGAATGTACGGATGTTAATATTTGCCCAGTTAAAGCTTTACGTTTTTATTTTGAATTGCGTCCCAATATTTCAAAATTTTTATTTATTCACAAGGATGGTTCTCCTCTAACTATTTATCAATTTTCGGCAGTCTTGAAAGAATGTTTGGTGTATTTACAGCTGAATCATTTAAAGATCACATGTCATTCATTTAGAATAGGAGCGGCTACTGAGGCCGCTCGAATTGGTTTACAAGATAATATCATCAAGAAAATAGGGAGATGGAGTTCTAATTCTTTTCAATTATACATTCGTCCTTATTAAATTGTTATTCTGTTTCAGGTCCTCACCGCACAGTGTGGATTGTGGGTCATTCTTTTGTTTTTTGGGCACAACAGAGAGCAGCTCATAGGATTTATTCTGAAAATTTGGGACTGGATCCTTCATCTTTTCGTATTCATTGGTATGGACGGAGGGGTATGTTGTGGGAAGACTTGGTTTTCGAGTTAGGTAGATTATATGCTTTATATACTTCACCAGATATAATGGTAATTCATCTGGGTGGTAATGATATTGGGAAAATGAAGACTTTAGACTTGATTTCTTCTATGCAGGACACATTTAGATTTTTACAGATAAATTCGCCAAACACGGTTTTGTTTTTTTCCGAAATTATTCCACGTTTATGTTGGTCTAACTCTTTAGTTTTCAAATCTCTAAACAAAGTTCGGAAAAGGATAAATAGGGCTATGGAAAAATTTTTAGTCCCCAATTTAGGTTTGTCGTTTCGTCATATGGAACTGGAAGGAAACTTGCCAGGTTTATATAGATTTGATGGCATTCATTTATCGGAGGTAGATTTAGATATTTTCAATTCTGATTTGCAAACATGCATAGAGTCGGCCGCGGTCTGGGGTTCTGTTGACAGGAGAGTTGATGGTGTCAACTCTCCTGTCGTTTGGGAGATTTAAGAAAAAGATTTGATGATAAATGCTGAGTCAGCTCGAGTCTCAGTGGCTGGGTTGAGTATGGTTTATTGTGAAAATAAAGTTTGGTTGAGAATATGTTTTATGAGAATGGATTTGATGTTATAAATAAAATTTGGTTTGGTATTAAAAAAGAAAAAAGAAAACCAATAAATCAGGCCGTGGCCAATTATATCCAATAATAATAGAATAAAGAAGTATTATTATAATGAAATAGGTGTGTTGTCTATTTATTTATTTTGCTATGCATGTTTGTGAATTTGCATGATGCCTACTATCCCATAGTGACTGACTTTTTAAACTGAAAGTAAGCCAAAACTTTTCCTAAAAAGATTTTTGTTTTTACATATGTACTGTATATTCTCCTTGCTCTGCTCTACTCTGAGCCACTGATCAAGACTAATGTACCCCACATCAAAGTGTCATAAAAGTCTCACATGCTCTGTAACAAAATACACTGTGCTTGCTTGGTGAATCCATAAATATTATTTATGCCTGCACTTTGAAAAAATAGTTTGGTAGGTTAAAGCTCTGCTTTAAAGATACATCTGTTTACATTATAATTCAGCTCCTAATTCTTTTTGGCGTTTTGGAATCATTAGAGTCAGCGGCAGTACGGTGCTGTGATATGAGAATTATTAGTCACCAGTGCTGGCATGCCTGACTTACTTGATACTGTCTGGTGGTTCCCATCCTGGTGATAAAGGATGTCCTGCAGTAATAATTCCCTGCTAGTCACCATATTAATGTCTTTGCCGTAAATACAAAGATATGACACTTCATAAAATGTGTGTTAATGGACAAAGTAAATCTAAAATCGTTACTGTTGCTTTCGTTTTAAATCAGTGGTCTCCAAACTGTGGCCTGGGGCCAGATATGGCCCTTTGCTTGCCTTTATCTGGCATTTAGGACACTATTCCTTTCAATGATACCATCGATGGGGCACTATTTCTCCCTCTGACACCAAGAATGGGAAATTGTTTACTCCCACTGACACCAGGGCATTTTCTACTCCTACAGGCCACAATATGGTCCCCCTAAGGCCTGGAAGACAGTAAAATGTCCCTTTGTATACAAAATTTGGAGACCTCTGGTTTGGATGTTGATATGTTGAAACCCCGGTCAGGTTTGTATTGCTGTCTGTGTCCCTGCTGGGTGGGGTTCTATTGTTTATGGTGATCATTATCACCAAAACCGAAAAACAATAGTCACACAGGTTGAGAGTGGAAATCTTCCGGTGACATCTGTATGAACGGTTTTCTATCACTCCCCGCAGTGTTTCTGGTAAAGGATGTAAAGGCAAATTTCATCTTTGGGTAACAGACATAAAAAAATTATTTTAAGTTGAACTCCAGAAAAACAGCAAATTACACAGATGAAATACCCACACAAGGTTTGTTTTACCTGCCAAAAGGATTTGTAATTTTGTTGCTCCAGTCCTGGGATTTGCACAACCACACAGCACAGCCCCCTTTTGGCAAAGCAGGAGATCTAATGTTTCTAAAAATGAAGTTCAGTAAAGCTGGCCATGTGTGGATTTCCCCATCTACACATTTGAGGTGGATGAGAAAATCCTCTCTGTTGTGTCATTGTATTCTGACAGCCGGAATCCCCCGCCATCAGAATATACTGATCAGCGCTGCAGCTTATTTCAGCACTTCGCTGATCGAGTGGAAATTTTCCAACAAGCCCGTTCATGAAAAGTCGATCGATATATCAACTTCCCATGAACAGTACCTGCCATATATGGATCGAAATTTAGCCAGAACTCAAAAAAAAATTTCAATCCATGTATGGACAGTTTAAGACTTATAGGACTTGGACTTTCTCCAGTCTGTGACTGTATAATGAAAGGAGAAGTAGCAGAATAATGAGTTCATCTCGCTATCACTCTCTCTGTTGCTCTGTTCTTTCAACCTATCAGAATTATCCCAGGAACACTGCAACACAACTAGCTCCTTTACTGCTTCTCCATCTCCCAGTCTGTGCTCATGTGTAAAGGGTATGCAAGAGGCTGGTACCAAGACAAATTTAGGTACTTATAAAGATTGCATTTACAAACATGTCACCATCAATTAAAGGATAAGTTCACCTTTCATAACATATTACATGTTACACCCATAGTCAGGGTGTAACATTATACAGATGTAACAGTCCCTGCAACCCCCCCTCCCCGATCCCCTCATTGTGACAGCAAGTGGGTGACCTTCCCCCCCACTTACCGTCACAATTTAAAAAGATGCAGCGTCATTCACTCACAGAGTTCTAAATGTGAAAAATACAAGTACCTTTGCGGTTGCTGGCTAGAAGTTCTCAATGAACTAGTGCTCTAGGTAGTTCATTTATGCTTCCGGTCAGTGTGTTAGGCTGGATTCACACCTATGCAGTTTTAGTGCTTTTTGCATTTTGCAGATTTGCACTACAGAACGTGTTCCATAGGAAACCATGTTAAATGGACTGTAGTGCAAATCTGCAAAATGCAAAAAGCACTAAAACTGCATAGGTGTGAATCCAGCCTAACTGCCTGCTCGTACAAAGGTATGAGCACACAGCTTGCACAGGCAGGCTGCAAGAGCCATGCATTGTACCTGTCATCTGCTAATGCAATGCTTTAGTACCTTTTGCGTTTTTGCACACGCAGATTTGCCTTTTTTTTTGCAAAACGCAATTCGTGGCAAACTTGCTGTAAAATTGCAGCAAAATCGTGGCAAAAACACACTACATGCTGTTCTGCAGCTTCTCCACTGACATTTTGACGTTTTGCGTTTAAAAAAGTCCATGATCCTTTCCAAAAATGCAGCAGCTGAAAAAAGCATAGATGTTAACGTTTCCCATAGAAAACATGTTAGATGGACTGTAGTGCATTTCTGCAAAAAGCACCCAAAAATGCATAGGTGTGAATGGAGTCTATTTTTTAACTGCAAAATTATGTGCATTTTTTTCCAAAGGTTAACTTATCCTTTAACCACTTCAGCCCTGGAAGGATGTACCCCCTTCCTGACCAGAGCACTTTTTGCGATTCGGCACTGACAATTGCGCGGTCGTGTGACGTTGTACCCAAACAAAATTGACGTCCTGTTTTTCCCACAAATAGAGCTTTCTTTTGGTGGTATTTGATCGCCTCTGCGGTTTTTTATTTTTTGCGCTATAAACAAACAAAGAGCAACAATTTTGAAAAAAAAAAAGCAATATTTTTTACTTTATGCTATAATAAATATCCCCCAAAAATATATAAAAAAAACAATTTTTTTCCTCAGTTTAAGCCGATTTGTATTCTTCTACATATTTTTGGTAAAAAAAAAAATTAAGCGTATATTGATTGGTTTGCGCAAAATTTATAGAGTCTACAAAATAGGGGATAGATTTATAACATTTTTATTATTATTTTTTTTTTATTAGTAATGTCGACGATCTGTGATTTATATCAGGACTGCGACATTATGGCGGACACATCGGACACTTTTGACACTATTTTGGGACCATTGACATTTATACAGCGATCAGTGCTATAAAAATATATTGATTACTGTGTAAATGACACTGGCAGGGAAGGGGTTAAACACTAGGGGGCAGTGAAGGGGTTAAGTGTGTCCTAGGGAGTGATTCTATCTGTGATTCTATCACATGACAGCGATCACTGCTCCCGATGACAGGGAGCTGTGATCTGTCCTGTCACTAGGCAGAACGGGGAAATGCTTTGTTTACAAAAGCATCTCCCCGTTCTACCTCTCCGTGACACAATCGCGGGCACCCGGCAGACATCGAGTCCGCGGGACCCGCGGTCACGGGGTCTGCGGCGAGCACACGTGTGCCCGCAGCACCGCTTCTTAAAGGGGATGTACCTTATGCCCTTTTGCCCACCAGTGCCATTCTGCCGACGCAAATCGACGTGCGCTGGTCGGCAAGCGGTTAAAGCTGTATTAAACCCAAAAATAAAAATGTTAAATATTGGAGCTTACCAATTCTTGTGTTGGTTTTCTTTCTTTAAGGCTTTTTTCTCCTTTATTTTCACCTGGTGATCTGGCCTGTAAGTCTGTTATTTTTCAACTTACTTTAATAATCCAAGCTGTCTATCAAAAGTGGCAGCTAGAGCATTTGACAAACCATTTAAAGCCTCATTCACGGGGACGTATTTAAAGCAGAGTTCCACCTAACAGGGGAAGCTCTGCTTGTTTGTTTCCTCCCCCTCCGCCGCCACATTTGGCTCCTTTCGGGGGGGGCGGATACCTGTGAAAAACAGGTATCCGCTCCCACTTCCGGATAAGATCGCCGCAATCTTGTGCGGCAGTCTACGCAATGTCTGGCCCCTCCTCCCTCCCCTGCTGCCTTCTGGGAGACACACATCTCCCAGAAGACAGCGTGCCATTCAGAAAGCACAGCGTGACTTGCGCAGTAGGAAATAGGCTGCAAAGCCACAGGGCTTCACTTCCTGTTTCGCTTAGTAAGGATGCCGGCGCCTTCACTCAGAGCCGAGGGACAGATCGGCTTGGGGTTCCGACATTGCGGGCTCTCTGGACAGGTAAGTGTCTTTATATTAAAGGTCAGCAGCTACAGTATTTGTAGCTTCTGACTTTAAATTGTTTTTTGTAAAGACTGGACCTCCTCTTTAAGTAGACATCTATGCCAAGGGCGATCTTTGCCTGCACGGGATGCCTAGGTGTTCCGTGCATCCACCTTCAGTGGAGTCCTGGGGATACGCACCCGCATCTACACAGCTGTCAAATTGAGAACACCTGTGCATTCTATGCGGGCAAAGACAGCCCTTCACATGGATGAAAAAATGTATATGATTATTCCTGCGCTATCATATGTGTTACAGCGGAGCTACTGGAAAAGCTGCCTGCACTGAATAGGGTACAACCAGACACTGCTTGGCAATGAATGTAATATTGAAGTGGTGCTGCGTTAATCCTAGCATAAACAAACAAAAAAAAAAAAATTTACATTTTTTAATATTTTTTATATTAAAGTGATAGTGCTGATCGAGGGCAGTGCTAAATAAATATACTAAAACGCAAATCAGAATAAATACCAATATTAAAAGTTTTGAATAATATGTGACCAATCCTACATCAAAACCAATTGCTAAATAGAAAAGTGCACAGTGCAAATACAATATATACCATCAGTGAATATCCATATTGCAATGTGAAAATATCAAAAAAGTGCAAAAATGCTATAGGAATAAACCCACTTATATAAAGTGCAAATTGTCCAATGTAAACAGTAAAATCCTGTGTGTAGCATGCACACAACAGGCATAGAAATCAAAGTGACACATGCAGTACCAAATCCACGTGACTAATAATGCATAATCTTCAAATCAATCAAAGTGAGTGAACATATGAAAGTCCTCCTACTTTTTCCTTTGAAGAAGTCATATGACATGTCAGGAAATACGTCAGTGCGGGGCCTAGTGACGTCAGCGTGCACAACAAGGAGGGTTGATCCTGGTTGTTTTGTTTTCTATCAACACCCTTTATGTGCCATGTATTTGATCTGAGTGTACCAGTACACCATAAAATGTATTGGGACCGCGAGGATAGAGGACAAAAATAAAAGGATGGTACACCCAACACTGGTCTTATGCTGTTACCCTTTACCTTAAGGTAAGGGGCCATTACTTACTACTGTGTGTCCAAATACGAACGAGGATCTCTTTTCTTATTTATCTGAGCACTTCACTGCAATATTGTGCATGCCAGGAAGCCGTTTCACTCTGTGAAGGAGGACTTTCATATGTTCACTCACTTTGATTGATTTGAAGATTATGCATTATTAGTCACGTGGATTTGTTACTGCATGTGTCACTTTGATTTCTATGCCTGTTGTGTGCATGCTACACACAGGATTTTACTGTTTACTTTGGACAATTTGCACTTTATATAAGAGGGTTTATTCCTATAGCATTTTTACACTTTTTTGATATTTTCACATTGCAATTTCCTGATATGGATATTCACTTTTGCACTGTGCACTTTTCTATTTAGCAATTGGTTTTGATGTAGGATTGGTCACATATTATTCAAAACTTTTAATATTGGTATTTATTTTGATTTGCGTTTTAGTATATTTATTTAGCACTGCCCTCGATCAGCACTATCACTTTAATATAAAAAATATAAAATAATTTAAATTTTTTTTTTTTTTTTTTATGCTAGGATTAGCGCAGCACCACTTCAATATTACCTTCACATGGATGAATGCTCAAATACATTAGTGTGAATAAGAGGCCTAACACATACAGAGGTGCTTACAATGATCAGCTTTTCTTTATTTATGTAAAATCTTTATCCCAAAAGGAAAAAAAAAACCTTTTGATGTAACTGCCGGAATACTGTTAGCTCTAATTCAACCTCCATTTGTTAGTCAAATCTAATTCTGCTAGTCTACCAATCCCCTCCTACCCCCCCCCCCCCCCCCCAGGGCTGGACTGGGAAAAAAATTTGGCCCTGGACTTCCTCATGACTGGCCCACTTTCATTTTGAGTGTCCCCAACAGCGTCCCCCTTACATCAGAGTGTCCCCAACAGCGTCCCCCTTACATCAGAGTGTCCCCAACAGCATCCCCCTTACATCAGAGTGTCCCCAACAGCGTCCCCCTTACATCAGAGTGTCCCCAACAGCACCCTCCTTACATCAGAGTGTCCCCAACAGCGTTCCCCTTACATCAGAGTGTCCCCAACAGTACCCTCCTTACATCAGAGTGTCCCCAACAGCGTCCCCCTTACATCAGAGTGTCCCCAACAGCGTCCCCCTTACATCAGAGTCCCCACCAGCACCCCACTTCACATTACAGTCCCCACCAGCAGCCCACTTCACATAGCAGTCCCCACCAGCAGCTCCCTTCACATCAGAGTCCCCACCAGCAGCTCCCTTCACATCAGAGTCCCCACCAGCAGCGAGTCCCCACAAGCAGCTCCCTTCACATCAGAGTCCCCACAAGCAGCTCCCTTCACATCAGAGTCCCCACCAGCAGCTCCCTTCACATCAGAGTCCCCACCAGCAGCCCACTTCACATCAGAGTCCCCACCAGCAGCCCACTTCACATCAGAGTCCCCACCAGCAGCTCCCTTCACATCAGAGTCCCCACCAGCAGCTCCCTTCACATCAGAGTCCCTACCAGCAGCTCCCTTCACATCAGAGTCCCCACCAGCAGCTCCCTTCACATCAGAGTCCCCACCAGCAGCTCCCTTCACATCAGAGTCCCCACCAGCAGCTCCCTTCACATCAGAGTCCCCACCAGCAGCCCACTTCACATCACAGTCCCCATCAGAGAGCCCCCATCAGCAGCCCTTCACATCAGTGTCCTCCCTCTCCTCCCCCTCCCACATGTACTCACCATTTTGAAGGCAGCTTCTCGTTCCTCTTTCCAGTCATGTGATAACAAGTGATAGGGGAGAGAGGAAGGAAAGTCTGCCGTTGGTCTATCTCCCCCTGCAGGCTGGAGGGAGCATAACGCCTAATGGAAGGAAGCTTCTCCTCCTGACAGGATTAAAATTGCGATCACTCACTGTCAGAGAGGAGCGGCTCCAGGACTGCACCTCACTGGCCCACTGAGCCATCAGCCCACCGGGAATCTCCCTGTAGTCCCTATGGCCAGTACAGGCCTGCCCCCCCCCCCCCCCTACAGTGCTGCTGTCCAAAGGTGTCTCTGTGTAGAGGAAACATGTTACCGTTCAGATCACCTGGTGAACATTACATTAAGCAGAAAAAAAACCTGAAAAAAAGAGAAAACTAATGCAGCCACCATATTTAAAATGATTGTAAAGGCATTTTTTTGTTTTTCTAAAAAAAAAAATGATGTTATATGTACACGCTCTGTGCAATGGAATTGCACAGTGATGTCCTACCTTCTTTTCTTACGTTCCCCAGCAGTGCTGTCTCCTCTTTCTCTGCGGATGCCCTCAGAGCGAGCCTTGTGCTGAAGGGGGACACGTGGGTGCGCATTTCTGAGCTGGGCTGTGTGCATCCATAGACACACAAAGTCAGTGGCGGCCCGTCCATAGAGGGTGCACGGGTGCTGCCACCCCTATCCATGTGTCCGGCCCCCTGATCTACATATCAGTGGGGACGGACCATGGATTACAATGCAGAGGGGGTGTTTTTTTTTAAAGCACCTGATTAGAACCAGAGGCTCTAATAGGCTTCAAAAAAGGGTGGCCTCGAAGCGCAGAGCATTGCACTACAAGCCCACCCAGTTGTGTGACCATAGCGAATGAATTTTCGCTATTATCGCATTAAAGTTTCTCCCCGCCAATCAGGAAACAGGTCTGTGAGACCTGTTTCCTGATTGGCCAAAGCGTCAGGCAATCCTATTGGATGCCTAGCGCTTTGGCGGAAGAGGAGACACACGGCGGAGGAAGCTAGAGGAGCGGACACCAGAGCCACCGCGGCTGCTGCCTGCACTCCAGGAGAGGAGGTGAGGACACCACAGCCACACGAGCGGGTAAGTGCCCGCGGGGGGGTGCTGTCTCAGTGCTGCACCGCCGGTGTGGGGGGGTGGTGTTGTTTGTTTGCCGCCCCCCCCCAAAAGAATAATCCATAAGCTGCCAGCTTGGTCATGCTCCCTAGGGCGCCCAAGGAATGCATTAAGTTAAAAACCCTTTTTTACTTTAGAACCAGGTTTGGTAAACTGAAATATATGAAATGATTGCTTTTGGGATTAATACCTTCCCTAGTCTTTTAAACTATACATTTTTTTATATAAATATAAATTTAGATATACTTTGACACACATAAAACATTGTTACCAATTTGCTTACAGTATATGTTTCAAACAGAAATGTTGCTAGACATGAAGTACAGTAAAACCTTGGTTTGAGAATAACTTGGTTTGAGAGCGTTTTGCAAGACAAGCAACATTTTTTAATACATTTTGACTTGATATACAAGTGATATCTTGATATACAAGTAGCGTCATGTCACAACTGAGTATAAAAGAGAAGAGAGGTGCCTCTAAGTGTAGCAATAGGGTTACATTTAATGAAGGTACAACATTTAGCAACATGTTCCTACACTTAGAGGCACCTCTCTTCTCTTTTATACTCTCTAGCTTCGCTGGATTTTGCTTCTAATCCCGTTGTGGAGGCTTCCATTTGTGGATGGATATTTTATGGTTACACAACCTAGTCACATTGCTATAATCTTTTTATATGGACTATAAACTGAAGGACTTATGAATAAATGGTTGTGGAACGAATCATTTGATTTTCCATTATTTCTTATGGGGAAATGTGCTTTGATATACGAGTGCTTTGGATTACAAGCATGTTTCTGGAACGAATTATGCTCACAATCCAAGGTTTTATTGTATAAGGATGCGTCCTTTATCTAGACGGACATTGGAAGTGATGGTCCTCTCCTTTATGACTTGAGCAAACTAAAAATGTAAGATGACCAAATCATCACAGAGGAAGGAAGCTTGTAAGACTAGACTTTTTTTTTTTTTTTTAAACACAATGCTTTTCAGCACAACACATTTAAAAAAAAAGTTTTAAATTATTCTTCCCACATGAGTTACAAAATTGAAGATGTTTTGAATTTTGCTGCCCATGTTGGGAGAATTCAGTAAGCTGTGTCCTGCCAATTCCTGAGCCAATGTCACAGGTTGTGCTTGGCTTTAATGAGCAGATGTAACAGCCTTTTTCTTGGAAATGCATACTAAAGTAGTTATGAACAGGGCTTAATTTGTGGGGGAACTCAGTGGAACAAGGTTCCATTTATTTTTCTTCTCTCAAGCATAGTTGCCAAGTGTGAGTAATTTGCAGAGAGTCATTAAAAACATACACGTGTCCTTGAAAGGGATTGCCCCCTTTTGATTTTCTGTATATTCCTAGACAATCTCCTTTATCCTTCAGGTTCCATGCATTTTTCATTTATCTGTGTACGAAGAGACATTTTCAGAGAACGTTTTTATTACATTAAAAATGTTGTTGATTAAAGAGCAACAAATAAAGTCAACCAGCGAGCTACTGATGTCATTTAAGAAACAATGCAACTGTGATAAATTCCAAAATTCAATTGCATTTACCTTGGTAGAATTCTATGCAATTCATGGCAGTCTCATAAAAGCTCCTTAAGCTATTTAAGGTCTGATACCTTAACCAGTTCGGCTCTAGAGCATTTTTTTTTTTTTTTTTTTGCATACATGTAAAAATCTTAATTTTTGGCAATAAAATGAATCAAACCCCCACAAACATTATACGTTTTCTGAAAGCAGAGGCCCTGTAGAATAAAAAGTTGATAGTTGCAGATTTTTGTGTTTCACATGATATTTACGCAACTGTATATTAAACGCTAATTTTCAGGGAAAAAATATAGTATAAGTGGATGTTAGTGCAAAACCACACCATATATTACCCATTTTTGGTTAAAATTTAAAAGACGAGGTTGCTTCAAGTAAATCGATACCAAACATTCCATGTCTTATAATTGCGCCTGCAATATCACCAAAAACGATGGTGCCCAAAAATTCCCATAGGTAACGATATAAAAGCCTTTACGGCTCATCAGTTTAGAGTTAGCTAGTAGCTCTTGTGCTAGAATTATTGTTCTCACTCTGACGTTTGTGGTTAAATGTCACACGAATGGTGTAACTGTGGTTTACATTCCCTGGGCTCGTGTTTGCATTTGCGTAGGTGTGCGGGGCTACGGGGGTTTTCGGAATTTTTTATTTTAATATATTTCATTATATTTTTTTTTCTTTTTATTTATATTTATTTTTACTTTATTGAAATAGGAGTTAATAAACACCTATGTGATAGCATTAGGCAAGGTGACAGGAACTCTTTATGGAGACATCAGGGGTCTAATAGACCCTGATGTCTCCCCTGCCCTTCACACCATCTAACCAAGAACAGATTGGCTTGGTTAGATGTGTCTCCTGGCTGTACTGGCCAGGAAAGGGTGCATCTGATAGCATTAGGCAAGGTGACAGGAACTCTTTATGGAGACATCAGGGGTCTAATAGACCCTGATGTCTCCCCTGCCCTTCACACCATCTAACCAAGCACAAATTGGCTTGGTTAGATGAGTCTCCTGGCTGTACTGGCCAGGAAATGGTGCATCTGAAACTGGTAATGATATTACTTCCGGTTTTGCTGGCATGGATTTGCCTCGGTCTCACTGCAAACTCTCTCCCCCTGCCGGTGGATGTGTTCCCGGGAACTGCTGAGAGCTGCACAGCCAGGGAACCATGGGAGGAGGGGGGCCACCGGTGGGAGAGGGGGGTCACCGTGCTGTCGACTGTGTGAAAGTGGCCGGCAGCTATGGAGCTGCCATATCACTTTCACTTTGGAACCAGTCGCCACTTCTACAAAACCCACACAGGCTGAAGCCTGCTGCAGCCATCAGCCTGTGATTAAGGGTTCATAGTACGTCCAAAGAGCTCAATTGGTTAAAGGGGTTGTAAACCCTCAGGGTTTTTCACCTTAATGCATACTAGTTGCAAAGTTGCACTTTGCAAGGGAATTTTCCCCAGAACTTAGTGAATGCGATTAAATTTAACTTAGCAAAAAATAGCCAATCACATGCAAGGAGAAAAGACACCATCTTTGCTTGCACATGATTGGATGATGGAAGTCAGCAGAGATTCACTTCATTCACTAAGCTAAGCAAAGTGTAACTTCCCTTGAATAGTGAACAGTCCATTTGCCTTTAGTACATCAACCTAAAACAAACCAACTGTTTTCCCAGGGGCTATAGAGAATACAGATCATTCATATTTAATGTTTACATTTTTTTTTGTCTAAGTAAAAAAAAATATATTTTTAGAGCCCATTCACACAGGGACGACTTGTCAGGCGACCTAGTCGCCTAACAAGTCACCTCCCGTTCTGTGCTATGGAACCGTTCTAAGGGGAGCGACGCAAGTCGCTCCGACTTAGAAAAAGGTTCCTGTACGACTTCGGGGGCGACTTGGGGCGACTTGCATAGACTTCTATACAGAAGTCGTTTTGCAAGTCGCCCGGGCAGTCGTGTGCAGGTCGCCTCGGTGAGGCGACCTGCAAGTCGTGTTGCCCCTGTGTGAATGGGGTCTAAAGCTGTATTGTTTAGTCCTGACAGTAATAAATGAATAAAAACATATACAAACCCAATATATATTCTCTTTAAATTAAAAAACAAAAGAACCACAGAAAATTTGATTTACTAAAGAAACAGAAATGCAACTTCAAGGGAAGTTGCATTTTACAAAGGAATTTCTGAGTGCTTAGCGAGTATGGTAAAAATTTCACGATGCAAAGAATACCCAAACACATAGGGGGTTATTTACAAAAGGCAAATCCACTTTGCACTACAAGTGCAAACTACAAGTGCAAAGTGCACTAAAAGTGTACTTGGAAGTGCAGTCGCTGTAGATCCGAGGGGGACATGCAAAGAAAATAAAAAACAGCATTTTAGCTTGCACATGATTGGATAATAAAATCAGCAGAGCTTCTCCTCATTTCAGATCTACCCCTTAGATTTAAGGCGACTGCACTTCCAAGTGCACTTTCAAGTGCATCTTGCACTTGTAGTTTGCACTTTTCGTGCAAAGTGGATTTGTCTTTCGAAAATAACCCCCATAGTTTTTGCTGGCATATGTCTGGATGATGGAAGTCAGCAGAGCTTCACCTCATTCTCTGAGCTCTGGGGAAAATTCCCTTGCAAAGTGCAACTTCCCTTGCAAAGTAAACAGTCTATTTGCCTTCAGTAAATCAACCCCTATGAGAAGCTGCTGCAACTGAACAGGGCTGGACAATGCACAGAGTGGTACTAATGTTTAGGGCAGTATGCACCCAGAGACGCACCCACAGCATTTTTGTGTTTCAAGCATTCATCCCTGAGCACATATTGCCCTAAACCTTAGTGCCACTTGGTGCACCGTCCAGCCACAGCAGCACTGGACAGCGTGCATCTGCCTTCCGCCCACACAAAAATCTCCAGAGTCCCATGCACAGGAGCGAAACACCCAATGTGAATGAGGCCTTATCTGTTTTTACCGTTGATCTAAAAGGTGCCCATAGACATCAGCTGGATTGGGTGACAATCATCTCATGTTTAGGGGTAGCGATATCTAAAATACAATACTCATCAGCCCACGTCAAATGAATGTCTATAAAGAAACATGAGATTAATAACATGTTTGTAGGTGTACGTTTCAGCAGCAAGACATGGAAATGACAGCTGGAGTATAAAGGGAGAAGTCAGAGAAGTGAAAATCTGATGAAATGTATGGGAAGCGCTCAGAAACATCGGAAGCTTTAATGAGATGTCAGGAATATATTCTGAGATAGATTGGTATGCACTGAGTGAGTGACCGCTGTAGTTTGCAGCATTACAGACAATTTAATAGCTGCAGTGCTCACTTGGCTATCCCATAATAGAGCCATTTTTCCTTATGTTTCCTTCCTTTAGATTTTTATGGTTTTGCATTATGTGAGTATTAGCTACAAAACAAATGTAAAAGAAAAAAAAAAAAAACGCAGAGCACTCAAAAGTAGCTCTAAGTGGATGGTAGAGTTTGTAATATTTTCATATTTAGCAACAGATCGTATATCAGGATTTTTTATGTGTGATGGATATAATAGTATATACAGATTTGTAGGCTGTATCTCTTTTCAATAATGTTTCTCTGTTACAGAAGCTGTGTATTATCCAATGTATTATTTATAAACCCTGAGTGTAAAATACTATAGTGCAGTTGTCCTATATAAAATATTTTGTTTTTAAAACTTGTAGGATTAAAACCTGGCTTCATTCAGCCCACCTGTCATTAAACAAGGCTGAAGGGCAAACTACAGAGAAGCCATTGACTGTATAGCAGAACAGTGAACTGACACATTATTTAGAGAGAAGGCTCTGCTACGTACAGGCTGGCTGCCCCCCTTTACTTCACCATTCATCTGAACACATGGGTTGGCTTGGGCTGCCGCTCTGTCTCATTACTGCCATAAACTGTAAAACACAAACATTTTGCATGGGAAAGACACAGATTGTGAGTGATATTAGTGCTACCACCCCGATAGAGATACAGTATGGGAAGGTTCCCCCAGTAGGGTTTTTCCGCAGTAGGGTAATTACATTGAAGAAATAAATGTGAAGAAAGGGTTCTTTATTAAGAGATTATCGTCATAGAATTAAACACATTGCTATTAAAATATGAGCTCTGGTCGGGGGATGTGTAGCCATTGAAAATGCATAAAAATTGCAAACATAAAAATTATACACAACATTATATGTCCAATATCTGTTGTATAGGATTCGCGATGCGTTTCGACCTAAAAGGTCTTCTTCAGGGTAGTAGTTTGCTGTTTAAGAAATTATATATATAGCATTTCAATTGTATTAACGTATTAACAGTTCAACATATTAAACAAGAAGGGTTATTCATGTATATATGAAGAAACTATAATTACCAATAGGGACTATAAATGGAAAATCTCCTGACTAAAGTTCCTCTAAAAACGGTTGGATGAAAACGGTCCCAAGTGACGATAATCTGTTATTAAAGAACCCTTTCTTAACATTTATTTCTTCAATTTAATTACCCTACTGCAGAAAACCCCCACTGGAGGAACCTTCCCATATTGTAAACAAAAGGAAGAGTTTCCCCAGGGTGGGGTTTTTTGGCAGCACAATGACAAATAGAGTCAATGATGTATGAAAAAATATAACAAATTTATTAAATAGTATACCATAAAAGCTAAAACAATGAGCTCCAGTGGGGGGTACTTAAATTAAAATTAAATAAGCTGAACATTAATTGGCAGACACATATTCATAACAACGCTTGGTAACATGAATATTAAACCTGACATGTTTCAAACCCTATACTTTGGGTCTTCTTCAGACTGTCAGTCCAATAATGTGTGTCCGGCAGGAAAGGAAAAAAGCCTCCCACATGGAGATCCCCTAAAAAGACTGTCCTCCCCTCTTCCCCAAAGGGAGAGTCCCAGGCGCCTCTATCGCCAACACGACTCAGACCAGGGCAGTGAAAACAGCGACGTGACTTACGAGAGGTCACACTCTTGGGCACCGCCCGCCAGGCCAGACGACTGGTCAGGAAACACAAAAACACACCTCAAAAAGTGCTAGGTAGCACATGTGCTTGCATCCTCTGAAGAAGACCCTAAGTATAGGGGTTGAAACGCGTCACATTTAATATTCATGTTACCAAGCGTTGTTATGAATATGTGTCTGCCAATGTATGTTCAGCTTATTTAATTTTAATTTAAGTACCCCCCACTGGAGCTTATGGTTTTAGCTTTTATGGTATACTATTTAATAAATTTGTTATATTTTTTCATACATCATTGACTCTATTTGTCATTGTGCTGCCAAAAAACCCCACCCTGGGAAAACTCTTCCTTTTGTTTTCAGTCTTTAAGGGGTGAGCAGCAATCCTTTTCCTTCTCTCCAGTGTCCTCTCTTTTTTGCCTTCCCATATTGTAAACACAAACATTTCTTTTTTCTTTATGTAAATTTGAAGAAATGCACTAAATTATATCTAAAGCTACATTATTTGTTTTTTTGTGTTGAATAAAGTGTAAAATGGTAAAAATGTCTTTCCTGACATTTTTTATTTGTCTGTGTCCCATTGTGATACAACTGGAAGTAATGGGAAATCATTTTTTAAATATAATAATGGGAAAACAAAGGTGAGGTTAGAACATATTGACCCCATAAAGGATGAAAGGAGAAGTTGGTCACAAGTGGCAAGGAGAAGGCAAATGTAGTAAATTCTTCTCCTCAGTTTACATGAATGAAAAGGAAGGGTATAATAAACAAGGCAGTGATGTTAGTAACATTATCCTGTAATAAAATGTACCCTTGTGGCTGACAGAAACAAGGGAGTCCTCAAAGAAGTTAGACATGTCTTAACCAGACCATTGCTCCTAATTGTTAAGAAAAGCTTACTGACTGAAATGGTACCAGAAGGTTGGTAAAAACTAAATGTGGTACCAATATTCAAAAAAGGGGCAAGATATATGCCTGGAAACTATAGACCAGTACGCCTAACATCAAAAGATGGTAAGCACTTGGAAGGAATGGTATGGGAACAAGTCTAAGAATGTGCTAATGAAAATAGTATCATTATTAGTAACTAATATGGATTTATGAAAGACTGTTCTTGCCAGGCCAACCTTTTAACATTCTATGAGGGGTTGAGCTGTAATTTGCATACAGTGCCTTGAAAAAGCATTTATACTCCTTGAAATTTTCCACATTTGGTCATGTTACAAACAAAAACGTAAATGTATTTTATTGGGATTTTATGTCATAGAACAGGGATATGCAATTAGCGGACCTCCAGCTGTTGCAGAACTACAAATCCCATGAGGCATAGCAAGACTCTGACAGCCACAAGCATGAAACCCAGAGGCAGAGGCATGATGGGACTTGTAATTTTGCAACAGCTGAAGGTCCGCTAATTGCATATCCCTGTCATAAACACAATTGTGAAGTGGAAAGAAAATGATAAATGTTTTTCAAAATTTTATACAAATAAATATCTGAAAAGTGTGGCGTGGATTTGTATTTAGCCCCCTTTACTCTGATACCCCTAACTAAAACCTAGTGGAACCAATTGCCTTCAGAAACCACCTAATTAGTAAACAGAGTCCACCTGTGTGTAATTTAATCTCAGTATAAATACAACTGTTCCGTGAAGCCCTCAGAGGTTTGTTAGAGAACCTTAGTGAACAAACAGCATTATGAAGGCCAAGGAACATACCAGACAGGTCAGGGATAAAGTTGTGGAGAAGTTTAAAGCAGGGTTAGGTTATAAAAAAATACCCCAAGCTTTGAACATCTCACGGAGCACTGTTCAATCCATCATTCGAAAATGGAAAGAGTATGGCACAACTGCAAACCTACAAAGACATGGCCATCCACCTAAACAGACAGGCCGGGCAAGGAAAGCATTAATCAGAGAAGCAGTCAAGAGGCCCATGGTAACTCTGGAGGAGATGCAGAGATCCACAGCTCCGGTGGGAGAATCTGTCCACAGAACATCTATTAGTCATACACTCCACAAATCTGGCCTTTATGAAAGAGTGGCAAGAAAAAAGCCATTGTTGAAAGAAAGCCATAAGAAGTCCTGTTTGCAGTTTGCGAGAAGCCATGTGGGGGACACAGCAAACATGCGGAAGAAGGTTTTCTGGTCTCTGGTCAAAATTGAATTTTCTGGCCTAAAAGCAAAACGCTATGTGTGGTGGAAAACTAACACTGCATATCACCCTGACCACACCATCCCCACCGTGAAACATGGTGGTGGCAGCATCATGTTGTGGGGATACTTTTCTTCAGCAGGGACAGGGAAGATGGTCAGAGTTGATAGGAAGATGGAGCCAAATACAGATTGAACTTAGAAGAAAACCTGTTAGAGTCTGAAAAAGACTTCACAAACATACATGTGTGGCGCAAATCTAAAACAGATCCAGCTGTACTGAGAAGTCTTTATAGTCTTTTAGAATGACAGCTGTGGCAAATGAGAAAAAGCGGGGGGGGGGGGGGGGGTAAAGGGAAGTCCACTGTGTCACGGTCAGTCTTTTGCAGGGAAGCAGTAGCAATCTCCAGGATATGTAAAAAAAGAAAATAATGCAGGTGCCTCTGAGTGTAGACTATTAAAATATATTGTAATTCGCAATAGTAAAAACTCACATTTTAGAATGTATTAACAGGCACATCTTTGTAGTTGTTCATCCAGTGATGATGCACTAGTCAGCAGAAGAAGCCGTCCTGGCCACTCTGACAACTCTCGTGTAGCTGGCAAGATGGTGGTGTACTGAAGGAGCTATAATGTGATAATAGGTGAATATCAAAAATTGTTGTGGCTGTCCCCTTGTTTATTTTGCCTGGGACCTGCGATGCGCTCTGGGTGCCCTCCTCCTCCCCCTCGTCGTCATTGACACGCGGTAGTATGGACAAGCTTGACCTATTGCGCATCGGCACCATGCATCATGTCGGATGTTGACACCTTTTTCATTCTTTGGTGGGCTCATGGGGGAGCCCCCCACGCCGTTGTGGGTGTCAGCCACCGCTCCTGGCAAGTGCGCTCCTCTCTTTAAATCACTCGTGACGCTGGGGCAGGCTATGTGCCTACAAATATCCTCCTTTGGATTGGTCAGTCCTGCTGGTCGTTGGCTGCTGTTTGTGGCTACGCAATACATCACTCGTGCACTAGATCTTGCTATCTGGGAACTAAACAGGTATTTATTCTGGAAGTTTGTGTTTGTCACAGTGGTCCTTTAACCACACTTTAATCTTTTGATCATTCACTCACCTTTCTATTTTTGGTAAATTGCATGGTGGGACCCATGCTAACTTTACCATATGACTTACTCTGAATTCTGTTTCCATTTAGTGGCTTTGGTCTACCTATGCCATCACACTCACACTTGCTCCTATGCGACTAGCCACCAATCTTTATGGGTTTACACATTTTTGGTATTCACCTATTATCATCATTATTATAGCTACACACATCTATTATTATTTTCTAGACACCTTTGGAGCCAGTGCCCTGCATTACCAGCAACGTTGACATGGACACTATCATCTTCTTGGGAGGTTTGGGCTCACGCTTGCCTTATTTGTCAGTCCTTATCCCCTTAACCCCCTGGGATAGCTACCCAAGATGGTCCCCATTTGTCCAGCACCATGTGCTATCTTCCTAATTAATGGGGTTCAACAGTAGATCATTCTGGCTTTTATATTTTTTCCTCAGATAGGTCATATGCATCCGCTCCTGATGAGGTGGAACAATCCCTGAAATGCGTCGAGCTATTCATGATGCATTTATGTCCCTAACACACGATGTGGTTTACTCTATGTTAATTCTTGTCTTTTTATGATCTCTCGTATTGAGCAATTGGTTCATGATATTTTATACTGCTTAATTCTTATGCTGATACCTCTATATATCAACGTCCTATATTGGGCCATTGGTGTGTGGACCAACTATTATTTTTATACACGTATATATTGGATGTGTTATATCATATGTACTTGTCTCAATAAATTTGTTTTTTGATCAAACAATTGTTTTCTTTCATGTGCTTCTTTTAAAGTCCCCCCCCCCCCCTTCTTTGCAATTGACAGGGATGGAGGCACCCATTTCTAGGTGCTTCATCTAAAGTCCCAACCTTTCTCCTTTTAAATATGATTCAACCACATCTTGAGTATGCTATCCAGTTCTGGTCATCAATGCTCAGGTAGCATGTCCTTGGACTGGACATGAAGACCTCAGTTATGAGGAGCGACTTTAAAAATAAAATGTATTCTCTCTAGGATTGGTGGCACTTAAGAGGGGATTTGTACATCTTTGCCAACACACCACAGATCTACAAGTACCGTTTGTAAGTTTTATTGTAGAATGATCACATCACAACAAAGTGCAATGTTTCGGGGTTGCGCAGGACCCCTTCATTAGGTATGTGATGATCATCAAATGCCTGACAAAGGGGTCCTGCATGACTCAGAAACATTGCACTTTGTCCATTGTGATGAGATCATTCTAAAATAAAACTTTAAGTACTTGTTGATCTGTGGTCTGTTGGCAAAGATATACATTGACCTGTGATGCCTCCAGTTTCCAGTAGCCTGTTGCTGCTGCACCCATTACTTCTAGTCTAAACCAGGAACGTGTGCAATGGGAATATTAGCATTAAAGTGGTGTTCCAGCCCCAAAAAAAAATGCATAAATGTGCCTAAAAAAAAAAAAAAAAAATTTGGAATTTTTTTTTTTTTTACTCACCTCTAAATGCCTGTTGCTAGGGGGTCCCTCGTAGTCTGCCTCCTTCAGTGCCTAGGCTGGTGACATCACTTCCCCTCAGCACAGGAAGGGCTCAGCTCTGCCCCCTCCCTCTTGTCACTCATATGGGACATGTGACAGGTCCCATATGATTGCGCGGCTAATCACAGCCAATCATGTGCAGTGGGTGCCCGGCTGTGAAGCCACGGCCGAGCACCTACAGTTGTAATACTGGCACTGCCGAACGGAGGGGGAGACAAGCGGGCCTTCCGATCCCCCGCATCGCTGGACCCTGAGACAGGTAAGTGTCCGATTATTAAAAGTCAGAAGCTGCAGTATTTGTAGCTGCTGACTTTTATTTTTTATTTTTTTAGTGGGAACTCCTCTTTAAGAGGGGGTATGATGGCAATATACACATTTTTAAATGGTGACTTTGTCATTGGGAGAAAACTATTTAATTGTAAGATCACTATTTAATGTAAGAAAAAGCATGGCCACACAATGAAGTTGGATGTGAAGCGGTTCAATCTTCAAACTGCACATGGGGTTCTTTACTGTTAGAGTGGTAAGGGTGTGGAACTCCCTATCACAGTTGGTGGTGTCAGTGGGGGAGTGTACATAAATTCAAAAACTTTAAGGCCCCATGCACACTGGGCATTTGCCCAGCTCTTCTAAACACCAGGGGAAAAGCAGCGTTAATAACGTGTGTTTTGCAAACGCAACGAGGCGTGTTTAAGCGCAGCAAATGCTTGGGTATTCATTAATTGAATTGGCAGAATATTAATTTATTTTGGCCATTGAAATGAGTGAATGCTCAAATGCTAAACGCGCCTAACGCTTAGACAGGTTTAGGTGCGTAAAGCATTTTTTAAGTGGTATAAAGCTCCTCTCTTGAACGTGCTGGCTCTGTTTTTTTTTTTTTATTTGGCCTCTAAATGCCTGTAAAGGCTTTGTGTGCATGGACACATAGGCTAACATTGAGGCAGACAAAAAGAAAATGCACAATGCCTCTGAAAGTGGCGTTTAAAATGTCCTGTGTACATGAGGTCTTAGATTTGTTTCTGATGTGAACACAATGTACAAGGATATTGAAAAATGGTAGTGACATAAACACACACACACTCTGGTTGAATTGCATGGACCAGTGTCCTTATTCAATCTTACCAACTCTGTAACCATGTAACCATCTCTCCAAAGTAAGGGAAATCCTCTCCTAGACTGTTGTCACTAAACTAATTGTAGATTTTTTTCTCACTGGTCACCAGGAAAAATAGAGAAGTGAAATCTCCACAGCGGGAACACAGACAGCAAAAAAAAATAAAAAAAATACAGAGACTCTAACCTATCCCTACTCTATTCAAAATGAAAACACAATTGGCTTTAGATTCACTTTAAAGGTCCAAAGTCTAGTTTTCTTTTGCAGTTGGGGGGGTAAAAACATGCGGCTGAGCTGCATTTTCACCACCATCAAACCTCACTCCCAAGCTGCAAAAGCAGCCACACAGGATATACACATGCCATTTTAGATTATTCCATGATGGAGAACCAAGAGGATTGACCTTTTGTGGAATGGACAGAGTGGAGGCACATTGGAGAGGGTCCAATCTCAAGAAGGCTATTTCACAGAATAAAACCCAATGGATCCATCGGCTGGGTACTATGAGTCCGTCGGGTTTAAACATGAACATAAACTTGATCTTAACTGTTTTTTATCTAACTGGTAAAATTCATATTAGAATGGTATACATATGTATATCATTTTAATTGATTTTAAACACTTTAGTTTTAGTTTTATTTTTTTATTTTTTTTTTCATTTTCTTTTTTTTTATTAAATGTATTTATTTTTTATTTATTTCTCTTTTTCTTTATTATTTTTCTTTATATTCATTTACATTTTATTTATTTTTATTTTATTTTATTTCATTGTGTATCTTACTGTATTTATATTTTTTTCATCACATTTTTTATGCTATAATTTTTGGTATATGCAAGTGGAAGAGGTATCTACATATGTTTATTATGGTGTTTGCATAACACAGTGTCTTAATGTAAAGGTATGATCAGTAAATCACATTCAGGAAGTGATGTCATTTGGGTAGAGGAAGTTGGAGTGAGTACACCCATTGTAACTACCATTACACTATTGGCTAAACAGAGAGGAAGCTCTCTCTCCTCGGGTATAAATTGGATCATCTAGAAACCGGAAGTGAGGTCCTTGATGAAGCCCTGAAGGAGGGGTGAAACGCATTTCCGGTTTTATAACCAGCGACATCAATTTCACCCTCCGTGGAACGCACACCGAGCGCCGAATCCGGAAGAACCGTATGATAGTCCTAAGCTCGTTTTATCTGGAATCTTGTTTTGCTTATGATTGCGCAATTAAAATACATTTTACAGTTCTTCACTATGAGCATCATGTTGTTTTGTCGAGCCTGGTGGAAATCCTAGGTACCCCAAAGACCAATATTTGAAGACCCTGCCAAGGTGATTCAGAGACCCATCTTCCCAGCACCAAAAACAAGCGTGTTTAACCCCCAGACTGCGAAGCTGAGGGTCCATTTTTTTCTGGTGAGTAGGGATAGGAGAGGGGAGTGTGGCACAAGGCACAGCATAATTACATGAAGCACTTCAGCACCTTTTAGATCTTTTTGGAGCACCGAGCACTTTATAAGAGACTGTTATGTAAAGGATTTTGTTTTTGTCACAGAAACAATTTTTTGGCATTGTATTATTCTAAACTGCAAGCGCTGTATTATTTACATTTAAAAAATTTTATACACATACCATGACCACAATGCTTTGCTCTGCAGAAAAAAAATGATCCTTTGTGTTGTGTTCAATGGCCAGTACATTTAAGTGAATGATGTCACACAGCAACCACATGCAATGCACATATTTATGTCACAATGGTGCGGGCCCTTTAGGGGTTAAAAGGGCAAACATCCCCTGAAAAGCAATGCCACAGATCGCTTTTTCAAGGGCTACCCTAATGGGGCGTACACACGGTCGGACTTTTCGACCGGACTGATCTGACGGACGCCAACGGACCAAATCCGGCGAAAAATCCGATCGCGTGTGGGCTTCACCGGACCTTCAGCGGACTTTTCCAGTCGCAAATCTGACGGACTTTAGATTTGGAACATGCTTCAAATCTTTACGTAGTAACTCCGCCGGACCCAGAAATCTGCTCGTCTGTATGCTAGTCCGACGGACAAAAACCCACGCTAGGGCAGCTATTGGCTACTGGCTATCAACTTCCTTATTTTAGTCCGGTCCTACGTCATCACGTACGAATCCGTTGGACTTTGGTGTGATCGTGTGTAGGCAAGCATTAGAAAGTGCGTTGAAAGTCTGCCAAAAGTCCGTCGAAAGTCTGTCGACAGGCTGTCGGACTTTTGTAGCTGAAAAGTCCAACCGTGTGTACACGGCATAAGTGTAAAATAACCCTAAAGTTGCTGCCAGTAGACTGGTTATTCATGCTGAGAAACCTTGCAAAACCCTTACCAAAAATATCACATTGTTTGGGGAAGATAGTTTCCAAAAAAAATCTCCAAATTAGAAAATTCAGTTTTACACAGCCAGTCAGGTTAAGGGAGATTTTTAGTTTCAAAGGTAATCTGTACATACAAGAACATAATGAAAGCTGCAGATCACCAACTCCTTGTAACTTGCAGGACAATAAATTGCCTATTCAGTCTTTCAGTGATAGAGGTGACTGCCTCAGAATTAACATGGAGCCTGAGAGTCCGTCAAAGGTTTCTCAAATATATATGAGGGATCCTTTGGGCTCTTTCACGCGGGCGAATCGTTTGGGTCTGCCTGTCAGCTTTTTAGGCAGACACGATCAAACTATCCATTACCCTCTATTGAGCGGCAGATGTAAAAAGACATTTACACCTGCTGACATCCAATCCAAAAAGACAGATGGGGATCCGTTCTCCATCCATCTGGCAGATTGGATGACAGTTGGATGTAAATGGACAGTCGGTCCACTTACATCTGACTGACCTTAGAGGAAAGCAGGCTGTGTCTACTATGCATAAGCGGAGCGGACACGGACCTGTCATCCACCTGCAGGGATCAGCAGACATATCCCTGGCTGTGAAAGAGCCCTTTTTCATTTGCATTTAGAAAAACTTTGAAAAACTACATTTTCGTCAGTCCAGTTCAGTTCACTTTAGCTACCAGATCAGATTTAAGCCTGGCACACAAGGGCCGAATGTCGGGAAACATTTGCCAGTTAAAAAAAAAAAAAAACGTCTGACATACAGCCCGTGTGTATGTCGGTCTGTCGGACGAGCATGCTGGAAAACCAGCAGCCAATGGCAGAAAGCGCTGATTGGATTTTTCTGGTGGGGGGCCGTCCCCCTGTCAGAACTCAATAGCACAGTGGGGGAGATCGTTGCACTAACTTTGCATAATTAGTACAGCGGCTCTGACCAGAGCTGACTGTTTTTTTTTTTCTTTAACCCGCTGGGTTGAACGAAAAAGATCTCACAATTTGTACCAGGCTTTAGGCTGGCCATACATGGTGTGAATTTCTTTCCTGCTCCCGGCGGCGGGAGCGGGAGGCGGAAACCATCCCTGATGGGAGAAGGCAGTGATGATTCCTTAGTGGCTATAGCAGCCGCTAGCGATAATCACAAGAGAATTCAGCAGGCTGATTGTACCCAAGTTGATCGATCGATCAACTTGGTACATTCAGCCTGGCTATTAATGGTTCGAACCATGTATTGGCTTAGACCCTTTTCATACTGAGGCGGTTTTCAGGCATTTTAGCGCTAGAAATAGCCTCTAAATAGTGCCTGAAAACCGCCTCCCATTAATTTCAGTATGCGCTTGCGGGACGTTAGGAAAAGTCCCGTAAGCAGCATCTTTGGGGCGATTTGAAAGTTCTGTATTTAGCGCTCCCAAAACGCCCTGCCCATTGACATGAATGGGCAGCGCTTCCAAAGCACCTGAAAAACACTTCGGAAGCGCCGCAACATGGGCACTTTTAACCCCTTCTTTTGGGTTAAAAGTGCCCCGCTAGCAGCTGAAAAGCACCGCTTAAACAGCAGTAAAGCGCCGCTAAAACAAGCAGTGCTTTAGCGCTAGCGCAGACGCGGCCCCAGTGTGAAAGGGGTCTTAGTGTTTAAGATTGTTTTGTTTAAATTAGTAACTAAAGTCCACTAGCAGATTTAGGATACATTTACAGTGCATTTCCCATGTTCAGTGTGTGGTTCTGTATATTTTGTAATGTGCATACGTTTTTCTTTCACAACTCAAATGCATATTATAAAATGTAGATTTAGAATATAAACATTTTCTGTCCTCCCGTTTATGTGCATTCTATTATGTTTACACAGAATTATGAATTATGCACCTTTTTTGCAAGTGATTGGGTGTTGTTTGCAAAGTGAATTTTTACCACATTCACTAATCAATGGGAAAATTCCCCTGGAAAGCGCAAATTCCCTAGCAAAGTGAAGTCTATTTGCCTTTAGTAAATCCACCCCCATAACACAGCACATAGAGAAAAATGAACCTGGTAAGTACAGTAAACAAGATCAGCCAGCTTATCTAAAACTAAGAAATGAGTTTTGACTGTTTTCCGTGGGTTACTAAACTGCTACATCCTTTTTATCTTGTGTCTTGGCTAGCTGAATCAGAAAAATGCTGTTGAAGAGTTATAGAAAACTACAATCTGAAGCGGTTTCATGCTAATAGCTTGACAGCTTTCCTATTACAGATTAAGCTGTTACAGGAAAGTTTACTTCAATTTTGTTTTACATTGCTTGAAATATTGTTACTGTTATTGGTTTATATGCAGTGCCAACATCTTCTGTAGCTTTGTACAAAGTAAGATATACAAGAGCTATAGCAATGACTATCACATTTTTAATTACCGTATTTATTGGCATATAACACGCATAGGCGTATAACACGCACATTTATTTTAAGAGGGAAGTTTCAGGAAAAAAACTTAAATTTTAAATAAGGAACTTTGAAGCAAAATAAGAGTCAGTGCCCATCTGCAGCCTCACAAGTGCCATTATTGTAGCCTCATCAGTCCACATCAACGCAGCCTCACAAGCGCCATCAATGCAGCAGCCTCACCATTGCTACTTCCCACAGTCCTCCCGGACTTTCACACTCACCAGCCACTGGCTGTCTTCTCCCTGGAGATCTCCTAGATGTGCTAGCTAGCTCCTGCTGTCCTCACTCTTGCTCCTGTGCCTCTGGACAGGACTCCCCTGTGTGTCTTGAGAGGATCCCTCCAGCGCCCGAGCCCCAGGCCCAAGGTCACCCCCAGACTAGGGGGGTACCCTCAAGGGCCAGCCTCCTCAACACTCCATCTCCAGCTTCCACTCATACTCCACACTGCCCCTGCTGGCCTGAGCCTGAGAATTTAAGAGGGGCCTACCCCCTGCAAGCCTATTTGCTGAGGATTGGCTGGGGCCCTCCTCAATACTCCAGGCAGCTCCTCCTAACCTCACTCCCATTCTTCTGGAAACTTCTCCAAGGTTCAAGCAAGTAGGGGGATGCCAGAGGTGCTGCCTGATGAGTCATCCAGCCTCCCTGGATCATTCACTCTGACCCAGATTCAGTCCAGGCTTGACTACCAGCCAAGCCAAACAATTTACCTACACTACAAAAAAAAAAAAAAAACGTATTTACATTTCTAGCACACTAGAGGGTGCTATACTTACCAAAGCAATTGCTCACTTACTAAAGTGGTAACTTGTACTCACTTCAGTATCCAATCATGTGCATGGAAAATTCATGACTGGAAGTTTGCAGGTTCACTTGAGCTCACGTCACACTTTAGTAAATGAGGTCCCGTTTTACATCAATTCAGTATGCTTCTCCTCAGTTCACACATCAGGCCCATTGTCTTTTAACACTGCTATCTGTATTTACATACTAAGCCAAAGAAGCAATTCTCAGCAGCACAACATTAATTAATGACCAGAATGGCCAGTTTTTTAATTTTTTTCTAAAATGTGGTGCTCTAGGCAGCTCTTTGACCATGTGCCCAGTGCCTCCAGTATAATAACAATGTAGCATTTGAGAGGAGGTGGGCGTCAGTCTTTGTTAAAGTTGAGCTTCAGACAAATAAAAGAATATACCTTGTTCTGTATTCATTAATGATCATTAAATGTATTTTAAAACACCGCTAGTATAAGTGCCAGAGCTTGATATTATTTTTACATTAAGCAGATATCAGACAGGGTACAAATATATTTACTCTAAGCTAGCCAGGCTTTGTTTCATGACATGTTCACAGTGTTTTTTTACGTACACAAATCTAGAAAGGTGGAGTGAGGAGGGGAGAACAGGAAACATTTTGGAAGTGTGCTGATACATATTTATAATCCACTAAACATACAAGTGACACAGGAAGCTAATTAAAACTGGTGTCACCTGGGTGGTTTTGAATTTTTAGCAGGGATGTGCGAGGCAGAGTGCCTGAACAGGTTCTACTTTTTCAGGTACTTTCAGGTAAAATAGATCACATCTATTTATTTGAACTGTTTCTAATTAGGTCTTTGGCTGGAATTGAGCTTTATATCTCTGTGCCTGTGTTGCTCCAACCCAGCTGCAGGGAGAAGTGAAAGCAGTGCTGCTTGATGTGGGTTGTTTATGTGAGCAAATCACAAAGAGCTGGAGGCACAAAATATCAAGACACCAAACTTGCCTTACTTTAATCCTCATGTTATGTTGTGTACAATTAGTGGTCATGAATCTTTACAATTACACTTGTGCTTAAGAAAAGTCAGTTATTAACCACTTTTGTAGTTTAAAGTGGTAGTAAACCGTGGCTGTTAAAAAAAAAACAAAAAACAAACAAACACCTGTAAGGCAACTGCATAATGTGCTAGTATGCATCACCTACTAGCACATTATGAAATATTTACCTGTAGGTAAAAATCACCAAGCAGGCTTTACTACTGCTTTAAATAGAATAGGTATTTGGAAGAATGATAAGACAGAGGAAAACAAATTTGCAGTTTACTAAACAGGTACAAAGAAGCAATAATGTAGAACAGGTTCAAAATTGTAAAAACATGTATACACTGGAGAGTCTGATTATGTAAGCTGCCCAAATATGGACTCTTCACAGCAGTGGGGTTTATTTACTAAAACTGGAGAGTGCAAAATCCAGTGCAACTCTCTCTGCATTGATTTGAAACCAATCAGTTTTTATTTATTTTTTTGTCAAAGCTTAATTGAAAAAGCTGAGGTTAGAAGCTGATTGGCTACCATGCACAGCTGCACCAGATTCTGAGTAAATCAACCCCACTGTCTCTGTGAGTCAATCAGGGTAACATGGCTGCATAGCATAGTCTCTATTATGCCCCGTACACACGATTGGATTTTCGGACAACAAAACCGTGGATTTTTTTCCGAAGGATGTTGGTTTAAGCTTGTCTTTCATACACACGTTCACACAAATGTTGTCAGAAATTCCGAACGTCAAGAACGTGGTGAAGTACAACATGTATGACGAGCCGAGAAAAAGGAAGTTCGATAGCCAGTGCGGCTCCTTCTGCTTGATTCCGAGCATGCGTGAATTTTTGTGCGACGGACTTGTGTACACACGATCGGACTTTGTGACAACAAGTTTTGTTGTCGGAAAATTTGAGAGCCTGCTCTCAAACATTTGTGTGTGGAAATTCTGACAGTAAATGTTCGATGGAGCATACACACGGTCAGACTTTCCGACAACAAGCTCACATCGAACATTTCCCGTCGGAAATTCCGATCGTGTGTACGCGGCATAAGACTCCATAACAGAGAGTCTAGCTGAGAATCACTACTTCAGTAAACATTGCAATGCAATTAATACAAATGCAGTTACTTGTGGTTCCCTGTAACATCTCTCTCGCTAGACTGGCTATAGCTGGTAGTTTAGGTAGCCGGAGGAAGGGCTCTCTAGTCAGGATAAAAAAGGGTATGGCTGGAGGAGTCTTTGGTTTGGAGGTTCAAGTAGCTGAAGTCAACACAACCCCACTGGAAGAGCAGTACTCTCAAATGTGCTTGCACAGTGTCCATGTCAGGAAAGGCAAGCCAGCAACCAAGATGGCAGCCGTAGAAGAATGCCTGTTCTCCACATTCCCATAAAGAAAGCCACGCGGCGCACGTGCATGAGCAGACACACAAAATAGAGTCCAGAAGCGAATATTTGTGAGCATGCACACACACACAAGCCCACGCACATGTTGTGACAGTTCTGGGCACCAAATGGACTTTTTAAACAAGGCAAATATCCAGAATCAATGCTGTCTGGTCTACAGCGTTCCCTGTGACCCTTGTCACCTGCTTATCCTGAAAACCTGTTCCAGTTGATACTTGGCTTATTCCTAACTACTCCTGCTATCCGCCTGCATCTGATCCTGGCTTGTCTCTGACTTTGCTCCTGTCTACTCCTTTGGTTACTTCGCTGCCTGCCTGTTACCGACCCGGCCTATACCCCGACTTCGCTCCAGCTTCTGCATCTTTTCCTGATCTGCCTGCCTGTGTATGACCTGGTCTGCCTGTACCTGCCTGTGTTCCTACCTACAGAACACCGCTTTGCTGACTGCTGTATCCATTTCCCAGTCTGTGGCGCTCTACTTGCAGCCTGCTCCAGTCTTCAGCCTTCCAGCTGTTCCTGGTCATCTTCTTTGTTGGAGGTTCTCCACCATCACTGGAAGTTCCTACCAGCCCCTACACCAGCGGTCTTGCCAGGCACTTGTGCCACTCTGCACTCCCAAGTCTCCTGTCTGCTCTATCAGGGGTTCTCAAGTCAGAGGTGTAAGAGAGGCCTTCCTCTGGATATCGGGCTCTACCACCAGGTACGTGACAGTCCATCATAGTGACTGGAGCTTAAGCAGAAGCTGCTTTCTCTGGTGCTCTCCACAGGTGGGCCATGTGCCAGACACAGCAATGAACGACCCAATTCCTGTTACTGCTCACATGTCCAGTCACTGCTGTCCCATCAGTCAGGGCCTTTCAGAGCACCGGAGGGTGGGAAGAGCTGGAACTTATATCCCCTCAGTATGTCCATGAGTCCAGAGGATAGTTATGCCGCGTACACACGGTCGGACTTTTCGTGTACAAAAGTCCGACGGACGCCGACGGACTGAAGCTGGCTGACAATCCGATCGTGTGTGGGCTTCCCCGGACTTTCAGCGGACTTTCAGCGGACTTTTCCAGCCTCAAATCTGACAGACTTTAGATTTGAAACATGCTTCAAATCTTTACGTCGTAACTACGCCGGACCCAGAAATCCGCTCGTCTGTGTGCTAGTCCGACGGACAAAACCCAACGCTAGGGCAGCTATTGGCTACTGGCTATCAACTTCCTTATTTTAGTCCGGTGTACGTCATCACGTATGGATCCGTCAGACTTTTGTGTGATCGTATGTAGGCAAGTCCGTTCGTAAGAAAGTCTGCCGCAAGTCCGCCGCAAGTTCGCCGCGAATCCGCCAAAAGTCCGTCGAAAGTCTGTCGGACAGGCTGTCGGACTTTTGTAGACGAAAATAAGAGTCCGGGGAATTGTGGAGAATGAAGTTACGGGAGCCCGCATCTACTACTGAAGAAGACGAATAAAGGGGCACTCCAGTACAAATTTAATAGGGGACATTATTCAGTTTTTTCAGGGTGTTTTTGTGTGTCACTGTGGCTCCTCTCAAGGCTCATTGATGGACACTGGGCACTGACACTCTTCACCGATAGCTACAGCATGGATGTGAATAGTGAATGTGGCATGTTGAAAAGACAGGAAAAGCCATTTAAGATAAATTGTAAAATACAGTCTTAGCTGCTAATTGATTAAATGGCCTCTTAATAATAGATTGGGCTCCTGCAGGGCTGACGCCTCCTCTATGAAGGCTAATTTCAGCCATACATAGCCTTTTCTATACAAGTTATTCAATGGATTCAAATAATGTCTGCAGACCTTGGAGGGTTTATCTCTTCAGTGATAGCGAACATTTTCCAAAGGTCAGAACTGCTTATTATAAAATGCAGATATTCTCCAGCAAACTACAAAATCTCTGCAGTTACTAACTGATTGTTCTCTTATGTCTGAAGAGTAGGAAACATTACTTGGACCATGTGTGCTGTATCCATAAATTAGGTTCTGTTTACTATGCATGTCTTATAATAACATGATATAACATATAACATATAACATAACAGGCTGTATGGGAATGAAATCCTGTGCCCACCGTTTTGAGTGCTGACCGAGAAGGGAGCTTTCTATGATCCAGGCAATGGTAGAGAGTGATAGGTGTCCCCGGAGCCGCACATCAAGTCAAAGCCTGCTGTGTGATAGTGAATGGCAGTCTCAGCCTGGACCCCCCTATGTTTAGCTATGTGACCACAAAATAATTATCATCAGGGCTTTTTTTCAGCGGGAACGCGGGGGACGCAGTTCCGGCACCTCCAGCACTGAATGTATGTAATAGCATGGGGTGTGGGGTGTGCTGGAGGGTCTATTGATGTTGGCTGCTGGGGGATCTATTGTCACTGGTGGGGATCTGATTTTGTGTGAGGGTCTATTGTTGCTGATGGGGAATCTATTGTTGCTGGGGGGGTCTTATGTTGCTGGAAGGGATCTAATGTTGAGGGAGAGGTCTATTTGTACTGACTGCTGGAGGATCTATTGATGCTGGCTGCTGGGAGATCTGTTGTTGGGTGGATATTTTGTTACTGGGTGTGATATTTTGTTGTTGGTGGTTCACTTTTGCTCCAGGAACCTATTGTTGTTGGGGTGGAGTCCATTGTTGCTGGGGGAGTCTATTGTTGTGTGGGGATGTATTTCTGGGATTCTATGGTTCCTGGCGGCAGGGGATCTATTTTACTGCTTTTCTTTTTATCATTAACGTGTTCCATACAAATGATTTAGCACCACAAAATGATACTTGGTTCTGTATTCTCTAAAAGGGGCAGTACTGGTAGGTGGGCAGGGGGTGGAATCAAGGGACGGTGGTCAGAGGTCGGTAGGGGCAGAGACAAGGGGTGACTCAGACGGGGGGAGTTCCTGCACCCATTCTCCGAGAAAAAAAGCCCTGACTATCATTATAGCTAGTGATTTAAGTTGAGGCCTAAAGTCGCACACATAATGGAAAACGGATGATCAGATTTCTCACTTCCATATTTCCTGGTAAAAAAAAAAAATTCCCCATGTATGGCAACACTAATCTACATGGGTGACTTTGACCGCATAATCACAGTCATAAATAATTGATTGTGTAAAATTAACCACTTGCTGACTGCTGCACGCCGATATATGTCGGCACAATGGCAGCGGTCGGCAAATGGGTGTACCTGTATGTCCCCTTTAATTGGCGGGGCTAGCGGGCGCTGTCCCAGTGATCATATCACGGAGCCGCAGAATGGGAAGATGCCTATGTAAACAAGGCATTTCCCCATTCTGCCTTGTGACATGACAGAGATCACTGCTCTTTGTCATCGGGAATAGTGATCGCTGTCATGTGAGTGGAAGCCCATCTCCCCCACAGTTAGAATCACTCCTTAGGACACACTTAACCCCTTCATCGCCCCCTAGTGTTTAACCCCTTCCCTGCCAGTATCATTTACACAGTAATCAGTGCATTTTTATAGCACTGATCGCTGTATAAATGACAATGGTCCCAAAATAGTGTCAAAAGTGTCCGATGTGTCCGCCTTAATGTCGCAGTCATGATAAAAATCGCAGATCACTGCCATTACTAATAAAAAAAATTAATAATAAAATGCCATTAAACTATCCCCTATTTTGTAGACGCTATAACTTTTGCGCAAACCAATCAATATACGCTTATTGTGAATATTTTTACCAAAAATATGTAGAAGAATACATATCGGCCTAAACTGAGGAAAAAATTATTTTTTTTATAGATTTTTGAAGGATATTTATTATAGTAAAAAGTAAAAAATATTGTTTTTTTTTTTCAAAATTGTTGCTCTTTTTTTGTTTATAGCACAAAAAATTAAAATCAAATACCACCAAAAGAAAGCTTTATTTGTGGGGGAAAAAAATATGTCAATTTTGTTTGGGTTCAACGTCGCAATTGTCAGTTAAAGTGACACAGTGCCGAATCGCAAAAAGTGCTCTGTCAGGAAAGAGGTAAAATCTTCTGGGGCTGAAGCGGTTACAAAAATGTAAAAGACTCTGGCAAATATGTTCCTGATTTTATTTATCTGGTTTTTGCTTTTTGTTTGTTTTTTTTCATTTCATCAGTTACTTCCTGGCCAAGCCAAATGATGTCATACATCTCAGGAGTATTCAGAAGGGGAGTAAGTTTTTTCTAAGCTTAGCATACCCTCCTGCCTGTAAGCCTGGGGTGAGGGCAGATTCCAGGAAGTAAATACTATATGAATCATCTGCCCTTTCTCATGATGGCTGCAGCTAGAAATGCTAGGAGTCTTTTTAAAAGTGATTTCTCAGCAAAATAAAGCATGGAGACGTGGATGGATGGGTGAGTTTGCTTTGAATACTACAAATGAATTAAATTGTGTGTAGCGGGCACCTACTTTCATGTAGGTGACCTTTTCTGAGCTTAAATGATAAAGTACAGTTTAGGCAGGCTTGTACTATTATTTCAGGCCTGGTTGTTTATTTTGGGAGCTGGGAGTGTCAGTGTAGTGCAGGGTGTGGCCACCTGTGCTTGGACCCAGAGATGCCTCCTCTTGCTTTCAATGAAATGATTTTGGAAGAGAGGTTGGACTTGGGATCTGAGTGACAGGCAGCTTGTAGGTGAGTTCTGGCCAATCATTAATTTGTTTGGAAGGAGGCAGAACTCTCATAAAAGCTGGGGTCACATGACTGCGGGGTTGGAGTTTTGCAGAGAGGGAGAGCCTGCAGAGAGAGGTTCCCCTGCGGGGAGCAGAGCGGAGCACCCCCTACGGGGAAGGAGGGGGGAGCGGGACACGCGGAGGAGAGGATGACACCAGACAGTATGTAGTCGCGGGTGTCGCTGGACGCCCCTACGGGGAAGGGAGCGTGCCAGACTGGAGAGAAAGTACAGAGAAACATTTATGGAAGAAGTAACAACTAAGCGGACTACATCTGGGCAGTCAATTGTTTGTGAGTGGAACATGGACTATCGATCAAGTGAGTGAAAGCCCAGGGGAAGGGTACTACCAGAGGCTGAGGGATGTTGGTACGCAAGTCAGTGAGACAGGTGGAGATGGCCTGTGACTTTGGGTACAACAATACCCCGGGATTCCAATCAGTCAGGCGGGAGGAATTATTCAGAGTAATCTCTTCTTTAGCTCAACTTGGAAGTACCATATAGGCGGAAAGTAGTGGTAAAAAGGTGGCGGTAAAGCTACAAGTACGAATAGAGATACAGACTGTTCTAAGAAGTTCTGCAGGTGAAGAAGTTATTCAGAGTGACTCTTTACCATACATTCTCTAGTAAATCTACTTCTGTCTTCCCCACAAAAAAATCATTGAGAGTGATTTCTTATAGTCCGCATTGTTCTAAGTCTTTGCATGGAACAGGCAAAGGAAGAAATTATGAAGCAGTATAAGAGCATCTCAGAAAAACCCTTCTCCTATCCCAGTTCACGTTGTATCAATAAAAGCAAGAGAAAACTACAATATGGACTGTTTTCTATTTCTATGGGCTGCGATGGGCTAGATGGTAAATATAATTTACAGATATAACACACAAATTGCAGCTCCTACGGGGGTAGTGCGCTACATGTGTTTTTAGCTTGTGGTACTCAAATGCACTGTAGTTCCACTTTAGAACTGCATATGGTGATTGTTTACTTGTTAATAAAGCACAGTTTTTTCTTTGGTATGATAATATATAGCTTTGTTCTGATTTAAGTTTCATGTAATATATATGTCTTACCTACATTTAGAAAATTCAGGAGCACATGTATTTACAAACTGTTTAGGAAAAAAACCTTTTTCTGTGGCATTCATCACTTACCTTTATTATAGTGGGTCCGGAATTTGATGCAACACTTGTATTTTTTGCATGTAATGCAAACCTTTATAGCAGGGATATGCAATTAGCGGACCTCCAGCTGTTGCAGAACTACAATTCCCATGAGGCATAGCAAAACTCTCACAGCCACAAGCATGGCACCCAGAGGCAGAGGCATGATGGGACTTAGTTTTACAGTTACAGTTTTGCAACAGCTGGAGGTCCGCTAATTGCATATCCCTGCCTTATAGGGATGTGGAAGAAACACCTAGTTTTTTGGATTACCCCTGGAAGAGATTCTTAACAATCACAGAAAATATATTGTATTGCTGGGATTTGAGGTGGATTCTGTACGAATATGCAGTGGCACAATGTATTTGCATACTGAGAAGCATCTGCAATAATTTATCTCCACATACCTAAATGGGACCAATAAATTAACTTTGAAATGAATAGACAGTTGGATATATTTGACCATTTTCTTCCTTACTTCTGTCACAAGAAAATCTGTGAAGACAAAAATATGGGATCTCCCATTACCTTTTTTTTTTTATTATTATTTTTTTTTATATTGTAAGTTCCAGGTGTCATACATGCCTTCTCAGTCATGGTGTGCAAGACTAGTACAACTATCCAAGTCACTTGTAGTGACTCATAAGGTAGCAAAGCAAAAGAATAACAACTTGCACATAGGGCCCTTCTATAATGACATGCTCCTTTTGAATTCATAGCAGTCTTGCAAAAAGTAATCAATTGCTACAGAGTTTGATTGAGCAATCATATTACCAACTGAGATTAACATTTCTTGCGTAGCGACAACACTGCTATACTTGAGTGCACATTGCAGCTAATACATCCCAGCTTCATCTGTAAGAACATTACAATTAAGAATTGGTACAAGGCTTATTAGCCAAGTTTGAAAATGTAAAAATGTAAATAGGGAACAATTACGCATTTGTGCATTGAAACTAAAGACTTCTTTTGCTTTCTCAAAGTTTCATAAAGTATTAAATTCATGGTAGTTCTCTTCTCATAGGGCAGGAAGGTACAATGTGAGTTCAATGATACCCAATGAAAATGTCAATAGGGCACTAGAGACATCACTCTGCAACACGTAAAGCTAATTACAAGGTTTAAATTTGTAATTATGCTCAGTACCTCATTATCTTGAATGCCACATTTATATAAAGGGCATAGTTTTCAAACCAGCTTGACTTTAAACAGCAGCATACTCAATAATGGAACAGCTCCTATTTAAGTTATAACAAGGAAAATAAAACTGTCACAGCTGAAATCTGATTGGCTACTAAACGCAGTGCTAGCACTTTTATTCTCAAAGCTTTTCATAAAACATCAAATCTGTTTCATTTAGGAATGTAAGCAAGCCAGTTTTGGGTTAAGGGCTCAGCCTACCCAACTGATAAATCACATTTGGCTTGATGTTAATGAAATAAAGTGGAAAAGATCCTCTTTCTGTCCTTACCACAGACTGCAACCCTAGATTCCAGGTTGCTCAGACTAAGTGAATCACTGGACATTCCTTTTACAGAAGCCGATTGGTCTGAATTTAGTAACACGTACACGTATAGATCCTCGGTCATATCATCTCAGGACCGCAATTATACAACTCAAGGTCTTTCACCACTCCCACCTTACTCCTGCTAAGCTATATAAATTGGGGTTAATATAGTCCTGAATGTTTTAGAAGCTGTGGCCAGACCACTTATTTCCTAGATTGCTTCTGGATTTGCCCCATGGTTCAGGATTTCTGGAGGGCTATAGGGTCTTTTGTTTCATTTGCATTAGGTCTGCCAAACATTGTGATCCCCAAGAACTGTCTTCTGGGTATTTTTGGTGACCTGTCGCCTGCCTATCCCCTCTCATGCTAAGATTACTACGCATCTTATATTTCTATGCTAAGAAATACATTTTACTGTCATGGAAGGGATCGCAGCCCCCCACAAGATTCCTACGGCTGAAACTAATCAATGACTCTTTACCATTGTATAAACTTCCGTTTGAGATTCGGAAAAGAGCTAAAACATTTCATAAAATCTGGGGCAGATGGATAACTAGTTCTCTGACTCTTATACCAGTATAAATATGATCGCTATATTACTCTTTGGTTGTGCTGTTCACCCTGTTCATTTTGGTTAATATTTACCTTATCCGAAACTCTGTTATCTGTATAATTATCTGACCATGCAGTTACCAATAATGGGAGCCGTGTGTGATGATAATTGACTACAGTTTATTGTTTATTGAGTACACAGTCCCTCTTGTGCACTGTTTTGAATACAATTTTTTTATGTATGTTTATCCTTAAACTCAATATACATATCTTTAAAAAAAAATGAATAAACAAAGTGGAACCCAGAAACATGATTAAAAAAAAAAAGAAAAAATCATACAACCTAGCCCTGTTCCCCAGCTCTTTAGTAATCCTCATCATTTTTATTTATTTATTTATTTATTTTTTATTTTTTAAAGAAACGTTCAAACATGGGGACAATGGCTTTCATGGACCACAAGTTAAGCTAAGTATTACTTTGTGATTAAACTGTCCTTTTAAAATAAAGCTGAAGATTACCGAACAGCCGACATTGGGGATACAGATGTCCTCTTTAAAGAGACTTGTGATTAAACTAATTTTGTATTTTGTATTATTGCAATAATTGTTTTTATGACTTTGAAATTTTTACAAGCTGACTGTTCAATATATCCGTATTAAACAATTTGATTGTTTTAAAATTAATTAAATTATTTCATTAGAATAGCTGTAAGTGGGAGCTTGCAGCTGTTTGGTTCAATTACTCTCATGTTACTTCCCATGTGGGAAATGTATTGTTTCCATGAGCCGACTGACTGATAGGGGTTTGATTTACTAAAGCAGTTGAGAATATCCTCAAGTAAAACTAGGATGTGCTTACTTTATATTCCAAGCTATGTGCAGGGCAATATCAAAGAACATGATTTTTGTCTTACACATTATGGGTTGATTGAAGTGACCAAAGATTTATTTATTTACTTCGTAAAGTGAACATTCTCTACTTAACTCTATTAATCCCATCAACATGCATTTTGAGAAGCAACGCCTGCATGAATAGCTTGCCATCATGAACATATATATAATACTAATTATACACAAAAACAAGGAATACACTGTAAAACATTATCATATATTGAAAACATGGCTTACAATAAGGTTTAGGTATAGTCAAAAGATTTTTCTCCAATTTTAGATAAAGTAGAGAATGGCTAGAGCCCTTGTTAGCTTACTTGAAATTTCTCTTTACTTCACTACTGTGATTAAATCTCTTTAAAGGAGAAGTATAGCCAAAGCTAAAGAGTGTAGTTCGTTCTACACTTCTGTGACCCATTTTCAGCTGACAGCGTGTTCAGCCTCTCAGCGAGCCACCGAGAGCCTGAGCCAGCTGCTCCTGCCCGCTCTACAGAGCGCTCCAGTAAGCGCTTAAGGGGCAGAGCAGAGAGCCGGTGGTGACTAACAATCACCAGCTCTCTGCTCACGGAACACTGAGAACTGAGCAATCAGATCTTTGGTCACTCAGTTCTCAATCGTAGAGCTGGTGGGGGACAAATGTAGCATCAGAAACCCCACTTAGACTATTGTTACCCAATTTCTAAAATGAAATATGGGATCTCCCTACTGACCATGCCCATTTGTAACAAAACCTATAAAATCCCACACTAGTTTGTAGCCACACTCAACCCACAAAATCAATGCCTCGGTTTTTAGCAACACTGACAAATCCTCATCCCCAAGTTTACAATGCCTTCAATCAATTGGTTACAGACTTTTGGAATAAGGGGTGGACATTGAAAGTATATAGAAACAAATAAACAGATTTCAAATAAAAGGCATCCAGGTATGCATGCATAGCTATGAGAGACACCTTGTAGGTTTCAAGAAGAAAAATTATGGACTCCTGCAATTTTGCCAATAAAGTGGGCGTTGCTTATGTTGCATATGGCTTGGGGTGTGGGGGTAAAAAAAGCCCCAGCATTGGTGTCATTGGCAGTAATAGTAACCCCCAGCATTTGTCTCATTGGCAGCAATAATAACCCCCAGCACTTGTGTAAGTGGCCACAATAGCTTTAGTCTGCTTTAATCAGCAGACACTTGTGTATATTATCTGTGTCAATGCACTGGTGTTTTTTTTATTTTTTATAAAGGAACAGTGTAGAACTGATATAACTGGACAGGTCTGTTCAGGCTAGCCTGTCTGTGCTTCCTTCATTTTGTCCCATGCAATGGAATGTAACTTATTCCACCCTGCTGAAAAAAACTATTTATGCAATGAGATAAAAAAGCAAAGTTTAGTAAAACATAGCAGTAATCCAAAATGTAATCGATTGCCTTAGATTACTGTACTTTGCAAATCATCATTGCCCATTGTTTTATAGCAGAAAGAAGACAAAACCGTATTCTAATCTACAAGCTCTGTAATTTGTAGATCAAATAAGGAAAAGTATTCTGTTCTGATATAATTTGCTTGAAAATAAAATAATAAGCTTGTTAAATAAAGCAAACGGCAATTAGCAAAGTACAGTAGCCCACAACAATAATAATAACCTCCCAGCATTGGTGTTCAATGTTTACTTACATGAAAACTCTCTCTCTCTCTCTCTCTCTCTCCAAGCTTTCTTTCCCAGTCAACTAATACTATAGTGGAACTGTTAGGCTGACAATTATGGCTTTTTTAGGTGCTGGGTGCTCGACCAACAGGCACATGGCTGTCACTCTGCATATTGCCAGTGGCTGCATCATGGCACCCACTAAGTGGTGGTACTGAGTGCAGACATCTGCAGTGCCGTATTTAGAAATCATGGGTATCCCTGCCCCCTCTTTCCCCAATGTTTCTGTAGAAAGTTCTACTTTAAGGACGTAAGCAAAAGTCTAACTATAAAGCTGTGGTCGCTATTTGAGGATTTGGTTCTAAGGTCCTGGCAAGGGTTTTCACCTGGTCGGTATAAATTCGACTTTTTGCCAATGTAATTAATAGGGAAAAAAACGTAAGGCTGAAAATTTCTAATCAGAAAAGGTGGCAACCCTAGGTTTGGCGCACTGGATAAATAATTAAACAGGCATTTACTGTAAACTTGCCAGCTTAGGAGATGGCAATCCCCCACAGGTTCTCCTGTTATGTGCTGCAGCTTTACTTTTCCTTTATGCTTGGAATAAACCAGCAGAGGTAGTGTGACAGTCAAGAGTAAATGGCTTCAAACATGCTTGGGACGAACATAGATCGATAGTAAGACAATAAAGGTAACAAAAATGTAAAAAAACAACAAAAAAGAACCCCCCCCACCAAAAAAAAAAAAAAAATGGGCAGACTGGATGGACTACTCAATCTTTTTCTGACGTCACTTTTCTACGTTTTTATGTTATTGCAATGTTTTTAAAAAAAAAACAAGACATGCAATAATTCACAGACAGGATGTACTTTATACAGCGCATTAACTTTGATATGTCTTTACACAGATGTAGAACCCTGGAGTTTAGTCTGGAGGTTGATTGACTACAAGAAGTAGTTGTAGTGGACCTGAAAGAACTGTTACGTTTGAGTTAGGAACTGTTAAAGGACTGTTGCCATAGGAGACAGCATTCCTGCATGTGCAGAAGTGGTACCTTGCTGGGGCCTTTTCCTGCATGGCTGTCCTCCTATTGAAGTCTCGGAGTCTGTAAATTGAATCTATAACTACTTAAGGGTGTCCTGGCCCTAACTCTCTTTCCCCCAAAAATACAAAAGGGACTGTCAAAAGAAATAAAACCTCTTTTACATCCAAGAAGTGTCTGGCGCCCAATGACTTTCACCATCTTTGCACCCACTATGCCTCACAACCCACTACATATTGAAGGATGTCAGCTATGTTTGGCCTTGGAGGTCCTCATTAGACTGGACAAGGCCGGAGACCTTGCTACACCACCAAAGAAGCGATAACAATCAGTAATGAGCAGTACCATATATCACAACATTTTACTGTAGTATATTCAACATACACTGAATGTGAAATGTATGGTACCTAACAATGTCATGATTTGTGCAGGAACTCTGCATATTTCGAGAAGATGCCATATTAAAGTAGTACTATAGGCAAAACTTTTTTTTTTCATTTTGGATAGAGTTAGGGAGGGTTATATCCCCTGTCAGATTTTTTTCACTATCTGTGTCCCTTTTTGGAGATTTACCTTCACTTTATGTCTCATAGCCAAACAGAAAGAGAAAGGAAATCTCTGCACATTAAGGGAATCCTTTGGGGACCCCCAGGTCACCAGAACTAATGTCCTCGTTTGAAGATTTTCCCTGTATTACTTTTATGGGGACAACCCAAAATTTGGGGATTTTCTTTTCTTTCACTTTCAATGATAATGGCAAACAGGACAAGTAGAGAGGGTGAATCATCCTAATGGGAAACAGACAGCAATAAAAACCCAACAGGTGTTCTAATACATGTGCACTCTATCCAAAACTAAAAAAAAGATGTCTTTAGTTATACTTTAAGCAGCCTGATAATAGCCCAGCCAGATGTGTGTTCAGAACCAAACAGCTCACATTGATTATGGCTGATACATGGCAAAGATGGGACCCGGGGATAGAGATAAGGTAGTCCCTGCTGTGATAATAGGAGCCTTTGGCAGATATATATCCTGCCACTTCCCCCTGCACTATGCACTCACTAAAGCATACTGAGCACTTCCCTCCCAATCACCATCTATGGGCACAACTGGGCAGCCAATGAGTGCCATGTGTGCAGATATGCAAATAAAGCAGGGAAATGCTCACGCTGGTCATAAGGGTTTGAAGGGGCCACTTTATCAGCACTGGGAAATCTGGCCTGATAGAGCTGAAGGACACATGGGGGGCACCTGGAATCCCCTGTTGACCCAATATTCCTCCTGCGCCTCCAATTGGCGGCCCTGCACCCCCCTCCCCAAGTATACCACTGCTGCTGAGAGGACATCACCACAAATTCTTATTTGCCAGAGACTGCCAGTAAACAGCGATGGATAGCATCAATATCTTAGACAGTTTTCACTGGAAAAGGTATCCCCATTGGAAGATTTTCCCTCAATTCTTATTCACTGGAAAATGTTGGATTTCCCATCACTTTCTGGCTCTGTTACAGTGGCCACCAGGAGAAATAGTGACAACTGAACAATTTTGGGTTTCCTTATCCCTTTCTCTCACCACGACAAACAGAGAAAGTAAATATCTGAGGTAGCAACACGAACAGCAAAAAAAATATGTATTAGGCAAAAATTTATTGAAAAAAGGAAATTAAGCTATACAAACATTTGTACATGTTTATCCAAGAAAAAACACTAAAAAGACAATACATTGGGGGAGATTTACTAAAACTGTTGCATTCAGAATCTGGTGCAGCTGCACGTGGTAGCCAATCAGCTTCTAACTTCAGCTTGTTCAGTTAAAGTGGTTGTAAAGTCAGGAGGTTTTTTACCTTAACGCAATCTTTGCATTAGGATAAAAAGCCTTCTGTGTGCAACAATCCCCCTCAGCCCCCCTAATACTTTTACCTGAGCCCCATCTCTGTCCAGCGATGTCCACGAGTGTCTCGGCCATCTGGCACTCTCCCTCCTGTTTGGCTGAGACACCGCAGCCATGCCATTGGCTCCCATTGTTGTCAGTCAAAGTCAGTTAGCCAATCAAGAGAGGGAGGGGGCGGGGCCAAACCACAGCTCCGTGTCTGAATGGACACACAGAGCTGCAGCTCGGCTCAGGTGCCCCCATAGCAAGCTGCTTGCTGTGGGGGCACTCAACAGGTGGAAGGGACCAGGAGAACAGAAGAGAGACCCAAGAAGTGGAGGATCTGGGCTGCTCTGTGAAAATACACTACACAGAGCAGGTAAGTATAACATGTTTACTATTTTCATAGAAAAAAAAAGACACTTTACAATCACTTTAAGCTTTGACAATAAAACCTAGAAGCTGATTGGTTTCTACACAGAGCTGCACAAGATTTTGCACTCTGTCATTTTAGTAAATAATGCCCACTGTGTTTAAATCACTCATTGGCTATGTATACTTTCAGGGTGACCATGGTCCCAACTGACACAGTATTTATTGGGTGACACTAACAAAGGGATGACATTCTGTAAATCTGACACCCACACTCTCTGATGACTTTGAAGGTCTTTAGCATCTGTCTGCAGACTTCCATTCATCTCTATAAAGAACTATTATCTGCTGGTCCCTGCAGGACATGGCGGGTGATCATTCAGTTTCACACATTATCAGGTCGTAACCATTTACAGTTAAACTACATTGTCAACTGGTGTCCTGCAGAAACAACCAGAGATGGACAGAGGGCTGCAGGCAGTAACTGGTAGTCAAAACCATTGGAGAAGTGCAGATGTGACAACCAGGGATCTTAACTACCGTGCAATGATATCCTTACATCACACACATCGTAGCAAGAGGAGTAAGACTCCCTTGCTTGGCTTATTGATTGCATTTAAGTCAGAAGCTCATTTGACATTTATTTGAAGATAAAGTCCTTGAGACATAAGATGTTAACAGGTGATACAGCTCATTGAAATCATGCCATTTTTTGTAGTAACACTGCACATTAACCAGTGAAATAATAAAAATGATGTATGCCATAAAATGGCATTTATTAGCTGCATTAGAATAGGTAAATGGCCACGTTCATTAGTGAAGTGAATCACACCCAGCATATGTGAGAAAGCACCTCTCTGCAGAAGCAAATGGATTAAACACATGATAATAGCTTCCCACCACTAACTGCTGCATTATTTCTCTGAAGATATTCAGGACAGTGACTTCCACCCACAGGGGACCTATTTTAATTCCCTTATATCCATTCAGTGATTGCAAATCCTTGTAAAAAGTAATTAAAGCATTCGAGAGATCATCTATAAAAAGAGATTGCCATAAAACTATTAATAAAATTTGGTAGTCCTCTTCAAACGTCTTACAATTGTTTTTTTTTACAACTACATTTACTGGCTGGTGACTATTAAACTACAGGTCTGGTAAAAAAAAAAAAAAGCTCATTAAAATCTGTAAGATCTAAATGCAGTTCCTTAAACTGGAATGAAACAAACTTACATGCAGCACTGAGAGGCTGTGGAAGAATCCTTTATCCGGGTGCTGTATAGTGGAGGCTCAGCAGGTAGAGGGCAGGTGAGCCAAGCCCAGGTCAGACAAAGTCACAGGAGAGGAGAATCATCTGAAGAACAGTCAGGCTTGTTCAGGATCTCTCCCTCTTGTGCTGATGATCAGCTTGCTGCAGCTGGAGGAGTAGGAGCATCTGAATCCCCCTGTCAGTTATGTATGGTGCTTTTAATGAATGAGGTGAAGAGGCAGGGGGCGCTTCCTCTCACCACTGAATGAGATGTCAGCAGGCTTTCAATAGAGTGGAATGTCGCTCCCCGCTTGATTCTTCCCACATTCTCTAGCTTGCATTGTCAATATTCCGCTGTTCTGCTGTCCTTCCTATTGCCGCTTGGTTTAACACTGTCAACTGAGTGTCTTATCACTCTCTTTCTACATTATTAGCACTTTGTATCTTATTACATCATTCTCAGCTTTGGCAGAAAATAACATACTAAGAATTTTCAGGGACACTCTTTTTGCTGCTGTGCTGTTGTTCATAAAGGTACACTTAAATGAATAGTTTATTTTTTGCTTTGCATTGTGTACTTTAAAGATCTGGAGTCTAAAACAATCAATGGGAGGTAGAGTATTTTTGGGAGAAGATTCTCTCTATGTCTTTTCTTTCAAAAATCTCCTTTCCTTTTCTGCTAGCATTTTATTTCTGACTAAAAATGTTGACTTTGGCTTTCTGCATTTTTTTTTTTTTTTACTAAAAATCTCCTATCCCTTTCTGCACATTTTTTTCACTATAAATCTCCTTTTCCTTTCTGCTAGATTTTTTAAGGCTAAAAATTCCCCTCGCTTTCTACTAGTCTTTTTAAAAAAATCTCCTTTCTCTTTCTGCTAATCTTTTCTCATGACTAAACATCTCCTTTCCCTTTCTGCTAGTCTTTTCTTGTGACTTAAAAAATCCTTTCCCTTTCTGCTAGTCTTTTCTTGTGACTTAAAAAATCCTTTCCCTTTCTGCTAGTCTTTTCTTGTGACTAAAAATCTCCTTTTCCTTTTTGCTAGTCTTTTCTTACGACTAAAAATCTCCTTTCCCTTTCTGATAGTCTTTTCTTATGGCTAAAAATATCCTTCCTCTTTCTGCTAGCCTTTGTATGACTGATATGCCCCGTACACACGGTCGGACTTTGTTCGGATATTCTGACAACAAAATCCTAGGATTTTTTCTGACGGATGTTGGCTCAAACTTGTCTTGCATACACACGGTCACACAAAGTTGTCGGAAAATCCGATCATTCTGAACGCAGTGACCTAAAACACTTACCTTGGGACTATAAACGGGGCAGTGGCCAATAGCTTTCATCTTTTTATTTTTTCTGAGCATGCGTGGCACTTTGTCCGTCGGATTTGTGTACACACGATCGGAATTTCCAACAACGGATTTTGTTGTCGGAAAATTTTATAGTGTGCTCTCAAACTTTGTGTGTCGGAAAATCCGATGGAAAATGTGTGATGGAGCCTACACACGGTCGGAATTTCCGACAACAAGGTCCTATCACACATTTTCCATCGGAAAATCCGACCGTGTGTACGGGGCATTACAGTACTCTCCTTTCCCTTTTTGCTAGAATTCTTTATGACTAAAAATCTTCTTTCCATTTCTGCTAGCCTTTATACGACTAAAAATCTTCTTTACCTTTCTGCTAGCCTTTATACGACTAAAAATCTTCTTTACCTTTCTGCTAGCCTTTATACGGCTAAAAATCTTCTTTACCTTTCTGCTAGCCTTTATACGACTAAAAATTTTCTTTCCCTTTCTGCTAGTCTTTTTATGACTAATAATCCCCTTTCCCTTTTTGCTAGAATTTTTTATGACTAAAAATCTTCTTTCCCTTTCTGCTAGCCTTTTTATGACTAAAAATCTTCTTTCCCTTTCTGCTAGCCTTTATACGACTAAAAATCTCCTTTCCCTTTCTGCTAGTCTTTTCTTAAGACTAAAAATCTCCTTTGATTTTCTGCTAGTCTTTTCTTACAACTAAAAATCTCCTTCCTTTTTCTGCTAGCCTTTTTATGACTAATAATCTCCCTTCCCTTTCCGCTAGAATTTTTGATGACTAAAAATCTTCTTTCCCTTTCTGCTAGCCTTTATACAACTAAAAATCTCCTTTCCCTTTCTGCTAATCTTTTCTTATGACTAAAAATCTCCTTTTCCTGTCTACTAGCCTTTTTGTGTTTAGATTATTTTTATTAATTTTAACAAGGGATTACAAAAACACAAAACCTGTTCGGCCAACTTCTGTCGATGGGGCATGACCGAAAAAGGTCTGTCGACCAACTCCCTGTCAGCGCTCTTAGCCAATGGCTGACCGGAGTGTTCTGGCCGGGGGGGGGGGGGGGGGCGTCCCCCTGTCAGAACACAATAGCACAACAGGAGAGATCGCTGTACTAACATAGCATAGTTAGTAGAATGGCTTCCCCTGAGTTGTTAGGTTTTTTTTTCGTTTAGCCTTGCTGGATTAAACAAAAGAGAACCTACTGGTGTGTACTCTACTTAATCCAAAACTAAAAAATGGCTAGCCTAAGAAAAGATATCAGCTTCATAAGGAGTGCATTGTTTTCAATGAGTCAGCCAACTCATAGACAATGAGACTAATTTACTAAAAGAAAAGAGATGAAATTTTACCTAACTTATTCCATCACATGAAAAGCAAATTCCTCTTTTTAAGTGCATCTGCTCATTATTGGATAGAGTGCATCTTCATTGAGATAATATTCTCAACTCCTTTTGGTAAATCAGTCTCATTGTCAGAAAAAGCACAATCACAGTGCAGAAAGCACAGCCTGAATGTACAACTATGGCTGTCCCTATCTACATGTATATTTACAGCTTTATTTCTCAGCTAGGTTGTATATATATTTAAAAGAATTTGAAATATATGAAGGTCTTACACAATACTTAATGATTTATCTGGAAGCAGCACATATGCCCCAAAAATAAAGATAGCATCTAAAAAATTGTAAGTTGTTTGACGTTGGACGAAGCAAAATAAGAAATAATAATGCCACAAAATCTTCATCCTATAATCATTACTGTAGAAGAGTGCCCATTTACTCACCATGCTCAAATGCAGGCCTCTTTAACTCCATTTCCGACAACTTCCTGGATTCCTGAATACGCTCAGGGAGTATAAATTCTTTAGTCTCCCTCCCTCAGCAGCTCAGAGAGGCACATCTGAAGAAGCAGAGGTAGCTAGCTATCCATTGTCAGGACTTGCATGCAGGCAGCTGGGGCACAGCCAAATAGCACGCAGCTTCTCTAAAAGATTTGGCTACTGTGCAGAGGACCTACCAGGGTACCCGAGTTCTGATGCTGTGGTGCTTTATCCTTGGTCCATGGATTCCTCCAGCTGTTCACCTTTGTTACCAGAGATACCCTGGACTTCATTGTGAGGGATGCTCTCTATAAGGATAATTGCATGTAGAAGTGTTCTGAACTGTTTTATTGAAGTAGTGATTCTGAGCTTGACTCTCTGTTGTTATAGAGCAAGGGTCTCTAAACTTTCTAAACAAAGGGCCAGTTTACTGTCCTTCAGGCTTTTGGGGAGCTGGACTGTGGCCATTGGAAGTATAAAAGGTCCCAATATCAGTGGGAAAAAACAATGCCCCAACTTTGGTGTCAGTGGGAGGAAACGTGCCACATCATTGTTGTCATTGTGCCCAATAGTTGGTGTCACTGGGAGGAAGTGTGCCCCATCATTAGTGTCATTAGAAGGAATTGTGCTCCTGGGGTCAGGGGGGGGGGATATGCCCCACTGTGGTATCAGTAGATGAAATACTGCCCCAAGGGCTGGATAAAAGGAGGCAGAGGGCTACATCTGGCCCCCGAGCTGCAGTTTGGAAACCACTGTTATAGAGTATTACAGAGACTATGCTATTAACCCATGTGTTACCCTGATTGAGTCACAGAGACATTGCCCTGAAAAATCCATGTTGTTGTGGCTCTTCTGTGTTTATACAATTTGCATTATTCTGCAGTGTATGAATTTATTTTTTGCCATACTAGATCTGTTTTGCAATAGTGTTTCTAGCTTTGCATCTGTTTAGTAAACTGCAAGGTACAGTCCTCTCTTTTTCATAAATCCACTGATTACCCATTCTGTTAAACTTGGCATCTGCAAACAGGATCATCCATGACAGATGGTGATGGGAGTGGCTCAACAACAGCATCCAGTAGTACCCCTTTAGGGGGAAACAGGAAACCTACTAGCTGGGTCAGGTCAGGGTGATTGGACCAAGAGATTGGGAGGCCTGATTTAGTCAAATGTGATCCCACCCATTCAGTTGGAAGAACTGGCCAGGGGAAGTAAGAATGTTAATCTTGCAGGATTCCAATAACAAGATAGTTAACCACTTAGCATACTGAAGCATATTTTAGTTTGAAAATGTGGTATCCTAAAATTGAAAAATATTGTAATTCTTTAAATGCCACCATCATACAATCACTATATGAAACTAAATATAGACAAAGGGACTTTATCTTTATATATGACATTGAAGATTTCAAACACTTGAGTGACATATTTTAAGATTTTATTAATGAACAAAACAAAAAAAAAACCAGAATACACATAAAAGCATGTTCCTAGGTATATACATTAAATAACATCTGATTTTAGACTGTAATGAGATCTCAAATATACCACAGGCAGGATTAAGTAGCTATGGACCCATATTGAGTGTTTTGGTCCTGAATTCCACTTCCTCAAGACATGGTTTCAAATCAGTGGTCTAAACATCCATCTAGAATAAATGTATATAAGGAAATACATGGAAGTAAATAACATTATAAATGCCTTATTTTACTTAATTCTTTGTAACCTTCAGTGCTGCACATGGACCTTTATTTTTTATTTAGGTCACTTAGACATGGTATATAGTCAAGTGGTAAAATTAATGGGGTGGGATAATCCATTCTGAAGTATGGAACTGCAAAAAATGCCAGCCACAGGGAAATAGGCCGACTAGGGAGGCCTCACTGGGGTGACTCGCATGGATGACTGAAGGGACATTTTGTAGATGAACTGCTGCCTGACAGTCAGAGAAAGCTTGCAAGAGTAAAAGACACAAAAACATATATACCGTATATACTCGAGTATAAGTCGAATTTTTCAGCACATTTTTTAGTGCTGAAAGTGCCCCCCTCGACTTATACTCGAGTCAAGCACTTTTCTGCAGCAAAAAATTTCATTTTCCGAACCGACTTTGGGGCCCCATATCTCAGGGCCACTTGGTGCTAGGAACTCCAAATTTGGTGTGCAAACCCAGTGGACCTGGTACCACAACATATCCAAAGCTGAAGTTTTTAGCACTAAGTGGCCCCGAGATACGGGGCCCCAAAATCGGTTCAGAAAATGTCATTCTCTGCTGCAGAAAAGTGCTTGACATTTTCTGAACCGAGTTTGAGGCCCCATATCTCAGGGTCACTTGGTGCTAAGAACCCCAAATTTGGTGTGCAAACCCAGTGGAACTGGTACCACAACATATCCAAAGCTGAAGTTCCTAGCACTAAGGGGCCCTGAGATACAGGGCCCCCAAACTGGTTTGGAAAATGTCATTCTCTGCTGTAGAAAAGTGCTTGACATTTTCTGAACTGATTTTTGGGGCCCTGTATCTCGGGGCCACTTAGTGCTAGAAACCCCAGCTTTGGAAATGTTATGGTGCTAGTTCCACTGGGTTTTCACACCAAATTTGGGGTTCTTAGCACTAAGTGGCCCTGAGATACAGGGCCCCAAATTCGGTCAACTGTGTCCATCTGCTGCAATGTCATTTCGGGACCCTTTGGGTTCAGAGACCCCAAATTTTGGCTGCAGCTAGGGGGCATCTAGGAACCCTTAACTACCGAGTTTGAAGTTCAGGGGACCTATGGCTGCAAATGAGCACAGTGAGGCTGCAAATGGGCACAGTGAGGCTGCAAATGGGCATTGTTGACCCTCTTTTCCACTTACAGTAGCTGTGCATTTCTCACCCTCGTCTTATACTCGGGTCAATACGTTTTTCCCATTTTTTTGTGGTAAATTAGGGCCTCGACTTATACTCGGAACGACTTATACTCGAGTATATACGGTAGTCCAAATTTCTTCTGGTTATTTCATCGTGAAATGTATAAATCACCTTTGGTGCACCACTACAAACTATAACCAAAGTGATAGTGCACACCTCAGTGCTCCACTGCCACTTGCCAGAATAATAGATATCAATACAGTAAGATTAACACACAGTTGGCTGTCAAACTATGGCATTTTCTGTGGCTCAAAAGCATCCAGCCAATGTAAGGACGAACGGACCTCAAACCAGTGTAAACACTGTCATATTCACCTTTAGGATCCCCGACGTCTGACACACATCAAAGAAATAAAGCAAAGAGCAGGGTAGAGCCAGTGGCGTATCTAAGGTATGGCAGCCATGGCAAGTGCCATGGGCGCCATGGGGGGAAGAGGCGGCAAAAAGCCACCCTCTGCATGAAAAAAAACCCACACCCGTCCTATTATAGCCCCTGGCGACGCGGCCAGCCTGCTGGATCGCGGCGCTGGTGTTCTATCAGATAGCCGGCTGTTGGGCTCGGCTTAGGCTGAAGGAGGCTATGTCAGCAGGGAGGGGCGGGGCAGGGAGCTCCACTGACGCTCTGACCATGCCCTGCCCCGCCCCATGTACTCTGTATGTGCTCAGAGTGCTGAGATCGCCTCTCCTGGACCACGAATATTCCCGCCCCCTACCGTGAAAGCTCCACCCCTACCGCCCTAAGCCCCACCCCTACCACGGAAAGCTCCACCTCCGGACCACTGAGAGCAGGAGGTGAGCCCGGCTGGCCAGGTAGGTCTTTCTGCCTATAGTCTCACTGTTACTAAACCCTCTCTGACTATGTTGTTTACCCCCCTGTATAGCTGTGCATTGCTGAAAGTTTAAATTTTAAAACTGGCTACTTGGTCATCTCCTGTAGTATTCGCATTCGCAGTCTGGTCATCTTCTTTAGTATGTCGCATTCGCAGTCTCTGGTCATCTCATGTAGTATGTCGCATTCACAGTCTCTGGTCATCTCCTGTAGTATGTCACATTCGCAGTCTCTGGTCATCTCCTGTAGTATGTCGCATTCACAGTCTCTGGTCATCTCCTGTAGTATGTCGCATTCGCAGTCTCTGGTCATCTCCTGTAGTATGTCGCATTCGCAGTCTCTGGTCATCTCCTGTAGTATGTCGCATTCGCAGTCTCTGGTCATCTCCTGTAGTATGTCGCATTCGCAGTTTCTGGTCATCTCCTGTAGTATGTCGCATTCACAGTCTGGTCATCTCCTGTAGTATGTCGCATTCGCAGTCTCTGGTCATCTCCTGTAGTATGTCGCATTCGCAGTTTCTGGTCATCTCCTGTAGTATGTCGCATTCACAGTCTGGTCATCTCCTGTAGTATGTCGCATTCACAGTCTCTGGTCATCTCCTGTAGTCGTATTCGCAGTCTGGCCATCTCCTGTAGTCGCATTCGCAGTCTATTCATCTCCTGTAGTCACATTCGCAGTCTATTCATCTCCTGTAGTCGCATTCGCAGTCTATTCATCTCCTGTAGTCGCATCTACAGTCTATTTAAAAGTAGTACCTGCTGTTGCACAAATCACTTTATTACACTTTTATTTCTGATTTTTATGGCTATGCATATTTATTTAATCCATATTGAGCACTATATTTGATTGGCTGCTTCTGCTTGGCACACACGCACAATCAAATAGTGCTCAACATGGATTAAATAAATAGGTATCATAAAGTGTAATAAAGTGATTTGCGCAACAAGCTCCTTAAACAGTCCACATTCAGTGAAAGTTCATGTACTGCAAACTTTGCAGTACATGAACTTTCACTGAATGTAGAATGTTTAATGACCAGGGGCGAACTGACCCATCGGGCAGTTTATGTAGTGCTAATCCATAATTTGTTAATTGAAAGATTAAAGAGCTTGACTTGTAGTTTTGTTAGCTGTTTTTTTTTTTAGTTTTGACAGGGGCGCAGTTTCAGTGCTTGCCATAGGCGCCATTTTCACTAGATACGCCTCTGGGTAGAGCTCATAGTGTAGTATTACAAAAGGCTTCAATTTATTTCAGTAAAATGGCTACCTCACAGTGCAAATTGCAGAGATAAAAATATAGCACGGCATAAACTGAAAAAAAAAATGCAGCCGAGACTGCGGCAGACATGCGATGATGTCATGGATCAGAGGTCCCACCCAATATGCCTCTCCTCAATAGGCATTATCAGGGAAGGAGCCTCTTTGGAAGACATCCCTTAGAATGAAACACATAGTGAAAGACTAAGCGGCGACATCATCACGCCTGCCACAGGAGCCGGTGGGCATTTGAGTTATGTCTTGTTACCTTTTCTTGTTTGTGAGTACATGGAATAAAAAAAAAATAAGTGTGGTTGGAATGTACTTCCTGATTAGTATTTTGCTCTTTCCTTCTGTATGAGTGATGAAACCCAAGCAGGGCAGTCTGGATGCATGGAGTGCTATGCCTGAGTATTAATTACCGTTACCATCCATCCAATTGGGTTTTATCTCTTAAGTGCTGTTATCTTTGCAAATGGAGTCTAACCCTCTGGTAAGTGGCAGGGTGGGTCTTTAGTGGCTGGTACACAGTGGTGATGCATTTGGAGAAGAATTATTTTCGCGGATTGGTGGACTTTTGTTACATTTTTGAGACTCATGCACTTGGGACTTTCTTAACATTTATGGTCACATTAATATGCAAAGCATTTATTTCACAATGTATTCATTGAGACTGTTTGTTTGCCAATATGATTGGGTGTATATGAATTATTTAAAGTGATAACACAACAAAATTTTTTGTCATTACTGGAGGAAGGCCTAAAGCCTCATACACACGATCGGATTTTCCGAGGGGAAATGTGTGATGACAGGCTGTTGGCAGGAAATCCGACCGTGTGTATGCTGCAACGGACAATTGTTGTCGGATTCTTCGCCAACAAATGCTGGCTAGCAGGTTTTTAAATTTTCCGCAAACAAATGTCGGTCTTGTAAACTAGCATTCATAATGGAGAATTAATATTCGTGACGTGGCAAATTATGAAATCTCGAAATGCAGTGCATATTCTCTTCTTCTTCTTTAATGGAATAATAATGAAGCTGCTTTGCTGGTGATACTGATAGAGTTAATGCAAACTAATTTTCAAAGGCTTTTTTTTTCTAGTGATATCAAGAATAATATTATGCTTTTTTTTGGGGGGGGGGGGGGGGCAAGTTACCACAACACCATTATCCCGTAGTTTTTAAGATCAAAGATACAACTATGTTGGTGTCCCTTGTTAATTTTACATTGCATTTTTTAAAATGTAACTGCCTACTCCCAAACTGTCATTTGAAGTAAAACACATAGCCAAGTATTACTCTACACAATTTTTTTATTGTGCATTAAAAAAAGGAAACAAATAAAATTAGACATGCTATCTCCCAATAGAGCTTAACCAAAAAGTACATTCTATGCATCCAAAAATATAGAAAATATACCAAATATATATCAAATCATTATTCAACCAAAAAAATAATGTCAAAGCAATAACTCCAAGGCCAACAATAAATAACACGTTATCTCCTCCAATTCTGCAACATGTCTGGTTGACGAACGGGCATTCAGAAACTAACTGAAAAGCGCAAAATGAAAATTGCGAAATGAAGAGTGCTAAATGAAAAGCGCTAAATGAAAAGCGCTAAATGAAAAGTGATAAATGAAAAGCGAGAATCAACACTCACCAAACTTCTACTAACACGAAATTAGCAGAAGGAGCCCAAAGGGTGGCGCTAAAGAGATGAAAAACCACGTAGTATGTTTAGTACGTCACTACGTTCGTAATTGTTGGCCAACAATTGTGTGGCCGTGTGTATGCAGGACAAATTTGGGCCAACGCCCTTCCGACAAAATTCCACGGTTTTGTTGGCATACAATCGGATCGTGTGTACGAGGCGTAAGAGTAGGCCTCAGGTGAACTTTATCCATGTACAAGTATAACTGGGAAGAGGTTCAAAGAGAGGATCCAGGGTTGCCTCCCTAATAGAGGCCCTTTGGTTGCAGTGTCCTAGTTTTAGAGAAAGGTCATGGCTACTACCAGAAACCAACAAGCCTTTTATTTAGTTGTGCACTCTTGACCTCAGAAGTGGTAAAATGCATTTATATATATATATATATATATATATATATATATATATTTATTTTATTTATTTTTTTACTCTGAAAAAAGATCAATATTATTCATTTCATAAATGATTTGACTGACCGCAGGATCAAAAACAGAAACAGCTGTTTGTGTAAGGGTCAGACATTGTATATTAATAATAGATACTTTGGTTATGATGCTGCAGTTACTTTAATAGGTGTAATCTGCATATACAGTCAAATACATGTTAGATGGTGTGATTTTTGAGCTAGATATAAATGAGCTTTAAATAGCACTTGGTTTGAAATGTATACATAGCAATGTTTGTTACTGAAATGGCTTTTTAAGGTTCTTACTTGATGGTACATGGTACCAACCAGACTGGCCATCCATCCTCCATCCTGCCCGCTGCAATTTGTGTTTTAGAGGCTGTAATGTTGCTGGTGATGTGCTTCACGTCTGGTGGACCTGCCCAATCCTATGTAGAGTTTGGGCCAAGGTATTTAAACCTCCACATATACTATTCAAATGTTCTCTTTCTACAGACCCTTGGCTTGTGCTTCTCCACCTCCTTCTCTCACTAAATCTAAATTTAGGCAAACAATATACTGTATGTGCTTTTACCAGCTAAACAAACTATAACCAAAACATGGAAAAAAACAATCTGTATATTTAGCAGAAGTAAAAAAAACACATAGACTAATTCTTTGTCATATAGAAACTTCTAAGCATACTCATGGATAACCACGAAAAATTTCTCAAAGTGTGGTCCCCATGGTGAAAGCATAAACCTCCTACATTTGTCACTATTAGGGTGCTGCCTCCAATAATCTCCATATATTTCCACCAACATAGGAAATATGAGAGAGATGATAGTCACAATCTGCAGTAAAATCAACTGATTGCTTTATTCCATTAAAAAAGAGAGATAGCTGCACACCTTTTCTACCCCTGTGAGCAAGCCCATTGTGGGTGAAATGCGTTGTGGAGAGTGTGGTTTGTCAGTTGGAGACATTATGTATTTTTGCAGCCATCTTTCTTTTTTCATGGAATAAAGCATTAAGTTGATTTTACTGCCGCCGAGTGTGACTCTCATATAGTGCAATATTTTCTGTGGTCCCCATGGACTCAATACACCCATGCCTCACTTCTGATTGATAGTTATACTTACCTTTAAAAGCTATTGTAGGGAAAGACACATCAGAAACTTCAGAGCCTTCTGTTTCTTTCCCCAAGTCTCTATTTCCCTCTACCTAACCCCAGTGAGGGCTCCCTCTTTTGGCTTATGCCATATTGGCTTTTGATATCTTCGCTCACCCCCTTCCCTTTTTCTTATTTTCTCTCTCTCTTTTTTATTCCCCCTTCATTTTTTTTAATTTTCTTTTCAATAGCAGAGAGAATATTGCAGACTGCACATTCTCTCTAAATCAGCATGATGTTATAAGTGGTGATGACTATGTAGTGATCTACAAATTTTTTCATCTTATGTAAACTCATTACATTGATCAATATATAACATTCTGTAACCATTGGCAGGTAAAACAGCTCCCTTATAGGTATCTAATCTGTGTATTTAGAGAAGCTAGGAGTATGGCCCAGGCAAGTCATTGGGAAGTTACTGCAAAAGCATGGGTAGCACCACAGAAGATTTCAGGGCTCGGTCGTGAACACTGTGAGAAGCCGCCACTGCCATGGTCAGGTAAGTAAGCACCTTGTTTGTTCTGGGTCAGTTAGGTTAGAGGGCTCGAGTGGCTGGGCTAGGTATTTTATGGGGAAAACATAGCTCCCCCTTAGAAAATTAAGCTGCCATAGTTCTTTCTTCTCTTTCAGTCCACTTAGAGGTATTCTCACTAGTCTGCTTTCATTATCTGTGTGTAGCACTACCCTCAAACAAGTCACTTGGTAATACGGGTTCTCTGTTCTGGTCCCTGAATCCTGGAACAACCTCAGCCCCTCTGCACTCCTGGCTGAGTGAAAATACATTTGCAGGGTCACAAGTGTGGATATCTTTAACTCGACTGTGAATTTGTATCAGGGAATAGACACAAGACCATTTAGTGTTAATTAAACTGAATGTATTTGTATGGGTTTGAGCAAATGGTGGTTTGAGCATAAATGAACATACTGTATAGAGGGTAGGTTCAAACACAGTCTGCTAGAGAGTACAATCACTATACCAAAGTAACATAGAATAGAGTTCTGTATCACTAGACTGGAATTAACTTATGAATCAGAAAAGTCAGCAATAGACAGTGAATATACAGTATGTCTTATCTGCAATGTAAATATTAGTACTATAACTAGTTTAGAGTGCACTCTAGGAGAATAGCTAGGATATAATGCAATGTCCACTGAGAGGTACCTCTTAGCATAGGCAATAAGTAAAAGGTCTCTGTGTAGCAGCTGTAAAGGGCAGTCCTTAGTCCTTCAGCCAGCTAGTGTAGGGGCCCAGTTGTACCATTGGTGCCCATGAGAATAGTCCCAGTCAAGCCTGCAGGCAGCAATAAGGCTACTAGATGGCTGAATGGTCAGTCAGGCTCTTTCTCTCTAGCAGCTGCTCACCAGTCCCAGCGATATTGCAGCTCACTATCTGGTCATACACTCTGATTAGTCTACTATCTGCTCTGCCACCAATATGCAGCAGTGGTGGTGCACACTGGACAGTGATGTGCACTCTGAGGACCCCTTAAGGTAAGAGAAAGTGAAATCCTGTACAGCCTGGGGAAAATGCAGCTCTTTCCCCTCCTCCCAGCAATCTCCTCTCTGGGGAATGTAGTTCAAAAACTATTGATCACCATAGCAGAGTCTCTACTCCAGACTACAGTTCCCACAGTGCAGTGCTGCCTGATTCAATCTATTGAACTCTTCCTGCTTAGCAGCCCCCCCCTCTTGCTGAAACATCTGTTAATTAGTTCAGCACTGCAGAGCAGCAGCTACAGAGAGCAGCTGCAGACAGTGTTTCTCTCACTCTCCGTTCCACACATCTGACTACGTGTGTTTAGAAATAAATTAAACATCTAACAAAGAGAAAGGGTCATATGGCAATAGCATGCCTGTAGGTCTGGAAACTCCAAGAAAATCTTCCATCACTGGTCAAGTGGTACATAAAACGGTAATGTATTTTTACTCTGTAATACATACCCAAAACATCTGGTTTGTTTGCCATCCTAAAACACTACTATTCATCTAAACTGTTAAAACTGAACTGTAGCCTTACCTTTAGTTATGCACTTTTGTACAGGCTCCTTACCTGTACTGAAATTGATTACTTTGATTTTACTACACACTGTGAGCTTCTAAGAGTGTGCATTGGAAGCTGCAGCAAGTCAGATAGAGTCCACCTCATTTTCTAGGCTAGAGGAAGCTTAGCATCGTCTGACTCTTTCCATCACAGCCTTACTGTCCCTGTGTCTTTTAGTAATTGGATTTCATTTTTTTTAATCATGGAGGCTCAGCATCACATATGGGTGTTACCCACTCTTCCAGACTGACACCCACCCATCTAGGCATTTTGATATTTGCTTTAGTCCTCCCAACTGTCAGCCTGCTGCTTGTATCAGGCAGGGCTGAGGGCTCTTGAAGGGAGTACTGAGGCAGGGTTCCAGGCTGTTTTCAGGAAAATAAGGCCTCTCCCACCAGCCATGGCCAGCCTGCATTGTATAGAGGACATCTATGGTGACCCAATGCATTTCATGAGTTCAATCTTCAGGGGTTGATGCATAGACATGATCTATAAAGTAAAATGGTTAAAAGAAATAACATAGTAATGAACATAATCATTTTACTTTATAGATCATGTCTATGCATCAAACCCTGAAAAGTGAGATTGAACTCACGAAACGCGCTGGGTCACCATAGGTGCTATGACACAATTACCAACTTTTTTTTCATGGATTATTTGATGACTGTATGTAACTATGTAATGGATTTGTATGTTTGGACCAACTGTTTTGCAAATATGACACCTTTTCCCAGTTCTATTGCTGGCATACTCAATGAACCTATACCATGTTTTTATTACTGGCTGTGTGGCACTTCATCTAAAGTCCCAATGGGCAAAACTCTGTATTTGTATGTACAATGGGGATGGAGGCGCTTTTCAGGGTACTACCAACCATATAATGTTTCTTGTATAGAGAACCACAGAGCCCTGGCAATGACATCACTGGGTCTAACAAAAAGATATGTTATGAAAACAAAAAAGGTTTTATTCAAAAATGTAATGAGCATGTTGATGAAGGATGAGAAGGGACCAGGGAGAGCAAAATTAAAAAGTGAATCTATGGTCAAATTTCACAGAGCCTGCCTTTTGAACTACAGAGGAAGGGTTTTAGAAGGCGGAGTTGGTACAGGTATCACTGCTTGCCGGCAGCAAGGTACCGTGGTATATGTAGTCCTCAGAAATTGAAAGTATACAGCAAAAAAAAGCTGCAAAGCATGCATGGACTCCAGGAAGTTGTTCAAACGGATGGCCAGCAGACAGGCAGCCCTCACAACGTGAAAAGAGTTTTTCAAGCAAGCTTATATTGGTTTGCCAAATATAACTATTATTTTAATTATTACAATGCTGATGTTAAAAAATTAAAGTGTATGCTGTGGCCATAGATTCCTTTAATCAGTTTAAACTTTATCTTTAAAATGTGTCCATCTGACACATCATTCAATTTGCACAATTTTCTGGTCTGGTGCACCCTGTGAATTATTCAACAAATGGTAAAAATGTGCTATATGAACTCATATGTGATTGAACTTTATTTTTCACTAATCTGTTAGCCCAGATCTCTGGATTTTTGCAATACGGTGGCATAATTCAGCAGCAGAGAACTAAATGGACAATGTTAATTGGTTTTCCTATAAAATGCTCCAGTTTATGAAGAAATCAGCCGTGCCAAAGTATTAAATGCATCTGCTGACATATTTAATAATTGCTAATGCTATCTATGTCATATATCCTAGTAATGATTTACAGTAGCAAAATTGGTATTTCTTTGGTTTAAAAAAAAGTGCTTCATCTTTAAAATACAGACGGTTAAAAAATGAATGTCTCACTTCTGACTGGTGATCATCTCTCCCTTGGATCCTGTTCCATTTACAGAATGCTTTGATAACAAAATAAGTACTTATTAAGCATCTATTTCTTGCCAAAGCATCCCTTTTAAAGTTTAGATCGGTTTGGGAAGGGTAAGAAGAACCTCTGCTAGGTCTTAACCTTCAGCTGATTTTAAATGCTCTGTAACCCCTTTAGAGATTGTTCACATTTCCTGTCCCAGTAAAAATGTTGTCACTGCAACAGGAAATAAATGAAATCTCCAAAATGATGCAACAGACAATAAAGAAAACCTGACAAATGTAATAACCATTCCCTGCCTTGGTTAAAGATAAAAACATATACTTTTTTTCTGTTTAACCACTTCAGCCCCAGAAGGATTTACCCCCTTAATGACCAGGGCATTTTTTGCGATACGGCACTGCGTTATTTTAGCTGACAATTGCACGGTCGTGCAACACTTTTCCTTAAATAAAATTTATGTCCTTTTTTTTCCCCACAAATAGAGCTTTCTTTTGGGGTATTTAATTACCTCTGCGGTTTTTACTTTTTTGCGCTATAAACAAAAAAAGATTGTCAATTTTGAAAAAAAAAACAAACAATATTTTTTCTTTTCTGCTATAAAACATACCCAATAAAAAATAATATATTGATTGGCATGCGCAAAAGTTTTAGCGACTACAAAATAGGGGATAGATTTATGGCATTTTTATTATTATTTTTTTAACTAGTAATGGCGGTGATCTGCGATTTTTAGCGGGACTGCGACATTACGGTGGACAGATCGGACACCTAATTGAAATGTTTGACACTTTTTTGGGAACCAGTGACATTATTACAGTGATCAGTGCTATAAATATGCACTGACATTGTACTATTGGCACTGGCAGGGAAGGGGTTAACATCAGTGGCGATCAAGGGGTTAAATGTGTTCCCTGGGTGTGTTTACTAACTGTATGGGGGATGGGCTGCCTGGGACAACACACAGATCCATCTTCCTGCATAGCCTTGACAGAATGGACATCTGCCCTGTTTTGTTTGGCAGATCCTCGTTCTGTCTCTGATTGGTTCCCCTGCTGGCCAATGGGCGCATGCAATGCCGTGTACAAGCTCGATGTACACCTACCCCCATTTGTGCAGCCGAGCCAACCTGCCACAGTGTAACTGCAGCGGCTGGTTGGCAAGTGGTTAAGCATGCAATACAAAAGGGGTGCTGATAAGTATTGAGCCTTACCCAGAAAAAAATGAGCTAGGAAGCTGTAACTGCCACACTATTCTACATATCCTCCCAGGAAGTCAACACACTTGCAAAATCTGTCCTGAAGCCTCTTAAGTCCCTGCAAATAAAATTCTTCCAACTGCTGGTGTAACCACTCATTTGCAGCATTAGTTGCCTCCTGCCAAATCGTTGTCCCTTTAGGTGTTTTTTCAGATTGGGGAACAGGTGATAGTCAGAAGGTGCTAGGTCAGACGAATAAGGTGGATGGGGCACCACTCAAAGGCCTAAGGAGATCCGTTTTGCCATTGTTTCACCTGCAGTGTTGCAACAGAATGACACCTTTGGAGAGCTTTCTTCAATGTTTTTCCTTGATATTTTGCCTCAACTTCGTCAATAAAACACAGTAATATGTTGCATTGATGGTTGAACTCTTTTGGAGGAAGTCCACCAGCAGAACTCCCTTCTTATCCCAAAAAACTGTAGCCATTTGCTTCTGCACCCACCTTTGCACAGAGAACTTCTTTGGCCTGGGGGAATCACTGTGCCTCCATTCCTTAGACTGTTCCTTTGTCTCAGGATCATAACAGTAGATCCACTTCTCATCACCAGTTACCAGTTTGTCCAGGAAATCTGAGAAATTTCTTGCAAAATGTTCCAAAACAGCCACCGATGTCTCTACACGTTTCCTCTTTTGTTCGGTTGTCAAAAGTTTTGGGATCCACTTTGCTGCAAGCTTTCTCATTTACAAGTCGTTGTGGATAATGGCACCAACTCTCTCATGTGATATTCCCAGATATGTAGCAATACTTTTGGCTGATATTCAGCGACCCTCCAAGATCAGGTCATGGATGGCTTTCAGATTTGCAGGCACAGAGACAGAAACAGGCTATTCACTGGGTTTCTTATGGTCCTATGCTCGTTCACATTGAATTTTTCTGGAGGTGCTGCCATGTTCCCTTTGGATCTGAAAAAGAAATAAGTTAAAATGGTAGGTAGTTGATTTTTGCACCATTTAATTTAGACAAATTGACCAGTAAACCCTGCAATCTTAATACTTATCAGCACCCCCTCGTACATATCCTACTGGTGGAAACTTTTTTCTCAAAAATTTCCTAAAAAAACCTTTTCAAAGCGGTAGAAACTCTGCTTTTTCACTTGTACCTACAGGCAAGCCTATATTAAGGCTTACCTGTAGGTACAGTGAAAATCTCCCAAATGTGCACCGATCACAGTTGAAGCAGCGTCACCGGGGCATGTGCACTGTATTCTGCATTTACAGCACACAGGATGTGCTGTCAATTCAGAGCACTGTGCCACGATCATGACACCTGTGTTCATGCGTGGGAGTGACGTCACCGCAGCCCAGCCATTCAAATGGCCAAAGAGCACAAACCCAGAAGGAAAACTGGGTGAAGATGGAACATGTAAAGCGTGGTACACACAATGAGATTATTGGACGAATGATCGTCTGTTTTTTTGGTTTTGCATGCTAGCCTCCCTACAGTATTGAAAAGGAATAAGTTACTAAAGTACCAAAATTCTCGTATGACAGAATAAAAAAGTGATGTAATGTGTTATATTGTATTTGTGTTGTATTTTCGGATAAAAAGTACTGATTAAATGAAAATTGTATCTGGTATTGTACGAGAAAAATTTTTCATGTTTGTCCCTTCGGATAATTTCGGACGAAAGCTGTGTACAAACAATCAGATTATAGTATGATTTTCTGATCGTGTGTACCACCTTAAGTTTGTCATACAGGCTATGTCCACATACACATCTTTATGTATTTAAAAAAAAAAAAAATCTTGTCGCATCTTTGGTGAGGATTTCAGAAAAGCACATCATTCATAAGCATTTAAATGACAACACTGCATGAAATATTAAGAGATACCAGTTTATCCTCAGGCATCACTAGAGGGTTGGCTTTTTCAGGTCCATAGTTTAACATCCTATGTGATTGCAGCAGCAGCTTCATTTATAATAATTAGGGAAAAACAGAGGAAAGTTGCCTTGATGGTTTACCAACTTTATCTTCCTGCAGGGAGGTCAGGACTTTGTCCATATTTGAGACCAGTAACATCAGTCATGCTACTATGGAGTCACCTTCTGCTCTTTTGCAACACTGGAATAAAACCTCTCAACCTCTCAGTGCTGGCTTTCATTAGTCAAAAATGGCCCAGGGGACATTTGCCATCTTTTTCCCCTTTACAACCCACACCGCCTGCCATTCTAGAAGAAATGTTCATGTTATGTTTTACAATATAGTCAACGTGACTTCTCACCATGTTTTCTGCACAGTGACTGTAATCATAACATCATTTTTGAGTTGCATCTATTTTAAATGTGAGTCACATTATTTGTATGAGTGCATGCAGTCTTTATTACTGACCTGACTATTAACAAGTGTAGACGCTTCCAAGTGCAGGTTTACAGAACTGTACACACATCATGCAACTAGGGTTGCCACCTGTCCGGGATTCACCCGGACAGTTCAGGTTTGGAATCATGTGTCCGGGTTTCAGACTGCCTGAAACTCGGACACATGATTCAGACTGGACTATGGCTTCCTAGTAGGGTTGCTGGCTGCAGTTGTCTAAGCTGAGAATGTGTTACACACTCTTTCACACTTCCCAAAGACAACACTAATGATCCCCCCCCCCCAAACACACACAGAAGGGAGAGGAGAGAGGGCTGGATCTGCACCTCTTCCCCCCCCCCCCCACCCCTCTGTGTCTGCCCACACTCCAATCCCCAGCACTGTGCCTCAGAAAAGGAACGTGGGGGCCAGAAATTTGAGTGACAAGTGAGAGTACACAAAAGGTAAATAGGGGTTCTCAGAGCACCCCTTTCTTTAGAGTTCCCCTTTACAGCAGAGGGCACAGCGTTCCCCCTTACATCAGAGTCCTCTCCATACATCAGAGTTCTCAGTGTTCCCAGAGCATCCCTTATGTTAGAGTCCCCAGTGTTCTCCCTTACATCAGAGTCTGCAGAGTCCCGCCTTACAGTGAAAGGAAACTCTGCGAGTTCAGATGTAAAAGGGGAACTCTGTGGACTGTGATGTAAAGAGGGACTCTTGTTATTAACTTCATATGATTAGAAATGTTATTTGATAGCAAAAAAAAAAATTATATATATACTCGGGTTTGACTTGATGAAAAGGTGGCAACCCTACATGCAACCCCATTTCAATTATTTGTCATTATAATTAAATGAAGTCAAATTATTAGTTATCACTACACAACAAACAATGACCGCTGATAATGGTAGGAAAGACTTCAGCTGTATGCACGTAAATACATACACAAGGGATATTTGCCTGATCCAACTGTTAGTGACAGTTAGTATTTTCTATACAATATGTCTGTAGGCCCTACCTTATTCTGGCAGATATCCCCTGCTTGAGCCTTCTCAGAGGGAGATTCAATCAGCGAAGATGGATTTTTGTGACAGATCGCTATTGTTTTCTGCTGGCAAGTGCTACGGTTGTCAGCAGGGTGCCCTTCACAAACCTGCATATTCATTCAATAGTAAAGTGCATATATATAGCGTATTTAACAAAATATCAAGATCATTCGAAAGCCAAATTGTACAAGTGTAGCTGACCCACATGTCCAGAGATATCCTTTTACACCACTGAAAAAACTGTCAAATTTAAGGCCCCGTTTAAACCTGAGCGATTTTCTACTTGACGCCTGTAGCTCAGAAACCCTCAACAAATCCCATTCATTTCAATGGCACCTGTTCACATCTGAGTGTTCTTTTCCCTGAAGCAAGATGCCTGAAGCTCAAAAAAAGTACACGATCTTCTTTTTGGCAGATTACAAGCATTTTGGCCCCATAGACTTTAATAAAAACTCCTTACTTGAGAGTTTTACAAGCTTTTTACGAACGTTTTCTCCATCCCTAATTTCCTCTCCCTCTCCTCCCCCAAGTGCTTTCTATTGGCTAAACAAACTCCTGAAGCTGTAAAACACTTGTAATACGCTTCTAAAACGCTTTTAAAAAACTTGGGAAAAGCTACAAAAAACCTTTAAAAAAAAACACCCGAAAAACGACAGAAAATCGATACACTCAGGTGTGAATGGAGCCTTAAAGGTATGTTTTACTTTGCCCTGAAATGTATCTAATTCAAAAGCTTTTTGGCCACAGGCCACACTTTGTTTTGCTCCCCTTGGACCCAGAATCAGCCTACAGCGGGCTAAAGCTCCCTGACAGCTGACAGCACAGGGTTGCTCCAAGTTCTGTGAAATGGTGGACATAGTGGTGTAGTCATTGAATAGCAGTCATTGTACAGTTACTCCATTCATATTTGTATTGTTAGCAGAGAGAGATTGATCTAATGCTACACGTGACCAGGGGCGTTGCTAGGGATTGGCTATTGGGGCTATAGCCCCGGATCTGGGGTCCATAGCCCTGAGTCTCTTGCTGCAGGGTCCCTGCCTAACAAGCGGGTTGCAGGCTGGCTACATGAGAGAGGCTGGAGGAGAAGAGAGAAGCGAGCGGGCAGACGAGCAGAGATGACATCTTCTCTCACTGCCCATCACACATCAGCGCTCTTCCACCCTCACAGCACGGTGGAGTGGAGGTCACGTGCTTCCTGTCATCGTGGAGCTCCACTTTGCAGCCAGACCCCCTTGCTTCATTGTCAGAGGTGCAGCGGGGAGCAGTGAGATGACATCATCTCTCACTGCCCGCCCTGCATCGCTGCTCTCCTGCTCTCACTAAATGGACCAGTGCTGTCAGCCTGCCACCAATGCAGCGTCAATGCACGTTTGGTAGCACTGGCTGGCATGGCAAGTTACAATTCACATCAGGTGGCAAGTGACAATCTGCAAATGGTGGCAGGAGATGTGGCAATCTGCAAATTGAGTCAGGAGACATGGCAAGTGACAATCTGCAAATGGTGGCAGGTGACGTGGCAAGTGACAATCTGCAAATGGTGGCAAGAGATGTGGCAAGTGACAATCTGCAAATGGTGGCAGGAGACCTGGCAAGTGACAATCTGCAAATGGTGGTAGGAGACGTGGCAAGTGACAATCTGAAAATGGTGGCAGGAGATGTGGCAATCTGCAAATGGTGGCAGGAGATGTGGTAAGTGACACGCCCAGGGCTCCCACTGATTCTGCAGTATGGTGAGTTGAACCACTTCATTATATATTAGAATGTAACAATAGAAATAATGCACTTTAATCACCCTGACACCATATCAACCATGGTGCCATGATGATTGAAGCACCAACACCAGCCATCACCCGTGAAAAATTGCTTAGGTCTCCCCCCAACCCCCCCCCCCCTTTTGCAGATCTAGCAACGCCCCTGCACGTGACAATATTGTTTCTAATGGATATCCCTTCTTAGAAGATATTTTGTTGTAACTATTATCTCTGTAATATTGTAAACTTGAAACGTAATAAAAACTATTAACACAAAATATTGAAATCAGCCTTGGTGCATGTACCCTAAAAAAACACCTTAGGAATGTCAGCTAACATAATTCTGTCTTGACAAGATCCTTTAAACAATGTATGCAGGTTCATTTTGACTAGATTTACAATTTATACTGTCACAATGCATGCTGTTTTATGTTTTATCACACCTCATGGCATGTGTTGACATGCATTGACAACACTTTCTAACACACTTCAAAATACGTGTTGACCCAGACTGTTTTATCAACAATTTGCACTGCAGCACAGAGATATGAAGGGATCTGATTGATCTGTATGTCAGTTCTATGTTTTCTGCAGATTCCCTGCAGTAGCTGACTGCATTATACCACTGGGAACCGCTTTGATAGGTATGCAGAGTCTAAATTCAAACAGTGCTGTTTCCTTATTGCATTATTCACTGGCCATTGCATGAAATTACTAAACACAAAACTGAACAAAAAAGGCACAATGTGTTTTTTTTTATTATTAATGCAATCATCAATGCAATCAGTATTCTTTGCAGGCATTTGCCGTACTGCAATGTTAAATGTTTAATACAAAAACTAAATGGAACATAAACAGCATTTAATCCTAACATGTATGTATACATGTTTATGTGGATGTATACAATCATGCAAACTGGTTGGTGGTGTGGATTCTGAGTGTTATGCCCCGTATACACGGTCGGATTTTCCGATGGAAAATGTGTGATAGGACCTTGTTGTCGGAAATTCCGACCGTGTGTAGGCTCCATCACACATTTTCCTTTGGATTTTCCGACACAAAGTTTGAGAGCAGGATATAAAATTTTCCGACAACAAAGTCCGTTGTCGGAAATTCCGATCGTGTGTACACAAATCCGACGGACAAAGTGCCACGCATGCTCAGAATAAATTAAGAGATGAAAGCTATTGGCCACTGCCCCGTTTATAGTCCTGACGTACGGGTTTTACGTCACCTCGTTCAGAATGATCGGATTTTCCGACAACTTTGTGTGACCGTGTGTATGCAAGACAAGTTTGAGCCAACATCCGTCGGAAAAAATCCTAGGATTTTGTTGTCGGAATGTCCGAACAAAGTCCAACCGTGTGTACGGGGCATTAGAGTGCAAATGTCACTGGTGTGGATACTGGAGTGTGAGCTGTTATATGGCAGATCTTATTATTGACATGGACACTGGGCAGGTAGTTTTACATACTAAGGCTGAGATACTGCATGGGATTTCACTGTTGGCTTATATTTCAAAGAGTAAGCTGTGGGTACTAAAATGCAGATCTGACTAGTGATGTGGATACTGGAGGGTGAGTTCAGTGAGTTGGAGTATATACATTGCTGGTGGCGTGAACACCAAAGAGTGTTCGAGGGTGTAGATCCAACTGATGACATGGATACTAGAGAATGAACTTGTAGGCAGGTGCAATCTGTTGTCTCCACTACAGGTGGCACTCCACCGCAGCAGCAATGCAGAGGTAGAGGAAGTCATGGGGAACAGGGTTCCTCAATGGTTTCCTGAGTCACTGGGGCAGCGATCGGATTGGTGTGGCAGATTTTATTTCACATGAGTGGGTAGTACAGAGAAAGTTACTCTGCCTGTTAGGGACAGAAGTAGTGAAAGGGAATGGTTCCTGATAAGGAGGGAAAGCGTAGGGTTGCTACACTTCTGGACATCTTCCCGGTTGGGCACCAGATGGCCAGGCCGCATTCTGCCCCTCTAAACAGACGCTATCAATCCGGCTGGTACCCGCTCTATCTCTCTGTCGGTCGGAAACCGTGAGTGAAGCTGGTTGAGCAGCCTGCTCCCCAGGTTTGTTGTGAACCATTGCTGCATTACTTCAATACAAGTTTCTATTGCACTTGTCTGTGTGAATTATTGCCTCTGCACCATGCTGCACCCCACCTAAATACTGTGTGCTAGAGAATAGATCTCATTGGTGATTTGGTCACCACGGAGAGAGCTGTGTGTGCATTGTGCAGGAGAATAGATTTCACGGATGGCATGGTATCTGAGGAGTGAGCTGTGTGTACTATGGTGCTGATCTCACTAGGGACATAGATACTGGTAGATGATGTGTACAGTGCAGCGAGCTGTGCGTGTTGGAATTTAAATCATATTGGCGATATTGGCAATATACTTTAGATACAAAGGACAGAGCTGTGTGTGCTGGTGTGCAGATCTCATTGATATGGATCCTGGGAGTGTGCTGTGCGTGCTCCAGTGCATTTCTTACCAGTGGCATAGATAATGGTGAATGAGCTTTGTGGACTGGAGTGCAGGAGTCTTTGGTGGCTTGAACACCAAGGAATTGAGATGTGTGCTGAAGTGCAGAAGCATTGGTGCCACAGATACCTGGAAGTGAGCTATGCATGCTGGTGTGCAGATCTCTGTGGCTGTTAGGATTAAGTTCACCTGCTGCTGGTGGCACTATCCTGTTCTGGGCTGTTTGCTGCAGCTCCAGTGTCTATCAGCAGGTGTCTCCCAGGAGCCAGCAGGCTGTGGTAATCAGGCAAATTAGTGTTCAGCTTCCGGGGGGCTACTTAAAGCTGCTCCTCCCTTCCCCGGTGCGTCACGATTCTGATCCCTTCCTTGCCACCAGTTTGTGCCTAATTGCCAGATCTAGCCTGCACTCCTCTGCCTTGCTCTTGCACCCTTCTGCCTAGCTCCTGCTTTAGTTTCCAGCCTTGATCTCCTCTACCCTGCATCCCTGCATTCCCTGTACCCTTAGCAGTATATTGTATATATTTGTATTTCATTAGTAGTTAGGTTTATTCGTTATTCTGGTTCTTCTGCATTTAGGGGTTTGGTTCTTGTTTGTTTTTGGAGTTGTTTATGTTTGTTGTTTGCTGTGTGTTCACTGTAAATAAATATCACCGTAAAGATTAGGGATGAGCCAAACACCTCCGCCGGTTAGGTTCGCAGCAGAACATGCGAACAGGCAAAAAATTTGTGCGAACACCGTTAAAGTCTATGGGACGCAAATGTAAAAAATCAAAAGTGCTCATTTTAAAGGCTTATATGCAAGTTATTGCCATAAAAAGTGTTTGGGGACCCGGGTCCTGCCCCAGGGGACATGTATCCATGCAAAAAAAGTTTTAAAAATGGCAGTGAAACAATAAAAATGAAATATTCCTACATATATCATGCCTGGGGGTGTCCTTAGTATGCCTGTAAAGTAGCACATCTTTCCCATGTTTATAACAGTACCACAGGAAAATGACATTTCTAAAGGAAAAATTTTATTTAAAACTGCTTGCTGCTGTAATATATTGTCGGATCCTGGCAATATAGATATAGAAAAAAAACAAAATACAAAAAAAAATTGGTGTGGATGTCCCCCCAAAATCCATACCAGGCCCTTCAGGTCTGGTATGGATATTAAGGGGAACCCCGCACCAAAATAAAAAAATGGCGTGGGGGTCCCCCAGGCACTATATACTCTGAACAGCAGTATATATACTATACAGCCTGTCCTTTATACTCTGCAGAAAAACTGGGCCTTAGGTGTTGGTGGTACCAAAACACTGTAACCCCTCACAGTTACTCTTGTTGGGGGCAGGAACAGGCCCTGCTGTGAAATATTATATCAAAATTGTAATTACATGGCCCTGTTAAACAGGGGCAGGAAACTTGGGCCTTTGGTTTTGGTGGTGCCAGCACACTGTAACCCTTCACAATTACTCTTGTTGGGGGCAGGAACAGGCTCTGCGTTGAACTATTATATCAAAAACTATAATTATATCCCCCTGCTAAACAGGGGCAGAAAAAAATGGGCCTTGGGTGGTGGCAATGGTGCCACAACACTGTAACCCCTCATAGATACTCTTGTTGGGCACAGGAACGGGCCCTGCTGTGAAATATTATATCAAAAATTGTAATTACATGCCCCTGTTAAACAGGGGCAGAAAAATTGGGCCTTGGGTGGTGGTGGCGGTGCCCTAAACCAAAAATATTGTTGAAAGCTAGCATCATCAAGATTGAGGAGGAATAGGATAGTCAGCATAGGCAGTCTTCAAGGGATCCCTGATCCATAGCAAATTCAATCAGTTACATCAGCATCAGGTGCTTGATAGCTGCTGATTCATTTTATGAATGTGAGCCTATCAACGGAGTCTGTAGACAGGCGCACTCTTTGATCCATTACAAACCCTCCAGCAGCACTGAATGTGCGTTCAGAAAGCACGCTGGATGCAGGGCAGGCCAGTAGCTTGATTGCATATTAAGCAAGTTCTGCCCAGTGGTCCATCCTCAAGACCAGTAACCCAGTGGATGCTCTGTTGGAAAGGTCTCCAAGTCAGCTCTTGGTCCTAGATATTCCTGCACCATATCGATGGTTGCTTGAACTTATCAGACCTTGGCGCTAAGGACTGAAAAATTGTTTAAAGGCATCGGTCAGCCGGCCACCTTTTCCAACGCTCTTCCTCTGACTGAAAGAAGCCTCCGCAACATGTTGTGCAGCACCAGAAAATGGTAACCTCCCAGGGTCTGGAAATGCATTACACAAACCTTTCTTCAAGTCCTCCTGAAGATATTTCATCCTCTGCTCCTTCTGTGAAGGCAGGATGAGTTCTGCGACTTTACCCTTGTAACGTGGATCATGAAGGGTTGCTAGCCAGTAATGATCCCTCTCCTTGATACCACGAATCCTAGGGTCCTTTTGCAGGCTTTGCAGAATCAGGGAGGCCATGCAGAGTAAATTTGCAGAGGCATTAGATGCTGAGTCCTCTGGGTCACTAAGGATCACATTATCCATAACTACCTCCTCCCAGCCATGTACAACTCCTTGGGTTTCTGGGGACTGAAAACCATCCCTTGAAGACTGCTGCTGAATGCAGAGTGTATGTATATAAATGCACAGTGTATATATACACGCGCTGTGATTGGCCAAAGCATGCAGATCAGGTGCATGCTTTGGCCAATCATCATACAGCAATGCACTGCGATCTCGCAGTGCATTATGGGGTGTTCCGCGGTGCTCAAATTTCCAGCGAACGCCCCATAATGTTCACTGTTCTGCGAACAGGTGAACACCTGATGTTTGAGTCGAACATATGTTCGACCTGAACATCGAGCTAATCCCTATTAAAGATATATACTTTGCTTGTTTGATCTCAGTTCCCTTGTGTAGGTACGTGTGAGGTCTCCTTAGCCACTGATCCTGACAGTGGCATTTTAATGATTTGTGATATGTGCTAAGGAGGAGATCTCGCTGTTTTCCCCATCTGCGATTCACACCTTGTGTTTGCAGAAAATCTGGAATGTACTGTATATAGTCTCATCACCTGCTTTTTACTTCATATGTACAGTAGCCAGGAAAGTAGTGACTTCCAGAAATGTAGGTTAAAAGGTACTATGCATGAACACCTACATGCCAGGTCTTTTTTTAGTCCATCTATGTTATTGTCAGGAACCACCTGACGGAGACAGGTTTATGGTTCCTAACAATAACAGGTTTAAAATCACACCTTTAATGAAATGGCAAAAATTCAGGAATGTAGTAAAAAACTACGGGTAATCAGACAAGCTGAGGTCAGAAAACCAGAAGTCAGTATAGTCAGGAGCAAAAATCTGAAACAGGAATCGGAAGGGAAGTCAGCCAGGCCAAATCATACACAGGAGCACAGGAAGGAATGCACCTTGAGATCATAGACCACGCAAGGGAAAGGGGAAAATGAGCTAAGCTGCTTAAATAGCAAAAAGGGGCTGGCTGTAGGATTGCCTAATGAAGCAGGTAAATAGTACCTAGGTGAGTAACTGTTGTAACAACGAGTAGCTGGTAATTAACCGACAGCTGAGCAGCTTCTGAGCATTGAAAGAAAAGAGCTGCTCGTTAAGTAGCAGGAGCCCAGCTCTGACAGTTATGAATTGTGAGAAATGTAAATAGGAAATATTACTGCGCTAACCCAAAAGAGTGAAAAAATAAATAGACAAATAAATGAACAGCTGCTACATAAGAATGTGACAAAAATTCAAAGTGAAAAATAGTATAGCATGTAGCGCTAAAAACAGTGAACAATGAATATGTACCAAGTAAACAAATGATAACTTTGTGATAGAAATCAATCTCAAATATAACAATCGTCTATACAATAGGTGAAAACACAAGTGAAAGAGTCCAATCAGTGATGAACCAATAAAGTCTGCCACAGAATGGTTGTTACTCAGAAATGGGATGCAATAGCTTTGGCATGCATGTAGAACATCAGAGATGGTGTATCTTCCACTGAAAATAAGGGGTATGTACTCTTACCAGAAGTGGTGGACTCAAATGTCAGTAACAACAATTCAATCGAGCAAGGAAGCCTAGGCTGGAACTCAAGGCTGGAACTCTTAAGCAGAACACATGGAGAGGCATTTCTTCTTTTTATACCCCCCCCCCCCCCCATGAGATTTTTGTCTGTCCAGTCTGGTTGTTCAATGTCTGAGTTCCAGCCCTGTGGTTTCCAACGTCTGAGTTCCAGCTTTGGGGTTACTTGCACAACCCCCGGGATACACCATCTCTGATGTTCTACATGCCTGCCAAAGCTATTGCACCCCATTTTTGAGTAACAACCATTCTGTGACAGACTTTATTGGTTCATCATAGGATTGTTCCACTGGTTGGACTCTTTCACTTGTGTTTTCACTTATTGTATACACGATGCTTAGATTTCTATCACAAAGTTTTCATTTGTTTACTTGTTACATATTCATTGTTCACTGTTTTTAGTGCTAGATTCTTTACTATTTTTCTCTTTATGAATTGTGAGAGAATGAAGGAGCACCCTCAAATAAACTAACACAATATGGAGGAAGGCCTTTTTTTCTTAGAGTATAGGTGCAGAAACTCCCCCTTTCTAGCTCACCTCTTTTCTCCTCCCCTACCCACCTCCGAGCACCATTCCTTAGTTTCACCCCCTACCCACCTCACAGTACTGCTATTTTAGGGAATACAGAACCAAGTATCATTTTGTGGTGCTAACTAATTTGTATGGAATTTGGTAATGATAACAAGAAAAGTAGTAAAATAGATCCCCTGCAGCCAGTAACAATAGATCCCCTAACAACAATGGACCACCTACAACAAGGTCCCCCCCAGCAACAATAGACTCCCGGCAGCAACAACAGATCTCTCACAGCCAGTATCAATAGACTCTCCGGCAGCAAGCAGCAACAGACCCCCTCCTTCAACAGTTGATCTCTCCCAGCAACAACTGACCCTGAGCAATATAAGACCCACCCCCATCAACAACGGTGACCCCACCAGCAACAATAGACCTTATCAGTAACAATAGACCCCTAGTGCTGGAAGTGCCAGAACTACGTTCAACTGCGTTCCAGCTTAAAAAAAGCCCCGTATAGAGGCAACATTGAAGCACCATTGTGACAGTGTCCTTGATGGGGGATCAAGCAAGAACTTCAGTGAACTTTGCATTTTTTATGTGGGTAAACTGGGCAAGGGTCATTGCCTACCTAGTCCTTTGTGTTCACATGGCAGAGTTTGAGAATTCAGGTACACTCTGTTCTTTCTATAATATTAGGTTGCCACACTGGCTTTCGTAGTATAACGCTGTTTCGCTTCTGGTAACATGCAACTAATTCTGATTCAAGCCACTTATTGTGGTATTGGTAACTTAGCATCATTGTGTTACTTACATAATGGAGCTGTAGTATATGTATAGCATTACAGATTAGGGATCCCACTTTGAATGTGTGCAGGATTCCATTTTGTTAAAAACCAACTCTGCTTTGCAGTGCATTGTGCCTTACTAAATAGGCGTGAATCTGTGCCCATGCATTTGCTTTTCAAACACAGTCTTCCCTTTTAATTATATAGCTACAATTTTGGCAAATTCTAGAAATTCTGGAAGCTTCTAGTCATTGTGTGTCAGAGATAACTCTTTTGGCATTTTGTTTCAATGGACCCCTCACTGTGTTATCACTCGCAATGCAACATAGAAATCACTTGCTGTCTTGTTACAGAAGAAAAATGCCTACCTTAGGTGTCACATGATTAACTTCACATTGTTTAATGTTGCTGGTACTAATCAGCTGAGATCAAACTGTCAACACAATTCCCAGAGCATAATTGCAGAAAAAATACAGACACACAAATGAACAGTCTGACTGCTGTTTCAGAATCAGTAATGTTCTTTTTATCTTTTTATTTCTTTTTTTTTTTCTATTTTAGGAACATTTGCAAATATGGTGACTAGTTTAAAATTAACAAGCGCTAAAGGAAACCTGTCATAAAAAGATCAGTAGCCTGCCACTGTTGACCTAGAACTGAAAATGATAGTTGTCAGGCTTTAATACTAACTTTTCTGATTTGAGTCGTTGCATGACCATTGTTGGTTAACACCTAGCAACACATAAAAAGAGGTGTAAAGTATTGTGGGACTTTTGAGTATTCTTTGCAAAGTGAAGCTTTACCTCATTTACTAAGCTTTGGAACAACTGCACTTGCATAGTGCAATTGCACTTTGCAAAGTGCACAGTCTATTTGCCTTTAATAAATCAACCCCATACTGTAAGAACTAGGCATTAAAGTATATGTGAACCTTTACCTTGTAAAACATCATATTCAGTTTAAAATAGAAGTGCAGAAATTAATACATAGAGATCAAGTAGGCTTTATGCCAAATAGACAGGCAGGCGATAATATACGCAGGGCAGTGTTATTGGCACATATTGCTAAAAAACGGAAAATCCCTTTATGTTTTCTATCTCTCGATATTAAGAGGGCATTTGACACAGTATCCTGGCAATATATGCAATATTCATTACAAAAATGGGGTTTTGGACCCCACTTTTTAACATGGATCAAAGCATTATATAATAAACCCAAAGCCTATATAAAATATGCTGGATACAAATCTGAAGCCTTTAATATCGAAAGAGGTACCCGACAGGGTTGCCCATTATCTCCCTTATTATTTGCCCTTATACTCGAACCCATGGCCCAATACATCAGAACAAACCAAACTATAACTGGCATTGAAGTAGGAGGTATTACACACAAACTATGTATATTTGCAGACGATATATTACTTTTTCTATCATCACCACAGGTCTCTGGTCCTAACTTAATACCAGCTCTTGATGGATTTGCAGCCCTATCCGGCCTTATGATTAATCCTAAGAAATGCCTAGTGCTTAATATTTCACTCACAAACATGGAATTGATCCTGGCTAGGGCTGCACTCCCATTCACATGGGCAGAAAAATCAATCCCATATCTTGGAATTCATTTAACAGCATCTCATTCTGACTTATTCTCAACCAATTATCCTCCTGTATTAAGACAGATCACAAATCTAATAAAACAATGGTCGCAACTTCCTTTATCCTGGATAGGGAAGATTAATGCAATCAAAATGACTATTCTACCCAAATTACTTTATCTATTCAGAGTCCTCCCTATTCCAATTCCTTCCTATTTTTTGAGAATAGTACAAAAAAGAGCAACTTTGTTTATATGGGGCTCTTCTAAACCACGTATACCTATACACACACTACATCTTCCCAAAAATAAAGGAGGCCTGGGATACCCTAATTTTACTAACTACTACAGAGCAGCACATTTGGCCAGTCTGTCCAAATACCATGCAAAACAGGAAATGCCATTATGGGTATTTATAGAGGCTTCAGAAAATGACCCTCTATTAATATCAAATTTATTATGGCTTGATCCTAAAGACCGCTTTAAAATTCATAATCCCATAACTAAACACTTCTTATCTCTCTGGGATAAACTAAAAACCAAATATCAGTTACAATCTCCACACAATCCTCTCCTTTCTTTTATCAGAAATCCGGCCTTTTATCCGGCATGGATCTACCCAAATTCTTTAGAAGCTTGGACAACATCAGGCATTCAGACACTAAATGACTTCATAGCATCTAAATCATTCCTTTCATTCCCATCGCTTAGAGAAAAATATGATCTACCAAACTCTGAGATATTTAGATATCTCCAAATCAAAAATTTCTATACACCATTCCTAAAGGGGGATACACCATTATCCCAATTATCCATTTTTGAATCAATCTGTACAAAAGATCCATTTGCTAAAGGTACAATTTCATCACTTTATAATCAATTATATGGAGTAGCAAATCTTAATAGACCCTCTTACGTTCAGAGGTGGGAGGAGGACCTGGGACGAACTTTAGAAGACACGGACTGGTCTAACATATGGCTCACATCTAAGTCATCTTCACCCAACATCTTAGCACTGGAGACAAATTATAAAGTCCTAACTCGCTGGTACCTTGTACCCGCTAGAGTGGCAAAATATTCACCTAATACCTCAGCTCTTTGTTGTCGAGGATGCCCAGAAATAGGCACATATTTACACATATGGTGGACGTGCCCAGTAATCCAAACCTTCTGGAAGGAAGTCTTCGTGATTGCATCTAAAATATTTAAAAAAATAATACAACCAGATCCATATTTAACTTTACTTAATCTAAAACCGGAATGGTTAACACTCTCTCAATTCAAACTTATGATCCAACTAATAACGGCTGCAAAACAAACAGTGGCCAAGGCATGGAAATCTCCTACATTGGTACTAGCAGAAACAATTCACAGAATGAATAATACAATGTCCCATGCTAAGATGGTAGCCATCGATCAAAATCAAATTCCAAAATTTGAAAAACTTTGGCATCCTTGGATAAAACAACAGTTCCTGTCAAACTTCAATGACTCTGTCCTGTTGCCATGGTAACAGATTAAACGACTTACAGAGACACCCATTCTAAGGCTTCAAAGAGAACTAAAAAGAATAATAAACTGACGAGCGGGACAACCTTGTGGACCATACCTCTACCTTTCAACCCTTTTTCTTCTTTCTCTTTCCTTTTCTCCACCTTACGATTAAAGCTCATTATCAGAATTTATTTGACCTATATACACTCTACTGCATTCCAGTCTAGCCAAGCCTATATCTGACTGCAGGCCATTGCTGGTGTACGTTTTCAAATACACTTTCAGGCAGGCAGGCGACTCAGTGATCTGAAGTGCATTAAATATATATACAGTCTCCAACATATATATATCCACTGCATTCTAGTCTAGTCAAGCCTATAACTGACTGCAGGTAGTTCCTGGTGTACGTTTTCAAATACACTTTCAGGCAGGCAGGCAGGTGATTCAGTGATCTGTAGTGCATAAAATATATATACAGTCTCCTACATATATATATCCACTGCATTCTAGTCTAGCCAAGCCTATATCTGACTGCAGGCCATTCCTGGTGTTCGTTTTCAAATACATTTTCAGGCAGGCAGGTGATTCAGTGAACTGCAGTGCATTAAATATATATAGAGAGTCCAAAATATATATATCCACTGCATTCCAGTCTAGCCAAGCCTATATCTGACTGCAGGCCATTGCTGGTGTACGTTTTCAAATACACTTTCAGGCAGGCAGGCAAGTAATACAGTGATCTGCAGTGCATTAAATATATACAGTCTCTAACATATATAGATATATCCACTGCATTCCAGTCCAGCCAAGCCTATATCTGACTGCAGGCCATTCCTGATGTACGTTTTCAAATACACTTTCAGGCTGGCAGGCAGGCAGGCAGGCAGGTGATTCAGTGATCTGCAGTGCATAAAATATATATACAGTCTCCTACATATATATATATATCCACTGAATTCTAGTCTAGCCAAGCCTATATCTGACTGCAGGTAGTTCCTGGTGTACGTTTTCAAATACATTTTCAGGCAGGCAGGTGATTCAGTGATCTGCAGTGCATAAAATATATATACAGTCTCCTACATATATATATCCACTGCATTCTAGTCTAGCCAAGCCTATATCTGACTGCAGGCCATTCCTGGTGTTTGTTTTCAAATACACTTTCAGGCAGACAGGTGATTCAGTGAACTGCAGTGCATTAAATATATATATAGAGTCCAACATATATATATCCACTGCATTCCAGTCTAGCCAAGCCTATATCTGACTGCAGGCCATTGCTGGTGTACATTTTCAAATACACTTTCAGGCAGGCAGGCAAGTAATTCAGTGATCTGCAGTGCATTAAATATATATACAGTCTCTAACATATATAGATATATCCACTGCATTCCAGTCCAGCCAAGCCTATATCTGACTACAGGCCATTCCTGATGTACGTTTTCAAATACACTTTCAGGCAGGCAGGCAGACAGGCAGGTGATTCAGTGATCTGCAGTGCATAAAATATATATACTGTCTCCTACATATATATCCACTGCATTCTAGTCTAGCCAAGCCTATACCTGACTACAGGCCTTTCCTGGTGTACGTATTCAAAGACACTTTCAGGCTGGCAGGCCAGGCAGGTGATTCAGTGATCTGCAGTGCATAAAGATATATATATACAGTCTCCTACATATATATCCACTGCATTCTAGACTAGCCAAGCCTATACCTGACTGCAGGCCATTCCTGATGTCATTTTTCTAGTAAACTTCAGGCTGTGTTTTGCTAATCCAATTTTACAGCATGTCTGGAAGGCCACCAAGGAAAGGCAGATGCTCACAGGCCACTAAAAGAGGGCCTTCAGCCAACAGTGCTAGTCGTGGACACCGTGCATCCTCGGCACGTGGCCGTGGGGGCACGCTTGTCCTTTTTTCTGAAAGCTGGCCATGTTGAGCCACAAGAGTTGGTAGAGTGGATCACAAAGCCATCCTCATCCTCCTCATCCTCTGTCACCCAGGCTCAGAGAAGTTTGGCTGCCAATGCAGCTGCCAAAGCGGCCTATTCCATCAGTTTAATGTCATCAGTCACTCCTTCCCTAGCCCCACCATCATGTCCTGAGGAGTCCCCTGAACTGTTCAACCACAGTGTCGGGTACATGCTGCAGGAGGATGCGCAGCGTTTTGAAGGCTCCGATGATGGTACCCAGGTTGAGGATGAAGGCAGTAGCGTGAGCCCAGAGAGAGGGGGTGTCCAAGAAGGACAAGAAACTGGCAGTCATATTCCCCCAGCTGCAGCATACTGCCAGGTTTGCTCCAGTGGCGAGGAGGGAAGGGATGATGAGGCCACTGACTCTATGTGGGTGCCTGATAGAAGAGAGGAGGAGGAGGCACATCTCCAACGAGGCAGGATGCCCTCCAGGGGCCAGCTTAAGGACAGCCAACTGACTGCATCACACCACAGAGCTCCACATGTGCAGGGCGCTGCTGACTCCATGCGTTTTTTCAAAAGTTCTTTGGTGTGGGCCTTTTTTGAGACATGTGCAGCAGATCGCACCGTTGCTGTTTGCAACATATGTCTGAAGCATATCAAGCGTGGCCAAAACAGCAGCCGCTTGGACACCACATGCTTGACCTGACATATGTCGAGCTCCCATACAGTCCGTTGGCAACAGTACTTAAAAGACCCACACCAAAGAACAAGGCGGACCTCTCCTTGCTCCTCATCAGCTGGGATCTCCAACCCCACTATACCTTCAGTCCTCTCAGAGACCTGCACTGAGAGGAATGAAGTTGTAGAATTAGGTGTCCCAAGCACTTGCGGGCAATCTGCTAGCACTACACCAAAATCCGATTGTAGCAGGCAAATTTACCTACCCCAGTTGCTAAACCATTGAAAGAAATTTGGTCCCAGCCATCCACATGCTCAGCGGCTGAATGCTAGCTTGGCTAAATTGCTAGCACTCCAACTGCTGCCTTTTCAGCTTGTAGACTCTGCCCCCTTTCGAGAATTTTTGGAATGTGCGGTACCTCAGTGGCAGGTTCCCGGCCTCGTTGGACAGGGCGGTCAGCAGTAAGGTGCATATTACCGCTGACTCATGGTCCAGCAGGCATGGACAGGGACATTACCTTTCTTTCACAGCGCACTGGGTAACCCTGCTGGCAGCTGGGAAGGATGCAGGACAGGGTGCAGTATTGTTGGAGCTTGTTCCGCCACCACGCCTCCAAAATGCTGGTAGTGGTGATTCTGCCATACCTCTCTCCTCCACCCCATCCTCTTCTTCTTCCTCTATGGCCTCTTCCTGTGCAGATTTGTCCTCAGTACCAGCAGTGCTCCGTAGGCATTCTAGGGCTACGCAAGCACTCAGGCAAAAAGATGCCATGCGGTGCTTGAGTTGGTCTGCTTAGGGGACAAGAGCCACACTGGGGCAAGGATTCTGGCAGCTCTGCAGGGGCAGGTTCAGAGGTGGTTGATGCCACGCCAGCTTCAGCCAGGAATGGTGGTTTGCGACAATGGCACCAACCTCCTCTCCGCCCTCTGACAGGGACACTTGACCTATGTTCCCTGTTTGGCTCATGTCCTTAATTTGGTGGTGCAGCGGTTCTTGTGCAGGTACCCGGGCTTACACTATCTCCTGAGGCAAGCCAGGAAAGTCTGTGGGCATTTCCGCTGGTCATATAATGCCAGTGCTCGGCTGGCTGACCTTCAAAAGGAATGCAACCTGCCCAAGAACTGCCTCATCTGTGACATGCCCACCAGGTGGAACTCAACGTTGGCAATGCTGCAGCGGATGCACACGCAGCAGAGGGCCATCAATGAGTACCTGTGCGAGTATGGCACCAGGACAGGGTCAGGGGAGCTTGGCTTTTTTTCGCCACGCCAGTGGCTAATGATCAAGGATGCACGCACTGTCCTGTCACCATTTGAGGAGGCCACGAGTATGGTGAGCAGTGACAGTGCATGCATTAGTGATACTGTCCCTCTTGTCTTCCTGTTGGAGCACACGCTGCGTGGAATAATGGACAGGGCACTTGAGGCAGAACAGAGGGAGGAAGAGGAGGACTTTGTTACCTCTCAAAGCTCCCTTTATCCAGACAGTATTCCTGCAGGCCCGCCTATCACACAGGAAGAGGAGGTGGAGGATTGTGTCAGTATGGAGGTGGAGCCTAGCACTCAGCATCAGCAGCAGTCTTCAAGGGATCGTTTTAAGTCCCCAGACACCCATGGACTTGTACGTGGCTGGGAGGAGGTGGCTGCGGATCATGTCTTCCTTAGTGACCCAGAGGACTCCGGACCGAATGCCTCAGAAAACCTACGCTGCATGGCCTCCCTGGTCCTGCAAAGCCTGCGAAAGGACCCTCGGATTCGTGGTATCAAGGAGAGGGATCAGTACTGGCTGGCAACCCTTCTTGATCCATGTTACAAGGGTAAGGTTGCAGAACTTATCCAGCCTTCACAGAGGGAGCAGAGGATGAAACATCTTCAGGAGGTCTTGCAGAAAGGTTTGTACAATGCGTTTCCAGAGCCTGGGAGGTTACAATTTCCTGGTCCTCCTGGACAACGTGTTGCTGAGGCTTCGGTCAGTCACAGAAGGAGCGGTGGAGAAGGTGGCCATCTGACAGATGCATTCAGACAATTTTTTAGTCCGCAGCCCCAAGGTCTGATCAGTTCCAGCAACCATTGCCAGCGTCTGATTTACATGGTACATGGTGGGTTACTGGGTCTTGATGATGGATCACTTGCCAGAGCTTGCACAGTATGCAATTGAGCTACTGGCCTGTCCTGCATCCAGTGTTCTATCTGAACGCACATTCAGTGCAGCTGGAGGCTTTGTAACCGATCACAGAGTGTGCCTGTCCACAGACTCGGTTGATCGGCTCACCTTCATAAAAATGAATCAGTCTTGGATCAGCAGCTACTAAGCACCTGATGCTGATGTAACCGATTAATTTTTTTATGAATGTGAGATCCCTTGAAGACTGCCTATGCTGATGCTGAGTGACTATCCTGTTATGCTGAGTGACTATCCTATTCCTCCTCAATGTTCATGTTGATAGCTTCTAAGAACATTTTTGGTTCTGGGCACCAGCACTAGTGCCTAAAGCCCAATTTTTCTGCCCCTGTTTAACAGGGGCGTGTAATTACAATTTTTACTGTAATATTTTGCAGCAGGGCTCAACTAGAGTATCTGTGAGGGGTTGTAGTGTTGTGGCACCAGCACCAGTGCCTAAAGCCCAATTTTTCTGCCCCTGTCTAACAGGGGCATGTAATTACAATTCTTGATATAATATTTCACAACAGGGCCCGTTCCAGCGCCCACCAAGAGTAACTGTGAGGGCTTACAGTGTTGTGGCACCACCACCAAAGGGCCAATTTTTCTGCCCCTGTTCTACAGGGGCATGTAATTACAATTTGTGATATAATATTTCACAGCAGGGCCCGTTCCAGTGCCCACCAAGAGTAACTGTGAGGGCTTACAGTGTTCTGGTACCACCAACACCTAAGGCCCAAATTTCTGCAGAGTATATAGGGCAAGCCATATAGTATATACAGGCGGTCCCCTACTTTCAAACATCCGACTTACAATCGACTCCTACTTACAAACGGAGGGAGACAACAGGAAGTGAGAGGAAATCTACCACTAGGAAGGGAAATTCTCTTCTGTAAGAGTTACCTATCCTTGTTTCCTTGTTTCCCTAAAAACCCCAAATTTTCAAAATCCAATTGTCATTGGGACAGAAAGTGAGGTGAAATCTTCTGAACAGGGGCACAGACACCTATGTTATCCAAAAAGCTTAAAAATAGATTTTTTTGGCTGGAGCTACACTTAAAAAAATTACCTGTTCCAAATTACAAACAGCCTGTATACTGCTGTTCAGAGTATATAGGGCTTAGGGGCCCCACGTCTTTTCTTTTTTTAATTTGGGTGCGGGGTTCCCCTTAATATCCATACAAGACCCAAAGGGCCTGGTAATGGGCTGGGGGGCTACCCATGCCGTATTTCTCAATAATTTTCATCCATATTGCCGGGACCCGACATTACATTACAGCCGCAAGCAGTTTTGAATGGCTTTTATTCCTTTTACTGTCATTTTGTGCAGGGACTGTTCTAAACACGGGAAACACGCGCCACTTTACAGGCATACTAGAGACACCCCCCAAATACAATATTTAAAGGAATATTTCCCTTTTATTTTTTCACTTTAAGCATCATTAAACTCACTGCTCCCGAAAAAAATGCCTGTTTTTAAAACTTTCTTTTGCATTGATACATGTCTCCTGGGGCAGGACCTGAGTCCCCAAACCCTTTTTAAGACAATAACTTTTATATTGATTCACGATGTTCGAATGTTCGCGCAAACTTTTGGTGCGTTCGCATGTTCTGGATGCGAACCAGCTGGGGGGTGTTCGGTTCATCCCTAGTGCCCATCAATGCAGCTTCACCAGTGCCCATTAATGCAGCCTCACCAGTGCTCATCAATGCAGCTTCACCAGTGCCCATCAGCACAGCTTCACCAGTGCCCATCAATGCAGCCTGATCAGTGCCCATCAATGCAGCCACACCAGTGCCCATCAGCGCAGCCTCATCAGTACCCAGCAATGCAGGCTGATCAGTGTCCATCAATGCAGCCTCACCAGTGCCAATCAATGCAGCCTCAAAAGTGCCCATCAATGCAGCCTTTACCAGTACCCATCATTGCAACCTCACCAGCGCCCATCAATGCAGATTCACCAGTGCCCATCAGTGCAGCCTCATCAGTACCCAATAAGGGTCACCAATTGCATTCTAATCATACCAAATTATGTGAGTAAACTGCAGTTCTTCTTTAAGCACCCATTCACATCAGGCTGATTTGGCATGTAATTTGACATGTCATATTGCATGCTAAATCAGAGTCTATTGCCGGCAATGGCACCATCTGAATTGGTGTAATGCCGACTTTGTGGCGTTGCACCAATTCCAAAAAGTAGTTCCTGCACTACTTTTGGCGACTTTAGGGTGCGATTTGTATAGACATCTGTGCATGAACCCGCACAGATGTCTGTCAAATCGCCCCCCGAAGTCGGACTGCATTGCTGATTTGAAATCGTGCAAGTTCGAATCCCACATGATTTCTAACCCACATCAGTGTGAACCTGGGCTAAATGTAATCAGCAGGATGGGTAATAAAATCCAGACTGATCTATTATTAGAAATGACACTTTTCTTCATATGCCAGCATTAGCCATACAGGTAGCTATAAAGGATAACCACATATACAAGCAGACACTAAGGTGTTAAATGCTATTTATTCCAGAAGCACCAGCCTGCAGATATTGAGCTGTAAAGAGTTAACCATGTATGTAAGCATCAGTGTACATGTGTCCATTGATACAGAGAATAAAAGCACAGTCCTCTACTAGCACCAAGGAAGCAGAGGTTTGATTATCAGAGAGTTCTCCCCATTTCAGATAACAGGAGATAGGAGAAACTAAGTGAAAGCTAGAGCACAGAGAAGCTGGGTGTGAGATTTGTAAGGAGAGACAGTGCAGAGGATCTGTATCTTAGTTACTCTCATGCCGCGTACACACGAGCGGACTTTACGGCAGACTTTGCCGGGCGGACGGGATTTCGTCGGACAATTCGATCGTGTGTGGGCTCCAGCGGACTTTGTTTTCTCAAAAGTTGGACGAACTTAGCTTTGAAACATGTTTCAAATCTATCCGACGAACTCGAGTCCGGTCGAAAAGTCCGCTCGTCTGTATGCTAGTTCGACGGACAAAAAGCCACGCTAGGGCAGCTATTGGCTACTGGCTATGAACTTCCTTATTTAAGTCCGTCATCACGTACAAATTCGACGGACTTTGGTTGATTGTGTGTAGGCAAGTCCGTTCATTCAGAAAGTCCGTCGTAAAGTCCGTCGAAAAATCCGCCGGGCAAAGTCTGCCGTAAAGTTCGCTCATGTGTACGCGGCATCACCCCTCCAGGATATGCAGAATGTAGCTGCCAGCTGAAGCCACAATCTGCCCTTTCAAAAGACATAACCGCCGTCCTCACATCCTTAGCTCCACAGGCCGACTCGTTTCTGGAGAGCCTGTTTTTTGTTTATTCATAGTACTTAACCACTAGGCATCCGCGCTATAGCCGAAAGATGGCTACAGCGTGGACTTCAATTGCTGGGAGGCCGTTTGTGGACGTCCTCCTGTTTACTTCCGCGATGCATGCTCCCGCGAGCGCGCATCGGGGAAATTCTGCACTGGCCGTGTCCCTTGGACACAGCCAGTCTCAGATTGCCGTAAACGGCAAATCACAGCGGCCGTTTACAGCGCGATCGGAGCTTCCAATGAGAGATGATCTCAAGTGTAAACATATGAGATCATCTCTCATTGCCGGCTCTCTCTCCTCACACAGAGACAGCGTGTGAGGAGAGAGGATCTGTGCTAAATCGTGAGTGCCAACCTTTATGTGAAAACAGTAGAAACACACATCAGAGCCCAACAGTGCCCATACAGTACCACAGTGCTCATTACTGTTGGTGTCACAGTGCCATCTGTCATCAATGCCATCTGTCAGTGCCATCTGTCATCAGTTTCATCTGTCAGTGCCATCTGTCGTCAGTGCCATCTGTCAGTGTCACCTGCCACATCAGTGCCACCTGTCAGTGTCACCTGCCACATCAGTGCCATATTTCATCAGTGCCACATCAGTGCCACGTGTCATCAGTGCCACATCAGTGCCACGCGTCATCAGTGCCACATCAGTGCCACGTATCAGTGCCATCTGTCATTGTCACGTGTCATCAGTGCCACGTATCAGTGCCACGTATCAGTGCCATCTGTCAGTGCCATCTGTCATCAGTGCCACCTGTCATCAGTGCCATCTGTCAGTGTCACCTGCCACATCAGTGCCACCTATTTGTCACCTGCCACATCAGTGTCACCTGTCAGTGTCACCTACCACATCAGTGTCACGTGTCATCAGTGCCACGTATCAGTGCCATCTATTACCAGTGCAATCTGCCAGTGTCACGTGTCATCAGTGCCACATATCAGTGCCATTTGTCATCACTAAGAATGTCACAAAGATTATTTTCAGCCGAGGAGGCATACAATATTCTTGCGGCCGACGAGAGCAATGGGGAGCTCTCTGCTTCGGATTCCTCCTCATATTCAGATTCTGAGTCTGATGTGGACTACGAGCCTGTCCTAAGCAGTGGTACACTGACAGCCTCAGAGGAGGAGGATGAGAGTCCGCCCGCCAGACGAAAGCATACTGGTGAGGAGGCCGTGCCATCCACCAGCACCGCAATGCCATCCACCAGCACCGCAATGCCATCCACCAGCACCGCAGTGCCATCCACCAGCACCGTAGTACCTCGGCAAAGGCCACGTACCAGTGGGGTGTCACCTTAGTCCCAAAGGGTTAGGTCCCATGCCAGCCTTCCCTATTCCCTTCAGAACCCCTTATGGCTTCCTCCTAATTCAGGAGAAGCTATCATTCCCCCTTTCACTGCCCAGCCAGGAGTCCAGGTGGACTTCAATAGATTTTTTCAACCTTATTTTTACTGAGGACATGCTTGCATCAATTGTGGCCCAGTGCAACCGATATGCACAACAATTTATAGCAAGTAACCCAACGTCCTATTATGCCCGTCCCTACGAGTGGAGAGCCCTAACAGTGGAGGAGTTTAACATTTTTTTGGACCTCACATTCTGTATGGGTCTACCCTCCCCATCCACCACATGCCCATCTTTTCCTCAGTAATGCCCAGGACCAAATATCTCATGATTATGAGATTCCTACACTACAAAGATAATACCCAGTGCCCTCCCCGAAATGACCCAAATTTTGACAAGCTTTATAAAATTCGGCCACTACTAAAATATTTTTCTGATATCTTCCCCTGGTTGTTTACCCCAGACCAACACATATGCGTGGATGAGTCCCTTATCAAATTTACTGGCAGATTGGGCATAAAACAATTTATTCCCACCAAAAGGGCCTGCTATGGGGTGAAAAGGGAAGCGAAGGGAAGGACACCCAGCCACATCCCCCTAATTGCCCAGAATACATCGGATCGAGTGGGAAAGTCGTTTGGGAACTCATAAACCCACTCCTAGAGAAAGGCTACCATTTGTATGTGGACAATTTTTACACTAGTTTGCCCCTGTTCCGCAACCTTCACAGAAAGAAGACTCCAGCATGAGGCACCGTAAGGAAGAACTGCAAGGGCTTTCCTCAAAGCCTCGTCAACAAGAAGCTAAGAAGAGGGGAGATGGCGAATTTACGGAATGAGGAAATTCTGGCTGTGAAGTGGAGGGACAGAAGGGATGTCTATGTGCTTTCATCAATCCACAATAATATCGTCGTGGAGATAACAAGGAGGAATGGCCGAATCCAAAAGCCAACATGTATCCAGGAATACAACATGTTTATGGGGGTGTCGACTTCAACGACCAGATGCTCGAACCCTACCTTGCCAGGAGACGAACATACCAGTGATAAAAAAGGGTCTTATTTGTTTAATTTGGCCATATACAACAGCTATGTTATTTATCACAAATCCACTGCAAGCCCCAAATCCTTCCTTGGCTACCAGGAGGAAATCACCACTGCCCTTGTATTCCCAAATGGCCCACCAGAAACCATTCGATCCGATGTGATTAGCAGACTCTCCAAACGCAACTTTCCCGAAAAAATCCCTCCCAGACCAACAGGCCAAAAACGGCAGAAAAAATGCCAGGTGTGCACCAAAGGAGGAGTGAGAAGAGACACCACTTTTTATTGTCCCCAATGTCCTTCCCAACCAGGCCTCTGCATAGTTGACTGTTTCCGCCGTTACCATACTTCACTAAATTATTAGTGAAGTATGGTAAACATAACCCTCACTTCCTGTCATTTACCTTCACACCCCTTATGCCTCTACTTGTTCTGTAACTGACCCTGGCTTGTTATTCAACCACGCTTCTGCCTACCAATTCTGTTTATACCTCTGCCTGATCTGGAACTGACCCTGGACTGTTATTCGACCACGCTTCTGCCTACCAATTCTGTTCATATCTCTGCCTGATCTGGAACTGACCCTGGCTTGTTATTCGACCACGCTTCTGCCTACCGATTCTGTACATACCTCTGCCTGACCTGGAATTGACCCTGGACTGTTTGACCATCCTTTTTGCCTGCCTCTTGGACTGATCTTGTACCCTGCCACTGGACTAGTGGGATTCATAACACAGGGGTCTCACATATGTGAGGGGCTCCAGAATTGTTCTTCTGGATGTAGAAAACATTTTTTTTGTTTTCTCATTCCCAGATTAGGGTCTGGAGACTCGGAGGCTTCAAAGAGATTTGGGTGGGAGAAGCCTCTACCCCTGTCCCCATTCTGTCCTGAACGAGGCCCTACTTCTGCCTGCTGCCTGTAGGACCTATGCCACCATGCCTCTGCCTGTTGCATGAACTGACCACATCACATGGATGGACCATGTTCCTGCCTACTACCAGGATCAATATTTTGGCACTGCTGACTAGGGATGAGCTTCGTGTTCGAGTCGAACCCATGTTCGACTCGAACATCGGCTGTTCGGTCGTTCGCCGAATTGCGAACGATATGGGCCGTTCGCGCCAAATTCGTGTGGCACGTCACGGCCCATAATTCACTGCGGCATCGCAGTGCATTGCTTGCTGATGATTGGCCAAGCATGCATTATGACCCGCATGCTTGGCCAATCACAGCGCCGCCTGAACAGAGAGCCGTAATTGGCCAAAGCCAAGGAGGCTTTGGCCAATTATGGCTAAGGGGATTTAGTACACGCCCCACACTATATAAGGCCGCCTGCACGGCGGCCCTGTGCAGTGTGTTCCGGTGTGCTTAGAGAGAGAGACAGACAGTGTCATTTCATTTGAGTTAGCTAGATTAGGCAGGACAGTCAGTCAGTTAGCTGCACTTAAAGTGTATTGTGTATATATATGCATCCCAGGTGTTGCATATATATATATATACACTGTATTCAGTTTAGCTAGATCCGTTCCTGTTATCTTCTAGACTATTTACATTTAGTGCAGTGCGTCCTGCTCACAGTGTTCAGCTAGATCTGTTCCTGTTATCTTCCTACTGACAGGCAGGCTTGTCTTGTTACAGTATTTACAGCTACCTAAAGAAAATTACTGGTGTTCTTTTGATCCTATTAGTACCACGGTCAGGCAGCTAGACTATTTACATTTAGTACAGTGCGTCCTGCTCACAGTGTTCAGCTAGATCCGTTCCTGTTATCTTCCTACTGACAGGCAGGCTTGTCTTGTTACAGTATATAAAGCTACCTGAAGAAAATTACTGGTGTTCTTTTGATCCTATTAGTACCACGGTCAGGCAGCTAGACTATTTACATTTAGTGCAGTGCGTCCTGCTCACAGTGTTCAGCTAGATCCGTTCCTGTTATCTTCCTACTGACAGGCAGGCTTGTCTTGTTACAGTATATAAAGCTACCTGAAGAAAATTACTGGTGTTCTTTTGATCCTATTATTTACAGCTACCTAAAGAAAATTACTGGTGTTCTTTTGATCCTATTAGTACCACGGTCAGGCAGCTAGACTATTTACATTTAGTGCAGTGCGTCCTGCTCACAGTGTTCAGCTAGATCCGTTCCTGTTATCTTCCTACTGACAGGCAGGCTTGTCTTGTTACAGTATATAAAGCTACCTGAAGAAAATTACTGGTGTTCTTTTGATCCTATTAGTACCACGGTCAGGCAGCTAGACTATTTACATTTAGTGCAGTGCGTCCTGCTCACAGTGTTCAGCTAGATCCGTTCCTGTTATCTTCCTACTGACAGGCAGGCTTGTCTTGTTACAGTATTTACAGCTACCTAAAGAAAATTACTGGTGTTCTTTTGATCCTATTAGTACCACGGTCAGGCAGCTAGACTATTTACATTATAGTGCAGTGCGTCCTGCTCACAGTGTTCAGCTAGATCCGTTCCTGTTATCTTCCTACTGACAGGCAGGCTTGTCTTGTTACAGTATATAAAGCTACCTGAAGAAAATTACTGGTGTTCTTTTGATCCTATTAGTACCACGGTCAGGCAGCTAGACTATTTACATTTAGTGCAGTGCGTCCTGCTCACAGTGTTCAGCTAGATCCGTTCCTGTTATCTTCCTACTGACAGGCAGGCTTGTCTTGTTACAGTATATAAAGCTACCTGAAGAAAATTACTGGTGTTCTTTTGATCCTATTAGTACCACGGTCAGGCAGCTAGACTATTTACATTTAGTGCAGTGCGTCCTGCTCACAGTGTTCAGCTAGATCCGTTCCTGTTATCTTCCTACTGACAGGCAGGCTTGTCTTGTTACAGTATATAAAGCTACCTGAAGAAAATTACTGGTGTTCTTTTGATCCTATTAGTACCACGGTCAGGCAGCTAGACTATTTACATTTAGTGCAGTGCGTCCTGCTCACAGTGTTCAGCTAGATCCGTTCCTGTTATCTTCCTACTGACAGGCAGGCTTGTCTTGTTACAGTATATAAAGCTACCTGAAGAAAATTACTGGTGTTCTTTTGATCCTATTAGTACCACGGTCAGGCAGCTAGACTATTTACATTTAGTGCAGTGCGTCCTGCTCACAGTGTTCAGCTAGATCCGTTCCTGTTATCTTCCTACTGACAGGCAGGCTTGTCTTGTTACAGTATATAAAGCTACCTGAAGAAAATTACTGGTGTTCTTTTGATCCTATTAGTACCACGGTCAGGCAGCTAGACTATTTACATTTAGTGCAGTGCGTCCTGCTCACAGTGTTCAGCTAGATCCGTTCCTGTTATCTTCCTACTGACAGGCAGGCTTGTCTTGTTACAGTATATAAAGCTACCTGAAGAAAATTACTGGTGTTCTTTTGATCCTATTAGTACCACGGTCAGGCAGCTAGACTATTTACATTTAGTGCAGTGCGTCCTGCTCACAGTGTTCAGCTAGATCCGTTCCTGTTATCTTCCTACTGACAGGCAGGCTTGTCTTGTTACAGTATATAAAGCTACCTGAAGAAAATTACTGGTGTTCTTTTGATCCTATTAGTACCACGGTCAGGCAGCTAGACTATTTACAGTTAGTGCAGTGCATCCTGCTCACAGTGTTCAGCTAGATCCGTTCCTGTTATCTTCCTACTGACAGGCAGGCTTGTCTTGTTACAGTATATAAAGCTACCTGAAGAAAATTACTGGTGTTCTTTTGATCCTATTGGTACCACGGTCAGGCAGCTAGATTATTTACAGTTAGTGCAGTGCGTCCTGCTCACAGTGTTCAGCTAAACCAACACGTTAGTGGGGTGCGTCCACCTCACAGTGTTCAGCTACCTGTAGAAGGTTGGTGGTGTTCTCATACTACAGGCAGGCAGTTGGTTTTGCTAGCTGCAGTATCAGTACATATATATATATATATATATATATATATATATATATATATATATATATATATATATCCCAGCTTAGTGCAGCTACAGGCCATTAGTATGTCTGGAAGGCCAAGAAGGAGAGGCAGACAGTCACAAGCCAATAAGAGAGGGCAAGCAGGCTCTGTGTCTAGTGCTGGTCATGGAGACGGTGCATCCTCATCAGCACGTGGCCATGGGACACGCTTGGGCTTTTTTTCGGCAGCTGGCCGTGTTGAGCCGCAACATGCGGAAGACTTGGTCGAGTGGATGACCAAGCCGTCCTCATCCTCCTCATCCTCTCTCACCCATGCCCAGGGTGCTTTGTCTGGCAAAGCAGCGGCCTCTTCCCTCGGCTCAATGTCATCAGTGACTCCTTCCCTAGCTCCACCATGTCCTCCTGAGGAGTCCCTCGAACTGTTTGACCACAGTGTTGGGTACATGCTCCAGGAGGATGCCCAGCGTTTGGAAGGCTCTGATGATGATACTGAGCTCGATGAAGGCAGTAACATGAGCACGGACAGAGGGGGTGCCCAAGAAGGACAGCAATCTGGCAGTCATGCTCCCCCTGCTGCAGCATACTGCCAGGTTTGCTCCAGTGATGAGGAGGGAGGGGGTGATGAGGTCACTGACTCAACGTGGGCGCCTGATAGGAGAGAGGAGGAGGAGGAGGCGGCACATCACCAACGAGGCAGGATGCCCTCCAGGGGCCAGCCTAAGGGCAGCACATTGACTGCATCACACCCCAAAGCTCCACATGTGCAGGGCGCTGCAGTCTCTGCGCGTTATTCAAAAAGTTCTTTGGTGTGAGCCTTTTTTGAGACGAGTGCATCAGATCGCACCGCTGCTATTTGCAACATATGTCTCAAGCGTATCTCACGTGGCCAAAACATCTCCCGCTTGGGTACCACATGCTTGACCAGACATATGTTGACCTGCCATGCAGTTCGTTGGCAAGCGTATCTAAAAGACTCACACCAAAGAACAAAGAGGACCTCTCCTTGCTCCTCATCAGCTGAGATTTCCAACCCCACTAGACCAACAGTCCTCTCTGAGACCTGCACTGAGAGGAATGAAGGTGTAGAATTAGGTGTGTCACAGCCAAGTATTGTGGGCAATCTGCTTTTGGTACACCGACGTCAGATTGTACCAGGCAAATTTCCCTGCCCCAGCTGCTGCACCGCCGAAAGAAGTTTGCTCCCAGCCATCCACATGCCCAGCGGTTGAATGCTAGCTTGGCAAAATTGCTAGCACTTCAACTGCTGCCTTTTCAGTTGGTAGACTCTGCCCCCTTCCGTGAGTTTGTGGAATGTGCGATTCCTCAGTGGCAGGTACCCAAACGCCACTTTTTCTCACGGAAGGCGATTCCGGCTCTCTACCGGCATGTGGAAGGCAATGTCCATGCCTCGCTGGACACAGCGGTCAGCGGTAAGGTGCATATTACCGCTGACTCATGGTCCAGCAGGCATGGACAGGGATGTTACCTAAGTTTCACGGCGCATTGGGTGACTCTGCTGGCAGCTGGGAAGGATGCAGGACAAGGTGCAGTAGTGTTGGAGGTTGTTCCGCCACCACGCCTCCAAAATGCTAATGATTGTGACACACCTCTCTCCTCCACCCCCTCCTCTTCTTGTTCCTCCATGGCCTCTTCCTCGGAACCAGCGGTGCTCCGTAGTCATTCAAGGGGCTACGCAAGTACGCAGGCCAAAAGATGCCATGCGGTGCTTGAGCTGGTGTGCTTGGGGGACAGGAGCCACACGGGGCAGAGGTTCTGTCAGCTCTGCAGGGGCAGGTTCAGAGGTGGTTGACGCCACGCCAACTTAAGGCAGGAATGGTGGTTTGCGACAATGGCACCAACCTCCTCTCTGCCCTCCGACAGGGACAAATGACCCATGTGCCCTGTTTGGCTCACGTCCTTAACTTGGTGGTGCAGCGGTTCTTGGGCAGGTACCCGGGCTTACAGGATGTCCTGAGGCAGGCCAGGAAAGTCTGTGTGCATTTCCGCCGGTCATAAAATGCCAGTGCTCGGTTGACGGACCTCCAAAAGGAGTTTAACCTGCCCAAGAACCGCCTAATCTGTGACATGCCCACCAGGTGGAACTCAACGTTGGCCATGCTGCAGCGGCTGCACATGCAGCAGAGGGCCATCAATGAGTACCTGTGCGACTATGGCACCAGGACAGGGTCAGGGGAGCTTGTTTTTTTTCCCCACGCCAGTGGGCCATGATCAGGGATGCATGCACTGTCCTGTCACCATTTGAGGAGGCCACGAGGATGGTGAGCAGTGACAGTGCATGCATCAGTGACACTGTCCCCCTTGTCCACCTGTTGGAGCACACGCTGCGTGGAATAATGGACAGGGCACTTGAGGCAGAACAGAGGCAGGAAGAGGAGGACTTCCTTAGCTCTCAAGGCCCCCTTTATCCAGACAGTGTTCCTGCGTGCCCGCCGATCACGCAGGAAGAGGATGAGGAGGAGGAGGAGGAGGAAGATTGTGTCAGTATGGAGGTGGAGCCTGGCACTCAGCATCAGCAGCAGTCTTTAAGGGATCAGTCCCAAGAAACAAATGAACTTGTACGTGGCTGGGAGGAGGTGGCTGCGGACCATGTCGTCCTTAGTGACCCAGAGGACTCCGGACCGAATGCCTCAGCAAACCTACGCTGCATGGCCTCCCTGATCCTGCAAAGCCTGCGTAAGGATCCTCGTATTCGTGGTATCAAGGAGAAGGACCAATACTGGCTGGCAACCCTCCTTGATCCACGTTACAAGGGTAAGGTTGCGGACCTTATCTTGCCATCTCAGAGGGAGCAGAGGATGAAACATCTTCGGGAGGCCTTGCAGAATGGTCTGTGCAACGCGTTCCCAGAGACTGGGAGGTTACAAACTCCTGTTTCTGGACAACGTGTTGCTGAGGCTTCGGTCAGTCAAAGAAGGAGCGGTGGAGAAGGTGGCCGTCTGACCGATGCGTTCAGACAATTTTTTGGTCCGCAGCCCCAAGGTATGATCGGTTCCAGCAACCATCGCCAGCGTCTGTTTTACATGGTGCAGGAATACCTAGGGGCAAGATCAGACTTGGACACCTTTCCCACCGAAAATCCTCTGGGTTACTGGGTCTTGAGGATGGATCACTGGCCAGAGCTTGCACAGTATGCAATTGAGCTACTGGCCTGTCCTGCATCCAGCGTTCTTTCGGAACGCACATTCAGTGCTGCTGGAGGCGTGGTAACCGATCACAGGGTGCGTCTGTCCACCGACTCGGTCGATTGACTGACCTTCATAAAAATGAATCAGTCTTGGATCACCACCAGCTACCAAGCACCTGATGCTGATGTAACCGAATAATTTTTTTTTGAAATCTTAGATCCCTTCAAAGACTGCCTATGCTGATGCTGAGTGACTATCCCTGAGTAATTATCCTCTTCCTCCTCAATCATCACGCTGATAGCTTGTAAGAACATTTTTGGTTCTGGGCGCCACCACCAGTGCCTAAGGCACAATTTTTCAGCCCCTGTTTAACAGGGGCGTGTAATTACAATTTTTGATGTAATACTTTGCAGCAGGGCTCGTTCCTGCATTCCAACTAGAGTGTCTGTGAGGGGTTGCAGTGTTGTGGCACCAGCACCAGTGCCTAAGGCCCAATTTTTCTGCCCCTGTCTAACAGGGGCGTGTAATTACAATTTTTGATGCAATACTTTGCAGCAGGGCTCGTTCCTGCGTTCCAACTAGAGTGTCTGTGAGGGGTTGCAGTGTTGTGGCACCAGCACCAGTGCCTAAGGCACAAATTTTTCTGCCCCTGTCTAACAGGGGCGTGTAATTACAATTTTTGATGCAATACTTTGCAGCAGGGCTCGTTCCTGCGTTCCAACTAGAGTGTCTGTGAGGGGTTGCAGTGTTGTGGCACCAGCACCAGTGCCTAAGGCCTAATTTTTCAGCTCCTGTTCAACAGGGGCATGTAATTACAATTCTTGATCTAATATTTCACAGCAGGGCCCTGTGAGGGCTTACAGTGTTGTGGCCACAGCAACACCTAAGGCCCAAATTTCTGCTGAGTATATAGGGCAGGACCCTACTTTCAAACATCTAACTTACAAACGACTCCTACTTGCAAACGGAAGGAGACAACAGGAAGTGAGATGAAATCTACCCCTAGGAAGGGAAATTCTCTCCTGTAAGAGTTAATATGGGAAAAAAAATTCTCCTTTCCACTGATGCTTTCCAATCCTTGTTCCACAAAAAAAACCCAAATTTTCAAAAAACATTTTTCATTGGGACAAAAAGTGAGGTGAAATCTTCTGAAGAGGAGGAAAGACAGCAAAACAAATGTCACAGGGGTGATAACCCTTCCCTATGTTTTCCAAAAAGCTTAAAAAAGATTTTTTGGCTGGAGCTAAACACGTTAAAAATGTACCCGTTCAAAATTACAAACAGATTCTACTTAACAACAAACCTACATTCCCGCCTGTATACTGCTGTTCAGAGTATATAGGGCCTGGTGGCCCCACACCTTTCCTTATTTTAATTTGGGTGCGGGGTTCCCCTTAATATCCATACAAGACCCAAAGGGCCTGGTAATGGACTGGGGGGTACCCATGCCGTTTGTCTCACTGATTTTCATCCATATTGCCATGACCCGACATTACATTAAACCCGCAAGCAGTTTTAAATGAGATTTTTTCCTTTAAAAATGACATTTGGTGCAGGGACTGTTCTAAACACGGGAAACACGCGTCACTTTACAGGCATACTATAGACACCCCCCAGGTACGATATTTGAAGGAATATTTCACTTTTTTTTTTTTACTTTAAGCATCATTAAAATCACTGCTCCCGAAAAAACGGCCGATTTTAAAAGTTTTTTTTGCATTGATACATGTCCCCTGGGGTAGGACCCGGGTCCCCAAACCCTTTTTAGGACAATACCATGCAAATTAGCCTTTAAAATGAGCACTTTTGATTTCGAACGTTCGAGTCCCATAGACGTCAATGGGGTTCTAACGTTCGTGCGAACTTTCCGTCCGTTCGCAGGTTCTGGTGCGAACCGAACCGGGGGGTGTTCGGCTCATCCCTACTGCTGACAATCTCTGCCTGCACTGACCCTGGACTGTGTACAGACAGTATCCCTGCCTGCTGCCTGTACTGACTATGGACAGTGTTCCTGCCTGTTGCCTAGACAATTGCGTTTGCTTTTGTTGACCAAGTCCCTGCCTGCTGCCTGGACCAGTGCTATGCTCCTGTGGACAAATGTGCTACTAAAACCACAGGTAATCTTTTTTTTTACCCTTTGCTCAGCAGAATGTATTTTGGGGTGTAATTCTTGGTATGTGCATGCTATGTGTCCCTAGAACACCTGACGGTGTTCCTTGTATGTGACCAGGCTGTGTAAAAGTCTCACACATGTGGTATCGCCATACTCAGGAGGAGTAGCAGAATGTATTTTGGGGTGTCATTTTTGCTGTGTACATGTTATGTGTTAGAAATATCTTTAAAAATGGACATGTTTGTGTAAAAAAATGCGTTTTTTAATTTTTTTTCCACATTTTCCAAAAACTTCTGGAAAAAAATGAACTGTTCAAAAGACTCATTATGCCTCATAGATTATACGTCGGGGTGTTAGCTTTCCAAAATGGGGTCATTTTGTGGGAATTTTCAGTGTCCTGGTGCTCCAGGGCCTTCAAAAGTGTAATAGGTGGTTAAGAAATGAGATGTGTAATTTATGCTCCTAGAATGCCTGAAGGTGCTATTTCAATGTTGGGCCTCTGTATGTGGCCATGCTGTGTAAACGTCTCACACATGTGGTATCGCCATACTCAGGAGGAGTAGCAGAATGTATTTTGGGGTATCATTTTTGCTATGTACATGCTATGTGTTGGAAATATTTTATAAATGGACAACTTTGTGTAAAAAAAAAGCGTTTTCATTTTTTTTCCACATTTTCCAAAAACTTCTGGAAAAAAAATGATCCATTCAAAAGACTCATTATGCCTCAAAGATTATACGTTGGGGTGTTAGCTTTCCAAAATGGGGTAATTTTGTGGGCATTTCCAGTGTCCTGGTGCTCCTGGGCCTTCAAAAGTGTAATAGGTGGTTGAGAAATGAGATGTGTAATTTATGCTACTAAAACCCTTGAAAGTGCTATTTCAATATTGTGCCTCTGTATGTGGCCAGGCTGTGTAAAAGTCTCACACATGTGGTATCGCCATACTCAGGAGGAGTAGCAGAATGTATTTTGGGGTGTCATTTTTGCTATGTACATGCTACGTGTTGGAAATATCTTATAAATGGACAACTTTGTGTAAAAAAAAAATGCGTTTTCATTTTTTTTCCACATTTTCCAAAAACTTCTGGAAAAAAATTAACCCTTCAAAAGACTCATTATGCCTCATAGATTATACGTTGGGGTGTTAGCTTTCCAAAATGGGGTCATTTTGTGTGCGTTTCCATTGTCCTGCTGCTCCAGGGCCTTCAAAAGTGTAATAGGTAGTTAACAAGTTAGATGTGCCATTTATGCTCCTAGAACACTTGATGGTGCTCCCTGCATGTTGGGCATCTCTATGTGGCTAGGCTGTGAAAAAGTCCCACACATGTGGTATCGCCATACTTAGGATGAGTAGAAGAATGTATTTTGGGGTGTCATTTGTGGTATACACATGCCATGTGAGAGAAATAACCTATTACAATGACAATTTTGTGGGAGGAAAAAAAAATCTTCATTTTGCAAAGAATTGTGGGAAAAAATGACAACATCAAAAACCTCACCATGCATCTTACTAAATACCTTGGAATGTCTACTTTCAAAAAAGGGGTCATTTGGGGGTTATTTGTACTGTCCTGACTTGTTCGGGTCACAAGAAATGAGATAGGCCACCAGTACATCAGGTGTTATCAATTTTTTTATGATTTGCACCACAACTTGTAGACTCTATAACTTTCACACAGAACAAATAATATCCACTAATTTTTAGTTATTTGTACCAAAGATACAGTATGTAGCAGTATAAATTGTGGCCAAAATTTATGAAGAAAAATGAATAATTTGCAAAATGTTATCACAGAAACTAAGAAAAATGTGCTTTTTTTTCTAAATTTTCGGTCTTTTTTCATTTATAGCGCAAAAAATAAGAAACCTAGAGGTAATCAAATACCACCAAAAGAAAGCTCTATTTGTATGAAAAATAGGACACAAAATTAATTTGGGTACAGTATTACATGACTGAGTAATTGTCATTCAAAGTGTGAGACCACTGAAAGATGAAAATCGGTCTGGTCACGAGGGGGGTTTAAGTGCCCAGTTGTCAAGTGGTTAACAATAGAGTTTGGTAGCTTCAGAATCAGCCAATCAAGCACAGGCAAACAGGAGGAGTTATACAAATTTCAACCAATGAGCAATGACTAGGGTAGTGTATGGGCGTGTCTATGCAGGGGCAGTGTGTATGATTCCCCGCCCCTTGTAGCTCTAAGCTGTGCTCTCCAGTAAGACAAAAAAGCCACATGGCTGGCCTTGAAATCATGAACACTGCCCGTGACCACAACGCAGGCAAAGACTCCTGTTTTTACCATTGGCGTGAATCCTTATTCTGCATTGTTCAGAGAACAACAAATAGCTGGATTATACTACCATTCCTGAGAATGGGAGATTATCTGCAGAGACACGCCATAGCCCCTCCATGTGCTGATCAGACACACAGAGCGACACGAGCGTACATTTCCCCATAACCGATAATGTCTTTGCAGAGTGAACACATCCCCCCAGGCGATCAACTGTGCATTGCACAGGGGCCCTTTACTGGCAGACATATCTCCACTCTGCAAACCTTTCTCTGCAACCTCAAGAAGCTTTCCACTATCAAACGGGTCTCAACTGGCGTCAGTCTGCCTAAATCCGCTCTTTAGGGCAGGCTGCAGGAGAACTGTGACCGTTTGCTGACACCACTGACACTACCACGATTTTATTTATATTCAGCGCTGTTTTATCTTCTCAAATGTGAGTGTTTTACTTTTAATAAATGGGCTGTAAAGCTTCTTTATACAGTATTAGGCTATGTGTCTTCCTATCTCTTCCTTATATGATTTGAATATTTGAAGGATTCACACCTGCCATATATACCATCTACAAGTATCCTGGTTACCCTCGTGACACCTCCTGGGATCCTCATCCATATAAGCCTACTTGACACAGTGGGTGTAGACCCATCTGTGTCCAGTTGCTCTGGTAAGCCTCCCTCTTATGCATATGGTGGTGGATCTCCTATCAACACGATACTTATATTGCTTTTACACTTTTTGGTGCTATACATATACTTCAACGGATGTTCCATGGACTTTTTTTTCACACTAGTATATGTCGGATATGTTCATTTTAAGCGGATGTTTTGGGACAATACATATTAAATACATCTTTATTAAATTTCTACAACACAGTGTTTGATGACGAATTTCCCCACTAATCACTGTCGGTCAATTCTGCAAGTGATTCTAATGCACAATCGCTGTTTTATAGCTGGTCTAAAACCACTTTTGACGTAAAGGGACACTTTTTGGTTGCTATAGACATTCTCAAGTTTCCAGGCAGAAAGAATAGTATATATAATATTAAACTGCATGCAGGGCACTGGACAAAGCATTAGGGATGAAAGGAATGTGAAATGATTTGATACAGCAATGTAATCTGTAAAATTATAGTGTACTGTATGTGTTTCGTTTTTTTCCACTTTTTGAATTTGGTGCCGGGCCCCGTTCCCGTGTGTCGCAAAGTCTCGCAGGGAACGGAGCCCGGCATACAGTACATCGGGCGAAGGACACAGCTAGTGAATACAGCGGGGGGACATCGCAGGATCCTGGGGACAGGGTAAGTAACTTTCCCAGGATGCTGCGACGCAATCCCGAGTGTGGCTTGGGGTTACCGCTTTTGGTAATGAAGATTCACCCCAAGTCACACTCAGGGTTACCGCCAGGGAGGTTAAAGACTGGAGGGTGTGTCAGCAAAAGTGTGATCATTGGATTACAGGCAGGCTTTGCTACAAACTAGCATACAAAGAAGAAAACTGACCATACTGGGATGGATGTGTTTCCATGCCTGGCATGGTCAGTTTGAAATAGCAACGCAAGGGGAGTGTTAGTATCACCACGAAGCAATGCAAAGAGAACAGGATACTTTTTCATACAAGTACACAGGCACATTTTGGGAATATGACATTTTGGGGTAACATAGGTACAGAGATGGGAACTTCAATGCACCACGGTCATATCATCACTGATATCATCACTTTTCACTCATATACGCCAGTTAAGGTCTTCATTTAGGGCCCATTTGCACCATGTTGTTGTAGTAACATGCACCATTTTTGACAGCGCATTGCACTGCAGTGCAAAAAGTACATTGTTGTTTGGCAATGCATAGTAAATGCGTTGATGCAATGCGCTGCCATTTAAAATGAATAGCACCAATAACTGTACCTGTAACTTGTAGTCTACTAAAAAGGTGTAAAGTTGGAAGCAATAAGGCAAAGCAGGTTCAGTATAGCAAAAAAAAAAAAACAGATATACACTGCAGAATAATGAAAGCTGCACAAACATGGACTCTACACAGTAATGTCTCTGTAAACAGGGTAAATTTTGGCTGCATAGCATAGTCTCTGTAAGACTCTATGATAAAAGTCAAGCTGAGAATCACTACTTCAGTAAAATAGTTCAGAACACAGCTACTTGCAATTATCCTCATAAAGAACATTCCTTATTGTGAAGCTCTGGTATCAGAGGCAAACAGCTGGATAGGTCTCCCGCCACTAGAACTGGAGTGCAATGGTAGCAATTAACCGGTTCCCGACCGGCCACCTGGGGGGGGCGCGCACTTACGGAGCACCTGCGGTGATTGGATTCGCTTCAGAACCGATCAGTCTCCATGCCCAGGCCAATGATTTTTGGCCTGGACCTGGTGATCGGTTCTGGCGAATGGGAGACTGTTCCCTGCCTGTTTAATGTAAACACAGGCAGGGGAAGGGATATGATCTCCCCTCGTGGAATCCATTTAGGTTCCAGAGAGACGAGAGAGGACAGCCAAACATGAGTTGCACCAACACTACACTGACACAGTACACATAAGCACACTTTTCACCCCCAATCGCCCCCCCCCCCCAGTTAACCCCTTCACTCCCTGTCACTGTGTCACTTAGTGCAGTTTTCATATTTTTCTTTGATCACTGTACTGGTGTCATTTGTGACACTAATCAGCATTAGGGCAGTTAGTAGTAGGCCCGGATAGGTTTAGAGTACCCCCCTAATAAAGGTTGAACCCCTTGATCACCCCCCAGTTAACCCTTTCACCCCCTGTCACCAGTGTCACTAATATAGCTCTGACAACGGAGTAGTGGTCCCTGCTAAGGTTAGGCGTACCCAAACCCGTTCTTCTTCAGTTGTTGAAGTGCAAGAACCAGAGGGCTCAAGTACAGAGCAGAGAGCCAGTACTAGTGCCACTTATCCTTCTGGTGAACTGGCAAGCACCAGCGGCCTAGCACATCCTGGTCATACATCCAGCACTGCAGTAACACTTGGTGACGTGGGGAGTCCCATAAGTGCAGTGGTGCGGTGGCTAGCACAAGTAGTATGCCGCAGCCACCAAGAAGACAAAGACAGGCCCGTCGAGCCCATAGTGCCCTTCCCGCTGCATTTGCCAATACTAATTGGGAGTCCACCACTTCTGCAGTGCCCCTACTTTCCCCATTTAGGGGCCAACCCGGAATTCAGGTGGATATAGTTGTTTTTACATCACTTGATTTTTATTCACTGTTTTTCATGGAAGATCTCTATAGATCTATTGTGGACCAAAGCAATTTGTATGCTGGTCAATTATCGCCGCTAATCCCCAGTTGACCCTTGCCAGAGATTGGAAACCTATTATGGTTTTCGAATTTAAGACCATCCTGGGCCTATCCTTCCTCATGGGCATAGTTAAAAAGAGTGAGTTGCGGTCATATTGGTCCACTGACCCAATTCATCATATGCCCGTGTTCTCTGCCTCCATGACCAGGACGCGATACAAGCAGTTCTCGTGGTTCATGCATTTTAATGACAATGAACTCTGTCATCCTCGGGGTGACCCTGGATACGATCAGCTCTACAAAATTCAGCCCCTCGTAAACCACTTCAACCAACAGTTTACAGCCTTGTTTACTCCCGAACAAGTCGTCTGTGTGTAAGTTCGACTCGAACATCAGGTGTTCGCCTAATAGCGAACAATTTGGGGTGTTCGCTGCAAATTTGAAAGCCACGGAACACCCTTTAAAAGTCTATGGGAGAAATCAAAAGTGCTAATTTTAAAGGCTTATATGCTTGGTATTGTCATAAAAAGTGTTTGGGGACCTGGATCCTGCCCCAGGGGAAATGTATCAATGCAAAAAAAAAGTTTTAAAAACTGCAGTTTTTTCGGGAGCAGTGATTTTAATAATGCTTAAAGTGAAACAATAAAAGTGGAATATTTCTTTAAATTTCGTACCTGGGGGGTGTCTATAGCATGCCTGTAAAGTGGCGCATTTTTCCCGTGTTTAGAACAGTCCCTGCACAAAATGACATTTCTAAAGTAAAAAAAGTCATTTAAAACTACTCGCGGCTATAATGAATTGTCGGGTCTCGGCAATACAGATAAGTCATTGAAAAAAACGGCATGGGGGTCCCCCAAAAATCCAAACCAGGCCCTTTAGGTCTAGTATGAATATTAAGGGGAACCCCCCACAAAATTAAAAAAAAAATTGTGTGGGGGGGTCCCCCCCAAATTCCATACCAGGCCCTTCAGGTCTGGTGTGGATATTAAGTGGAACCCTGTGCCATTTTTTTAAAAATGGCGTAGGGGTCCCCCTCAAAATCCATACCAGACCTGAAGGGTCTGGTATGGATTTTAAGGGGTACCCCGCACCAAAATTTAAGAAAAAATGGCGTAGGGGTTCCCCCAAAAATCCATACCAGACCCTTATCCGAGCACGCAACCTGGCAGGCCACAGGAAAAGAGGGGGAATGAGAGAGCGCCCCCCCCTGAACCGAACCAGGCCACATGCCCTCAACATGGGAAGGGTGCTTTGGGGTAGCCCCCCAAAGCACCTTGTCCCCATGTTGATGGGGACAAGGGCCTCATCCCCACAACCCTTACCCGGTGGTTGTGGGGGTCTGCAGGCGGGGGGCTTATTGGAATCTGGAAGACCCCAGATCCCGGCCCCCCCTGTTTGAAATGGTAACAGGTACATTGTACCCCTACCATTTCACAAAAAAAGTGTCAGAATGTTAAAAAAAACACAAGACACATCTTGGGACAAGTTCTTTATTAAAAAATAAAAACATTAAAATGTCCCACAAAGTCCATTCATCTTCTTCTCTCGCTCCACCAACGGACCGAAAAAGAAAAAGAAAAACCTGCACGCCACCACTGATCCGCCTCCACTTCAAAATGGCTTTTCCATGGCGTCAGAGGGGGGCAGGGCCACCTGTTTACGTAAACAGGTGGCCCCGCCCCCCCTCTGACGCCACGGGAAAGCCATTGGGAAGTCCCCGTGCGTCAGAGGGGGGCGGGGTCACCCAGGTACATAAACAAGTGGCCCCGCCCCCCTCTGACGCCATGGGGAAGTCATTGGGAAGTCCCCGTGTTTCAGAGGGGGGCGGGGTCACCCGGGTACATCACCATGTGGCCCCACCCTCAGCTATAAAAAAACTGTCACCTAAGAGGATGGTCATTATGGCGGGTGCCTCCCATGGAGGTGGATCGGTGGCCGGGTGCAGATTTTTTTTTCTTTTTCGGTCTGTCAGCGGAGCAAGAGAAGAAGATGAATGGACTTTGTGGGACATTTTTATTTTTTTATTTTTTAATAAAGGACTTGTCCCAAGATGTGTCTTGTGTTTTTTTAACATTTTGACACTTTTTTTGTGAAATGGTAGGGGTACAATGTACCCCTACCATTTCAAACCGGGGGGGAACGGGATCTGGGGGTCCCCTTGTTAAAGGGGGCTTCCAGATTCTGATAAACCCCCCCCCGCAGACTCCCACAACCACCGGGCAAGGGTTGTGGGGATGAGGCCCTACCCCAAAGCACCCTCTCCATGTTGAGGGCATGTGTCCCCCCTCTTTTCCTGCGGCCTGCCAGGTTGCGTGCTCGGATAAGGGTCTGGTATGGATTTTTGGGGGACCCCTCATCATTTTTTTTTAATTTTGGCATGGGGTTCCCCTTAAAATCCATACCAGACCTGAAGGTCTGGTATGGATTTTGGAGGGGGACCCCTACAGAAAGTGTAATGTTTGTTTACATAACGTCCTGGGAAGATGTAGAACTGACACTTTCCACTCCACCGTTACCATGCATACGTATTCCATGAAGCACTTTACCACCTGTGTAACAAGGTTCATTGTATCTCTCATTACATGTCCTTGTAAGAAACAATATGTGGGCCGGACTATTAGGAATTTTTCCATTAGGGTTAATGAACATCTAGCCAAAATTAAGAATGGATGTCCTAAGCACACCATCTCCCGTCACTTTCTGGAACATCATGGGAAAGACCCAACAGGTACTCAGTTCCAAATTATCGATCGATTTGTCACCCCATTGGAGAGGTGATTCATGCCTACGGGGTGTATTCCGGCTCCAGACCTTTTGCATATATGAGCTTAAGAGTTACTCGCCCCATGGCATGAATGTTGATTAGGATCTAAACAGTTTTATTAATCAGGCCTGACAGTCCTTTTCTTTCCCTGATCATTCCTTGTTTACTGAAGTATTTTATAGAGATAGGGTTTTTCCCCACACCCTATTTGTGTTCTTTTTTTGACACATATATAGTTATTGTTTCAGCATATAATTGCATGTGTCCGCGAGTTACTATACCAGGACCCATGTGTGGATGACTTCTGGTGCCTATGGATATATTATTCCTTGAGCACCAATTTGACATACATACTGGATGGTTTCCACTTATCTTATTTCATTTACAAACTACACATTATGCTCATTGACATGTTTTCTGGGTGTCTATTTAATATCGGTTTATATATATTGTGCATTCCTTTCTTGTGATAGTGGACTTGTGGGCTCCCTCTGCTGGTGAGTGCTAAGATGCACCCTCCGGCGGGAGAACGAATCATGATGAGCCCATTTATTTATGATGGTCACTGCCTTGATGTGACACGTCAGCCCTTTATTACACTTACTACTATATTGGTAAATTTTGAATTTTATGTTAATGCTGCGATGAGGCTCTATTCCCTTCGGGAAAATGGAGACGTTTGTATCGCATACACATTGTGTCACTTGGCACATTGAGCATGTCATGTGACTTTGTTTACTATAAGGGAAAACGCAGACATGCATTGTACGTTCCTGAGTTTCCATGTGATCTTCCTATAAGGCCACACTGCGTGATCCGATGACGGAATTGCGGCCTTTCTGTCATTGGAGACGTACATTAGGTGGATGTGGGACGTCTGGCATCACATGATCTGGTTGCCAGGACCGCCCCTGTACAGGCGGGAAAGAAGTGATGATGCCCTTACGATGCTCCGTTGATCTGACCGTGGCGATGCGCGGCTCGATCTGTACTGGGCATGCGCACGTATTATGCTGATCACGGGACTTCCGCATATTCCCAATGAGAACTACAGTGGTTCACTATTGACTGATACTTGTCATGTGATTGCAGTCCAAAATGAGGCCTGGAGCGCATTGAATGACCATTTTTAACCATATTATTTTGACATAGGAATGTTTTTGCTATCTTCAGTTTTAATTAAATTTAAGATATTCTGATTTATATAACTTCATACATTTCTTCTTGCTATATGCAGTAATATGTTAAGTTTGATGTGCCTGGTGTCAGAGCGCTCTTTTGGTCCCGCCCCTTGGAAGGCGGACCTTCTGGTTAGAAACGTTTATTTAGGTTGTAGCAATATAAGGGGAAAGACATTTCCCCTTGTTGAAGACCTTCTGGTGTCGAAATGCGTTGGCCCAGCATTATTTGTACCCTACATTGCTTTTATTTCTCTTTTAAACATTTTTTGTGATCACTTTTTATTATGTCATTGTTAACCCATGACATATTTAAATAAACCATCTGGTTTGACCTGCACCATCCGGAATCTTCCTTTCCTTTTTCCATATGTCTGGTCTCTGGAGCCAAAGAGGAACCATATCTGGGTAACATCTACTTGGACACTAGACTGTCCGTGGAGCTCAGAAAACAGGAGTTGAGGATAACTTTTTGGACCCGCCCAACTCTTTCCTGGGCACATCAAGACCATACAGGAGTCTGAGCCTTTTTGACCCACTGCCGTATGACATGTGTGTCCATCTCAGTTGGTAAGAGAATTTAATTACTTACCTTGGAGTCTTGATGAGAGTGACTACAGACAAATGTATTGTTTACCCCCACTGGTTGGGTGTCATCCCAACAAGAAGAGCTTTCCTTTTTTTATGCATGTGGACTGTTGGTTCACTCTGTTTTGATGTTTATACCTTGTGCATTTAAAGAGGAGTTCCACCCAGGGGGGCCGTCAAAAAAAATAAATAAATAAAAGTCAGCAGCTACAAATACTGCAGCTGCTGACTTTTAATTGGACACTTACCTGTCCCTGGGTCCAGCGATGCTGGGGATCGAAGCCCCGCTCGTCCCCCCCCTCCGCTCGTCGGCGCCGGCATTTCAACTGTGGGCGCCGGGCTGTGGCTTCACAGCCTGGCACCCACTGCGCATGCGCGAGCGGCGCCGCGCGCCGTGATTGGCCACTCAATCACCTGGGACCTGTAATGGGTCCCAGATGATTGACAGGAGGGAGGGAGCAGAGCGGAGCCCTTCCTGTGCCGAGGGGGAAGTGATGTCACCCGCCCAGGCAAAGGAACAGGCAGACTACGAGGGACCACCTAGCAACAGGCATTTAGAGGTAAGTGAAAAAAAAAATATCCAAATGTTTTTTTGTTTTGTTTTTTAGAAATTTTCCAGGTATTTTTGTTTTTTGGGTGGAACCCCACTTTAAGCACAGCTACTTTTTGATTTCACTTATCACATTTAATTGTATGTATCACATTTAAAGGAAATACATCATACTGTTTCAGTGTGCACACTTTTTGATTTACCACATTCGTTGAACTTTGTTTGAGTGTTAGCAGATCTTTTTTCACTACATATTCTTTTATTTAATTGGTAGCGCAGTCTTTTTCCTACTTTTCCCATATCCATACCAGACCTGAAGGGCCTGGTATGGAATTTGGGGGGACCCCCACTCAATTTTTTTTTTAAATTTTGGTGTGGGGTTCTCCTAAATATTCATACCAGACCCAAAAGGACCTGGTATGGATTTTTAGGGGGACCCCATGCTGTTTTTTTTCAATGACTTTTTTCTGTATTGCTGAGATGTTAGCATATATATTTTTTCGTACACTGAAAAAATTTCAATTTTTATACATTTTTTCCTTTATTTGTATTTATAATCTATTGAACCTTTGATGGTTCCCTGCCCATATTATACCCTTGGGGCATCTCTGTTTCTCTGTATTGCCGAGACCCGACAATTCATTATAGCCGCGAGTAATTTTAAATGACTTTTTTTCCTTTAGATATGTCATTTTGTGCAGGGACTGTTCTAAACATGGGAAAAATGCACCACTTTACAGATAGACACCCCCCAGGTACAAAATTTAAAGGAATATTTTAATTTTATTATTTCACTTTAAGCATTATTAAAATGACTGCTCCCGAAAAAACTGCCTTTTTTTTTTTTTTTAATTTCAAAGAAGTTTATTCCAAAAAAAAGAGAATAACAATTTACAGAAATGGAAAACGACCATGTGCAAAGTTGGTACACAATATATAACAATGGTAAAAAAATGGAACAAGACCATGTGAGTAGTTGGTAGAAAGAAAAACAATTTACAGGTAATCTCCCACATGAACCAATCAGACTCCATGCAAAGAAATGAGCAGGGGGTGAAAGTACAAACTGTATTTGTCAGGTATCAGGTGTGACCAGAGCTGTGTGGACAGCAACAGAGGAACAAACGCAGGTAAGGTGAAAATATATAATTTATTAAGATAAGTGAATAAATACTGTCTGCTCCAATATACTACAATGTGCAACCAAACAACCACCAACAGAAACCCACAAATAATAACAGACAAATATATACAAGTAAAGGGGAATACCAGAATCATAAACAGGGCCAGGCCAGGGTCGACAACAGGGGGTTAGCAGCTGAGGAAAGGAAGACAAACAAGACAAGGAGAGAATGGATGGATCACAGGAGGGACGGGTCAGGTACAAGGCTCAGGGTTCAGGGTACAGGTAACAAACAGGAACAGGATCAGGTTCAGGTATGGGTACAGGTACAGGTACAGATGCAGAGCTTCACAGGTTCAGGGTCAGGGCTCAAGGAAGATACCAAGACAAGTCATCAGTTTGTCTGCCGGGTAATTATACACACCCCCCTGCAATTACTCAGGTGACGCCTAATTGCAAGAGATGATGTCAATCCCCTAGGAACCACCCGCTGGTGGACACCAGTACTACAGCCCAAGGATCACATAATACCACCAACAGGGGAAGGCTCCCCTGGCAGTTCCAGACTGCCAGGAGACACCTGCTGGTGGACCACAGTACTGCACGCCAAATGTCAGACAGTATCATCAGCAGGTGGAACCTTTCCTGACAGTACCCCCCTCAAAGGAGCAGCCTCCGGACACTTCAACTAGCCACTGCTGAGGAAAGTCCATGATATCAAGCTGGACAACGGATGGAGGTACATCAAGGCAGACAGCGGGCACTTCAAGGCAGACAGCAGGCACATCAAGGCATACAGCAGGCTTGTCAAGCTGGGCAGCAGACAGAGGCTCATCAGGCTGGGCAGCAGACAGTGGCACATCAGGGTGGGCAGCAGACAGAAACACATCAGGCTGGGCAGCAGACAGGAACACATCAGGCTGAGCAGCAGACAGAGGCACATCAGGCTGGGCAGCAGACAGAGGCACATCAGGCTGGGCAGCAGACAGAGGCTCATCAGGCTGGAAAGCGGGCACATCAGACTGAAAAGCGGGCACATCAGACTGGAAAGTGGAGACATCAGGCTGGTAGGCAGGCAACGAGACACCAGACTGGAAAGCGGGCAAGGAGACATCAAACTGGAAAGTGGGCACATCAGATTGGAAAGCGGGCACGTCAGACTGGAGAGCGGGCACATCAGACTGGAAAGCGGGCACATCAGACTGGAAAGTGGCAACATCAGGCTGGAATGCAGGCACTGAGACAGGCTGGAAGGCAGGCAACGAGACATCAGGCTGGAAGGCAGGCAACGAGATATCAGACTGGAAAGTGGGCACATCAGACTGGAAAGCGGGTATATTAGACCGGAAAGCAGGCACCAAGACATCAGGCTGGAAGGCAGGCACCGAGACATCAGGCTGGAAGGCAGGCACCAAAACATCAGGCTGGAGGGCAGGCATCGAGACATCAACCTGGAAGGCAGGCACCGAGACAACAGGCTGGAAGGCAGGCACCAGGACATCAGACTGGAAAGTGGGCACATCAGACTGGAAAGTAGGCACATCAGACTGGAAAGCGGGCACATCAGACTGGAAGGCAGGCACCAAGACATCAGGCTGGAAGGCAGGCACTGAGACATCAGACTGGAAAGCGGGCACCGAGACATTAGACTGGAAAGCGGGCAAATCAGACTGGAAAGTGAACACATCAGACCGGAAGGCAGGCACCAAGACATCAGGCTGGAAGGCAGGCACCGAGACATGAGGCTGGAAGGCAGGCACCGAGACATCAGGCTGGAAGGCAGGCATGGAAACATCAGGCTGTAGGGCAGGCATCGAGACATCAGACTGGAAGGCAGGCACCGAGACAACAGGCTGGAAAGCAGGCACCAGGACATCAGACTGGAAAGCGGGCACATCAGACTGGAAAGCGGGCGCATCAGACTGGAAAGCGGGCACATCGAACTGGAAAGCGGGCACATCGGACTGGAAGGCAGGCACATCAGACTGGAAGGCAGGAACATCAGACTGGAAGACAGGCACCAGGACATCAGACTGGAAGGCAGGCACATCAGACTTGAAGGCAGGCATATCAGACTGGAAGACAGGCACATCAGACTGGAAGGCAGGCACGTCAGATTGGAAGGCAGGCACGTGAGACTGGAAGGCAGGCACCTCAGACTGGAAGGCAGGCACATCAGACTGGGAGGTAAGCACATCAGACTGGGAGGCAGGCACCAGGAAATCAGACTGGAAGACAGGCACCAGGACACCAGACTGGAAGCCAGGCATTGGGGCATCAGACTGGAAGGCAGGCGCATCAGACTGGAAGGCAGGCATATCAGACTGGAAGGCAGGCACATCAGACTGGGACACTGGCAGCACAACTTCAGGCTGGAACATGGACACAAGGTCATTAGACAGGTCAGTAGGTACTGAAACATCGGACTGGGTAGTAGGCACTGAGGCGTCAGACTGGGTAGCAGGCCCTGGGACGTCAGACTGGGTAGTAAGCACTGGGACGTCAAACTGGATAGCAGACACTGGGACATCAGACTGGGTAGCAGGCACTGGGACGTCAGACTGGGTAGCAGGCACTGGGACATCAGACTGGTTAGCAGGCACTGGGACATCAGACTGGGTAGCAGGCACTGGGACGTCAGACTGGTTAGCAGGCACTGGGACATCAGACTGGGTAGCAGGGACTGGGACGTCGGGCTGGGTAGCAGGCACTGGGACGTTGGGCTGGGTAGCAGGCACTGGGACATCAGGCTGGAGTGGATTAGCTGTTGCAGAAGCAGGTTGGGTTACTGGTAGGATCAAATGGGTAGGAAAGAACTTCTGTATCTTTTTAGTTTTAGCTACTGGAGTCCTATAGGTAACTGCAGGACTGTAGGTAGGGAATGAACCAGACTGGAGAGGAGGGTTGGAATAAGGCAGGGAAGAGGTAACAGTAGCTGGGGGAAGTTCTTTAGGAATTGCAGGCAGCCGAGAAGAGACAGGGGGGTTAAAGACAGGATAGGTGCAGGGAGTAGAAACTGGGTATTGATATTTGGTGGGAAGCAGGGTGTACTGAGCTGCGACTGAAGTTGCCATGGGTGAAGGAGAAAGAGTTTTGAGCTGGCAGCTGGGGCTGGTTGCAGCATATCAGACCATGCTAAGAGTATGGGTTGCACAAACTGTAGTTTACATTCTGCCTGTCTGACCAGGGACTGAACAGACTCAATGCACTCTGTTATCATTTGTTGTGAGCAGGCTGAATAGTGTTCACAAAAGTATGTGGGGTCATCCTCCAAAAGCCATACCAGGGATACAACTTGATTAATATTAAAAGGTGGAAAAAAGTCATCACAGCCTTTGGGAATACTGGGCAGGGCCAGCTCTGTACATATGTGAATTAAAGGCTGCACATCCCCAAACGCAAAGAACCCTGATCCACCAGAGAGGGAGCTAAACGCATGATTTCAAACAACTGGTCACTTGTCCACTCCTTGAGTGTCTGGCGGAGATATTCACCACTCTCAGACGCCAGCAGAGCATAGTAACTGATAACATCCAAATTCATTTCACCTGAAGTAAACAGAACCGAGATGGTTCCTCTGTGCAGCCACTTGTGGTCAGGAATGGCCTTGGTATACTGTCAGGTAGGGATGAGCCGAACACCCCCCGGTTCGGTTCGCACCAGAACCCGCGAACGGACCGCAAGTTCGCACGAACGTTAGAACCCCATTGACGTCTATGGGACTCGAACGTTCGAAATCAAAAGTGCTCATTTTAAAGGCTAATTTGCATGGTATTGTCCTAAAAAGGGTTTGGGGACCCGGGTCCTACCCCAGGGGACATGTATCAATGCAAAAAAAACTTTTAAAAACGGCCGTTTTTTCGGGAGCAGTGATTTTAATGATGCTTAAAGTAAAAAAAAAAAAGTGAAATATTCCTTTAAATATCGTACCTGGGGGGTGTCTATAGTATGCCTGTAAAGTGACGCGTGTTTCCCATGTTTAGAACAGTCCCTGCACCAAATGTCATTTTTAAAGGAAAAAATCTCATTTAAAACTGCTTGCGGGTTTAATGTCATGTCGGGTCATGGCAATATGGATGAAAATCAGTGAGACAAACGGCATGGGTACCCCCCAGTCCATTACCAGGCCCTTTGGGTCTTGTATGGATATTAAGGGGAACCCCACACCCAAATTAAAATAAGGAAAGGTGTGGGGCCACCAGGCCCTATATACTCTGAACAGCAGTATACAGGCGGTGCAAACAAGACAGGGACTGTAGGTTTGTTGTTAAGTAGAATCTGTTTGTAATTTTGAACATTTTTAATGTGTTTAGCTCCAGCCAAAAAATCTTTTCTAAGCTTTTTGGAAAACATAGGGAAGGGTTATCACCCCTGTGACATTTGTTTTGCGTCTTTCCTCCTCTTCAGAAGATTTCACCTCACTTTTTTGTCCCAATGAAAAATGTTTTTTGAAAATTTGGGTTTTTTTGTGGAACAAGGATTGGAAAGCATCAGTGGAAAGGAGAAATTGTTTTCCCATATTAACTCTTACATGAGAGAATTTCCCTTCCTATGGGTAGATTTCATCTCACTTCCTGTTGTCTCCTTCCGTTTGCAAGTAGGAGTCGTTTGTAAGTTAGATGTTTGAAAGTAGGGTCCTGCCCTATATACTCAGCAGAAATTTGGGCCTTAGGTGTTGCTGTGGCCAAAACACTGTAAGCCCTCACAGGGCCCTGCTGTGAAATATTAGATCAAGAATTGTAATTACATGCCCCTGTTGAACAGGAGCTGAAAAATTAGGCCTTAGGCACTGGTGCCACAACACTGCAACCCCTCACAGACACTCTAGTTGGAACGCAGGAACGAGCCCTGCTGCAAAGTATTGCATCAAAAATTGTAATTACACGCCCCTGTTAGACAGGGGCAGAAAAATTGGGCCTTAGGCACTGGTGCTGGTGCCACAACACTGCAACCCCTCACAGACACTCTAGTTGGAACGCAGGAACGAGCACTGCTGCAAAGTATTGCATCAAAAATTGTAATTACACGCCCCTGTTAGACAGGGGCAGAAAAATTGGGCCTTAGGCACTGGTGCTGGTGCCACAACACTGCAACCCCTCACAGACACTCTAGTTGGAACGCAGGAACGAGCCCTGCTGCAAAGTATTGCATCAAAAATTGTAATTTCACGCCCCTGTTAGACAGGGGCAGAAAAATTGGGCCTTAGGCACTGGTGCTGGTGCCACAACACTGCAACCCCTCACAGACACTCTAGTTGGAATGCAGGAACGAGCCGTGCTGCAAAGTATTACATCAAAAATTGTAATTACACGCCCCTGTTATACAGGGGCTGAAAAATTGTGCCTTAGGCACTGGTGGTGGCGCCCAGAACCAAAAATGTTCTTACAAGCTATCAGCGTGATGATTGAGGAGGAAGAGGATAATTACTCAGGGATAATCACTCAGCATCAGCATAGGCAGTCTTTGAAGGGATCTGAAAAAAATTATTCAGTTACATCAGCATCAGGTGCTTGGTAGCTGGTGGTGATCCAAGACTGATTCATTTTTATGAAGGTCAGCCGATCGACCGAGTCAGTGGACAGACGCACCCTGTGATCGGTTACCACGCCTCCAGCAGCACTGAATGTACGTTCCGAAAGAACGCTGGATGCAGGACAGGCCAGTAGCTCAATTGCATACTGTGCAAGCTCTGGCCAGTGATCCATCCTCAAGACCCAGTAACCCAGAGGATTTTCGGTGGGAAAGGTGTCCAAGTCTGATCTTGCCCCTAGGTATTCCTGCACCATGTAAAACAGACGCTGGCGATGGTTGCTGGAACCGATCATACCTTGGGGCTGCGGACCAAAAAATTGTCTGAACGCATCGGTCAGACGGCCACCTTCTCCACCGCTCCTTCTTTGACTGACCGAAGCCTCAGCAACACGTTGTCCAGAAACAGGAGTTTGTAACCTCCCAGTCTCTGGGAACGCGTTGCACAGACCTTTCTGCAAGGCCTCCCGAAGATGTTTCATCCTCTGCTCCCTCTGCGATGGCAAGATAAGGTCCGCAACCTTACCCTTGTAACGTGGATCAAGGAGGGTTGCCAGCCAGTATTGGTCCTTCTCCTTGATACCACGAATACGAGGATCCTTACGCAGGCTTTGCAGGATCAGGGAGGCCATGCAGCGTAGGTTTGCTGAGGCATTCGGTCCGGAGTCCTCTGGGTCACTAAGGACAACAACGTCCGCAGCCACCTCCTCCCAGCCACGTACAAGTCCATGTGTTCCTTGGGACTGATCCCTTAAAGACTGCTGATGCTGAGTGCCAGGCTCCACCTCCATACTGACACAATCTTCCTCCTCCTCCTCCTCCTCCTCCTCCTCCTCTTCCTGTGTGATCGGCGGGCACGCAGGAACACTGTCTGGATAAAGGGGGCCTTGAGAGCTAAGGAAGTCCTCCTCTTCCTGCCTCTGTTCTGCCTCAAGTGCCCTGTCCATTATTCCACGCAGCGTGTGCTCCAACAGGTGGACAAGGGGGACAGTGTCACTGATGCATGCACTGTCAGTGCTCACCATCCTCGTGGCCTCCTCGAATGGTGACAGGACAGTGCATGCATCCCTGATCATGGCCCACTGGCGTGGGGAAAAAAAACCAAGGTCCCCTGACCCTGTCCTGGTGCCATAGTCGCACAGGTACTCATTGATGGCCCTCTGCTGCGTGTGCAGCCGCTGCAGCATGGCCAACGTCGAGTTCCACCTGGTGGGCATGTCACAGATTAGGCGGTTCTTGGGCAGGTTAAACTCCTTTTGGAGGTCCGTCAGCCGAGCACTGGCATTATATGACCGGCGGAAATGCACAGAGACTTTCCTGGCCTGCCTCAGGACATCCTGTAAGCCCGGGTACCTGCCCAAGAACCGCTGCACCACCAAGTTAAGGACGTGAGCCAAACAGGGCACATGGGTCAGTTGTCCCTGTCGGAGGGCAGAGAGGAGGTTGGTGCCATTGTCGCAAACCACCATTCCTGCCTTAAGTTGGCGTGGCGTCAACCACCTCTGAACCTGCCCCTGCAGAGCTGACAGAACCTCTGCCCCAGTGTGGCTCCTGTCCCCCAAGCACACCAGCTCAAGCACCGCATGGCATCTTTTGGCCTGCGTACTTGCGTAGCCCCTTGAACGCCTACGGAGCACCGCTGGTTCCGAGGAAGAGGCCATGGAGGAAGAAGAAGAGGAGGGGGTGGAGGAGAGAGGTGTGTCACAATCAGCATTTTGGAGGCGTGGTGGCGGAACAACCTCCAACACTACTGCACCTTGTCCTGCATCCTTCCCAGCTGCCAGCAGAGTCACCCAATGCGCCGTGAAACTTAAGTAACGTCCCTGTCCATGCCTGCTGGACCATGAGTCAGCGGTAATATGCACCTTACCGCTGACCGCCCTGTCCAGCGAGGCATGGACATTGCCTTCCACATGCCGGTAGAGAGCCGGAATCGCCTTCCGTGAGAAAAAGTGGCGTTTGGGTACCTGCCACTGAGGAACCGCACATTCCACAAACTCACGGAAGGGGGCAGAGTCTACCAACTGAAAAGGCAGCAGTTGAAGTGCTAGCAATTTTGCCAAGCTAGCATTCAACCGCTGGGCATGTGGATGGCTGGGAGCAAACTTCTTTCGGCGGTGCAGCAGCTGGGGCAGGGAAATTTGCCTGGTACAATCTGACGTCGGTGTACCAAAAGCAGATTGCCCACAAGTACTTGGCTGTGACACACCTAATTCTACACCTTCATTCCTCTCACTGCAGGTCTCAGAGAGGACTGAAGGTCTAGTGGGGTTGGAAATCTCAGCTGATGAGGAGCAAGGAGAGATCGTCTTTGTTCTTTGGTGTGGGTCTTTCAGATACGCTTGCCAACGAACTGCATGGCAGGTCAACATATGTCTGGTCAAGCATGTGGTACCCAAGCGGGAGATGTTTTGGCCACGCGAGATACGCTTGAGACATATGTTGCAAATAGCAGCGGTGCGATCTGATGCACTCGTCTCAAAAAAGGCCCACACCAAAGAACTTTTTGAATAACGCGCAGAGACTGCAGCGCCCTGCACATGTGGAGCTTTGGGGTGTGATGCAGTCAATGTGCTGCCCTTAGGCTGGCCCCTGGAGGGCATCCTGCCTAGTTGGTGATGTGCCACCTCCTCCTCCTCCTCCTCCTCCTCCTCCTCTCTCCTATCAGGCACCCACGTTGAGTCAGTGACCTCATCATCCCCTCCCTCCTCATCACTGGAGCAAACCTGGCAGTATGCTGCAGCAGGGGGAGCATGACTGCCAGATTGCTGTCCTTCTTGGGCACCCCCTCTGTCCGTGCTCATGTTACTGCCTTCATTGAGCTCAGTATCATCATCAGAGCCTTCCAAACGCTGGGCATCCTCCTGGAGCATGTACCCAACACTGTGGTCAAACAGTTCGAGGGAATCCTCATGAGGACATGGTGGAGCTAGGGAAGGAGTCACTGATGACATTGAGCTGAGGGAAGAGGCCGCTGCTTTGCCAGACAAAGCACCCTGGGCATGGGTGAGAGAGGATGAGGAGGATGAGGACGGCTTGGTCATCCACTCGACCAAGTCTTCCGCATGTTGCGGCTCAACACGGCCAGCTGCCGAAAAAAAGGCCAAGCGTGTCCCATGGCCACGTGCTGATGAGGATGCACCGTCTCCACGACCAGCACTAGACACAGAGCCTGCTTGCCCTCTCTTATTGGCTTGTGACTGTCTGCCTCTCCTTCTTGGCCTTCCAGACATACTAATGGCCTGTAGCTGCACTAAGCTGGGATAGAACACCTGTAATTTTCTTCAGGTAGCTTTATATACTGTAACCAGACAAGCCTGCCTGTCAGTAGGAAGATAACAGGAACGGATCTAGCTGAACACTGTGAGCAGGACGTACTGCACTAAATGTATATAGCAGGAACGGATCTAGCTGAACACTGTGAGCAGGACGCACTGTACTAAATGTAAATAGTCTAGCTGCCTGACCGTGGTACTAATAGGATCAAAAAGAACACCTGTAATTTTCTTAAGGTAGCTTTATATACTGTAACCAGACAAGCCTGCCTGTCAGTAGGAAGATAACAGGAACGGATCTAGCTGAACACTGTGAGCAGGACACACTGTACTAAATGTAAATAGTCTAGCTGCCTGACCGTGGTACTAATAGGATCAAAAAGAACACCTGTAATTTTCTTAAGGTAGCTTTATATACTGTAACCAGACAAGCCTGCCTGTCAGTAGGAAGATAACAGGAACGGATCTAGCTGAACACTGTGAGCAGGACACACTGTACTAAATGTAAATAGTCTAGCTGCCTGACCGTGGTACTAATAGGATCAAAAAGAACACCTGTAATTTTCTTCAGGTAGCTTTATATACTGTAACCAGACAAGCCTGCCTGTCAGTAGGAAGATAACAGGAACGGATCTAGCTGAACACTGTGAGCAGGACGTACTGCACTAAATGTATATAGCAGGAACGGATCTAGCTGAACACTGTGAGCAGGACGCACTGCACTGAATGTAAATAGCAGGAACGGATCTAGCTGAACACTGTGAGCAGGACGCACTGCACTAAATGTAAATACCAGGAACGGATCTAGCTGAACACTGTGAGCAGGACGCACTGCACTGAATGTAAATAGCAGGAACGGATCTAGCTGAACACTGTGAGCAGGACGCACTGCACTGAATGTAAATAGCAGGAACGGATCTAGCTGAACACTGTGAGCAGGACGCACTGCACTGAATGTAAATAGCAGGAACGGATGTAGCTGAACACTGTGAGCAGGACGCACTGCACTAAATGTAAATACCAGGAACGGATCTAGCTGAACACTGTGAGCAGGACGCACTGCACTGAATGTAAATAGCAGGAACGGATCTAGCTGAACACTGTGAGCAGGACGCACTGCACTGAATGTAAATAGCAGGAACGGATCTAGCTGAACACTGTGAGCAGGACGCACTGCACTGAATGTAAATAGCAGGAACGGATGTAGCTGAACACTGTGAGCAGGACGCACTGCACTAAATGTAAATACCAGGAACGGATCTAGCTGAACACTGTGAGCAGGACGCACTGCACTGAATGTAAATAGCAGGAACGGATCTAGCTGAACACTGTGAGCAGGACGCACTGCACTGAATGTAAATAGCAGGAACGGATCTAGCTGAACACTGTGAGCAGGACGCACTGCACTGAATGTAAATAGCAGGAACGGATCTAGCTGAACACTGTGAGCAGGACGCACTGCACTGAATGTAAATAGCAGGAACGGATGTAGCTGAACACTGTGAGCAGGACGCACTGCACTAAATGTAAATACCAGGAACGGATCTAGCTGAACACTGTGAGCAGGACGCACTGCACTGAATGTAAATAGCAGGAACGGATCTAGCTGAACACTGTGAGCAGGACGCACTGCACTGAATGTAAATAGCAGGAACGGATCTAGCTGAACACTGTGAGCAGGACGCACTGCACTGAATGTAAATAGCAGGAACGGATGTAGCTGAACACTGTGAGCAGGACGCACTGCACTAAATGTAAATACCAGGAACGGATCTAGCTGAACACTGTGAGCAGGACGCACTGCACTGAATGTAAATAGCAGGAACGGATCTAGCTGAACACTGTGAGCAGGACGCACTGCACTGAATGTAAATAGCAGGAACGGATCTAGCTGAACACTGTGAGCAGGACGCACTGCACTGAATGTAAATAGCAGGAACGGATCTAGCTGAACACTGTGAGCAGGACGCACTGCACTGAATGTAAATAGCAGGAACGGATGTAGCTGAACACTGTGAGCAGGACGCACTGCACTAAATGTAAATAGCAGGAACGGATCTAGCTGAACACTGTGAGCAGGACGCACTGCACTAAATGTAAATACCAGGAACGGATCTAGCTGAACACTGTGAGCAGGACGCACTGCACTGAATGTAAATAGCAGGAACGGATCTAGCTGAACACTGTGAGCAGGACACACTGCACTAAATAGTCTAGATAGAAGATAACAGGAACGGATCTAGCTAAACTGAATACAGTGTATATATATATATGCAACACCTGGGATGCATATATATACACAATACACTGTAAGTGCAGCTAACTGACTGACTGTTCTGCCTAATCTATCTAACTCAAATCAAATGACACTGTCTCTCTCTCTCTCTATCTCTCAGCACACCGGAACACACACTACACAGGTCCGCCGTGCAGGCGGCCTTATATAGTGTGGGGTGTGTACTAAATCCCCTGAGCCATAATTGGCCAAAGCCACCCTGGCTTTGGCCAATTACAGCTCTCTCTACTGACGGCGCTGTGATTGGCCAAGCATGCGGGTCATAGTGCATGCTTGGCCAATCATCAGCCAGCAATGCACTGCGATGCCGCAGTGAATTATGGGCCGTGACGCGCCACACGAATTTGGCGCGAACGGCCCATATCGTTCGCAATTCGACGGACGGTCGAACAGCCGATGTTCGAGTCGAACATGGGTTCGACTCGAACACGAAGCTCATCCCTACTGTCAGGTATCAAGTGTGACCAGAACTGTGTAGACAGCAACAGAGGAACAAACGCATGTAAGGTGAAAATATATAATTTATTAAGATAAGTGAATAAATACAATCACCTCCAATATACTACAATGTGCAACCAAACAACCACCAACAGAAACCCACAAATAATAACAGACAAATATATACAAGTAAAGGGGAATACGAGAATCATAAACAGGGCCAGGCCAGGGTCGACAACAGGGGGTTAGCAGCTGAGGAAAGGAAGACAAACAAGACAAGGAGAGAATGGATGGATCACAGGAGGAACGGGTCAGGTACAAGGCTCAGGGTTCAGGGTACAGGTAACAAACAGGAACAGGATCAGGTTCAGGTATGCGTACAGGTACAGGTACAGGTACAGATGCAGAGCTTCACAGGTTCAGGGTCAGGGCTCAAGGAAGATACCAAGACAAGTCATCAGTTTGTCTGCCGGGTAATTATACACACCCCCCTGCAATTACTCAGGTGACGCCTAATTGCAAGAGATGATGTCAGTCCCCTAGGAACCACCCGCTGGTGGACACCAGTACTACAGCCCAAGGATCACATAATACCACCAACAGGGGAAGGCTCCCCTGGCAGTTCCAGACTGCCAGGAGACACCTGCTGGTGGACCACAGTACTGCACGCCAAATGTCAGACAGTATCATCAGCAGGTGGAACCTTTCCTGACAGTACCCCCCTCAAAGGAGCAGCCTCCGGACACTACAACTAGCCACTGCTGAGGAAAGTCCATGATATCAAGCTGGACAACGGATGGAGGTACATCAAGGCAGACAGTGGGCACTTCAAGGCAGACAGCAGGCACATCAAGGCATACAGCAGGCTTGTCAAGCTGGGCAGCAGACAGAGGCTCATCAGGCTGGGCAGCAGACAGTGGCACATCAGGGTGGGCAGCAGACAGAAACACATCAGGCTGGGCAGCAGACAGGAACACATCAGGCTGAGCAGCAGACAGAGGCACATCAGGCTGGGCAGCAGACAGAGGCACATCAGGCTGGGCAGCAGACAGAGGCTCATCAGGCTGGAAAGCGGGCACATCAGACTGAAAAGCGGGCACATCAGACTGGAAAGTGGAGACATCAGGCTGGTAGGCAGGCAACGAGACACCAGACTGGAAAGCAGGCAAGGAGACATCAAACTGGAAAGTGGACACATCCGATTGGAAAGCGGGCACGTCAGACTGGAGAGCGGGCACATCAGACTGGAAAGCGGGCACATCAGACTGGAAAGTGGCAACATCAGGCTGGAATGCAGGCACTGAGACAGGCTGGAAGGCAGGCAACGAGACATCAGGCTGGAAGGCAGGCAACGAGATATCAGACTGGAAAGTGGGCACATCAGACTGGAAAGCGGGTATATCAGACCGGAAAGCAGGCACCAAGACATCAGGCTGGAAGGCAGGCACCGAGACATCAGGCTGGAAGGCAGGCACCAAAACATCAGGCTGGAGGGCAGGCATCGAGACATCAACCTGGAAGGCAGGCACCGAGACAACAGGCTGGAAGGCAGGCACCAGGACATCAGACTGGAAAGTGGGCACATCAGACTGGAAAGTAGGCACATCAGACTGGAAAGCGGGCACATCAGACTGGAAGGCAGGCACCAAGACATCAGGCTGGAAGGCAGGCACTGAGACATCAGACTGGAAAGCGGGCACCGAGACATTAGACTGGAAAGCGGGCACATCAGACTGGAAAGTGAACACATCAGGCTGGAAGGCAGGCACCAAGACATCAGGCTGGAAGGCAGGCACCGAGACATGAGGCTGGAAGGCAGGCACCGAGACATCAGGCTGGAAGGCAGGCAAGGAAACATCAGGCTGTAGGGCAGGCATCGAGACATCAGACTGGAAGGCAGGCACCGAGACAACAGGCTGGAAAGCAGGCACCAGGACATCAGACTGGAAAGCGGGCATGTCAGACTGGAAAGCGGGCACATCAGACTGGAAAGCGGGCACATCGAACTGGAAAGCGGGCACATCGGACTGGAAGGCAGGCACATCAGACTGGAAGGCAGGAACATCAGACTGGAAGGCAGGCACCAGGACATCAGACTGGAAGGCAGGCACATCAGACTTGAAGGCAGGCATATCAGACTGGAAGACAGGCACATCAGACTGGAAGGCAGGCACATCAGACAGGAAGGCAGGCACGTCAGATTGGAAGGCAGGCACGTGAGACTGGAAGGCAGGCACCTCAGACTGGAAGGCAGGCACATCAGACTGGGAGGTAAGCACATCAGACTGGGAGGCAGGCACCAGGAAATCAGACTGGAAGACAGGCACCAGGACACCAGACTGGAAGTCAGGCATCGGGGCATCAGACTGGAAGGCAGGCGCATCAGACTGGAAGGCAGGCATATCAGACTGGAAGGCAGGCACATCAGACTGGGACACTGGCAGCACAACTTCAGGCTGGAACATGGACACAAGGTCATTAGACAGGTCAGTAGGTACTGAAACATCGGACTGGGTAGTAGGCACTGAGGCGTCAGACTGGGTAGCAGGCCCTGGGACGTCAGACTGGGTAGTAAGCACTGGGACGTTAGACTGGATAGCAGACACTGGGACATCAGACTGGGTAGCAGGCACTGGGACGTCAGACTGGGTAGCAGGCACTGGGACATCAGACTGGGTAGCAGGCACTGGGACGTCAGACTGGTTAGCAGGCACTGGGACATCAGACTGGGTAGCAGGGACTGGGACGTCGGGCTGGGTAGCAGGCACTGGGACGTTGGGCTGGGTAGCAGGCACTGGGACATCAGGCTGGAGTGGATTAACTGTTGCAGAAGCAGGTTGGGTTACTGGTAGGATCAAATGGGTAGGAAAGAACTTCTGTATCTTTTTAGTTTTAGCTACTGGAGTCCTATAGGTAACTGCAGGACTGTAGGTAGAGAATGAACCAGACTGGAGAGGAGGGTTGGAATAAGGCAGGGAAGAGGTAACAGTAGCTGGGGGAAGTTCTTTAGGAATTGCAGGCAGCCGAGAAGAGACAGGGGGGTTAAAGACAGGATAGGTGCAGGGAGTAGAAACTGGGTATTGATATTTGGTGGGAAGCAGGGTGTACTGAGCTGCGACTGAAGTTGCCATGGGTGAAGGAGAAAAAGAGTTTTGAGCTGGCAGCTGGGGCTGGTTGCAGCATATCAGACCATGCTAAGAGTATGGGTTGCACAAACTGTAGTTTACATTCTGCCTGTCTGACCAGGGACTGAACAGACTCAATGCACTCTGTTATCATTTGTTGTGAGCAGGCTGAATAGTGTTCACAAAAGTATGTGGGGTTATACTCCAAAAGCCATACCAGGGATACAACTTGATTAATATTAAAAGGTGGAAAAAAGTCATCACAGCCTTTGGGAATACTGGGCAGGGCCAGCTCTGTACATATGTGAATTAAAGGCTGCACATCCCCAAACGCAAAGAACCCTGATCCACCAGAGAGGGAGCTAAACGCATGATTTCAAACAACTGGTCACTTGTCCACTCCTTGAGTGTCTGGCGGAGATATTCACCACTCTCAGACGCCAGCAGAGCATAGTAACTGATAACATCCAAATTCATTTCACCTGAAGTAAACAGAACCGAGATGGTTCCTCTGTGCAGCCACTTGTGGTCAGGAATGGCCTTGGTATACTGTCAGGTATCAAGTGTGACCAGAACTGTGTAGACAGCAACAGAGGAACAAACGCATGTAAGGTGAAAATATATAATTTATTAAGATAAGTGAATAAATACAATCACCTCCAATATACTACAATGTGCAACCAAACAACCACCAACAGAAACCCACAAATAATAACAGACAAATATATACAAGTAAAGGGGAATACCAGAATCATAAACAGGGCCAGGCCAGGGTCGACAACAGGGGGTTAGCAGCTGAGGAAAGGAAGACAAACAAGACAAGGAGAGAATGGATGGATCACAGGAGGAACGGGTCAGGTACAAGGCTCAGGGTTCAGGGTACAGGTAACAAACAGGAACAGGATCAGGTTCAGGTATGGGTACAGGTACAGGTACAGGTACAGGTACAGATGCAGAGCTTCACAGGTTCAGGGTCAGGGCTCAAGGAAGATACCAAGACAAGTCATCAGTTTGTCTGCCGGGTAATTATACACCCCCCCCTGCAATTACTCAGGTGACGCCTAATTGCAAGAGATGATGTCAGTCCCCTAGGAACCACCCGCTGGTGGACACCAGTACTACAGCCCAAGGATCACATAATACCACCAACAGGGGAAGGCTCCCCTGGCAGTTCCAGACTGCCAGGAGACACCTGCTGGTGGACCACAGTACTGCACGCCAAATGTCAGACAGTATCATCAGCAGGTGGAACCTTTCCTGACAGTACCCCCCTCAAAGGAGCAGCCTCCAGACACTACAACTAGCCACTGCTGAGGAAAGTCCATGATATCAAGCTGGACAACGGATGGAGGTACATCAAGGCAGACAGTGGGCACTTCAAGGCAGACAGCAGGCACATCAAGGCATACAGCAGGCTTGTCAAGCTGGGCAGCAGACAGAGGCTCATCAGGCTGGGCAGCAGACAGTGGCACATCAGGGTGGGCAGCAGACAGAAACACATCAGGCTGGGCAGCAGACAGGAACACATCAGGCTGAGCAGCAGACAGAGGCACATCAGGCTGGGCAGCAGACAGAGGCACATCAGGCTGGGCAGCAGACAGAGGCTCATCAGGCTGGAAAGCGGGCACATCAGACTGAAAAGCGGGCACATCAGACTGGAAAGTGGAGACATCAGGCTGGTAGGCAGGCAACGAGACACCAGACTGGAAAGCAGGCAAGGAGACATCAAACTGGAAAGCGGGCACGTCAGACTGGAGAGCGGGCACATCAGACTGGAAAGCGGGCACATCAGACTGGAAAGTGGCAACATCAGGCTGGAATGCAGGCACTGAGACAGGCTGGAAGGCAGGCAACGAGACATCAGGCTGGAAGGCAGGCAACGAGATATCAGACTGGAAAGTGGGCACATCAGACTGGAAAGCGGGTATATCAGACCGGAAAGCAGGCATTAAGACATCAGGCTGGAAGGCAGGCACCGAGACATCAGGCTGGAAGGCAGGCACCAAAACATCAGGCTGGAGGGCAGGCATCGAGACATCAACCTGGAAGGCAGGCACCGAGACAACAGGCTGGAAGGCAGGCACCAGGACATCAGACTGGAAAGTGGGCACATCAGACTGGAAAGTAGGCACATCAGACTGGAAAGCGGGCACATCAGACTGGAAGGCAGGCACCAAGACATCAGGCTGGAAGGCAGGCACTGAGACATCAGACTGGAAAGCGGGCACCGAGACATTAGACTGGAAAGCGGTAACAGTAGCTGGGGGAAGTTCTTTAGGAATTGCAGGCAGCCGAGAAGAGACAGGGGGGTTAAAGACAGGATAGGTGCAGGGAGTAGAAACTGGGTATTGATATTTGGTGGGAAGCAGGATGTACTGAGCTGCGACTGAAGTTGCCATGGGTGAAGGAGAAAAAGAGTTTTGAGCTGGCAGCTGGGGCTGGTTGCAGCATATCAGACCATGCTAAGAGTATGGGTTGCACAAACTGTAGTTTACATTCTGCCTGTCTGACCAGGGACTGAACAGACTCAATGCACTCTGTTATCATTTGTTGTGAGCAGGCTGAATAGTGTTCACAAAAGTATGTGGGGTCATCCTCCAAAAGCCATACCAGGGATACAACTTGATTAATATTAAAAGGTGGAAAAAAGTCATCACAGCCTTTGGGAATACTGGGCAGGGCCAACTCTGTACATATGTGAATTAAAGGCTGCACATCCCCAAACAGCAAAGAACCCTGATCCACCAGAGAGGGAGCTAAACGCATGATTTCAAACAACTGGTCACTCGTCCACTCCTTGAGTGTCTGGCGGAGATATTCACCACTCTCAGACGCCAGCAGAGCATAGTAACTGATAACATCCAAATTCATTTCACCTGAAATAAACAGAACCGAGATGGTTCCTCTGTGCAGCCACTTGTGGTCAGGAATGGCCTTGGTATACTGTCAGGTATCAAGTGTGACCAGAGCTGTGTAGACAGCAACAGAGGAACAAACGCATGTAAGGTGAAAATATATAATTTATTAAGATAAGTGAATAAATACAACCACCTCCAATATACTACAATGTGCAACCAAACAACCACCAACAGAAACCCACAAATAATAACAGACAAATAAATACAAGTAAAGGGGAATACCAGAATCATAAACAGGGCCAGGCCAGGGTCGACAACGGGGGGTCAGCAGCTGGGGAAAGGAAGACAAACAGGACAAGGAGAGGATGGATGGATCACAGGAGGGACGGGTCAGGTACAAGGCTCAGGGTCCAGGGTACAGGTAACAAACAGGAACAGGATCGGGTTCAGGTACGGGTACAGGTACAGATGCAGATGCAGAGCTTCACAGGTTCAGGGTCAGGGCGCAAGGAAGATACCAAGGCAAGGCATCAGTGTGTCTGTCGGGTAATTATACACACCTCCTGCAATTACTCAGGTGACGCCAAATTGCAAGAGATAATGTTGGCCCCAAAGTGCCAGGAACCATCCGCTGGTGGACGCCAGTACTGCGGCCCAAGGATCACATAATACCACCAACAGGGGAAGGCTCCCCTGGCAGTTCCAGACTGCCAGGAGACACCTGCTGGTGGACCACAGTACTGCACGCCAAATGTCAGACAGTATCATCAGCAGGTGGAACCTTTCCTGACAGTATTAAAGGGCTCTATTCCCCCAAGTCACACCACGCACCCCAAATGGGAGCTTGCTGTAAGCAGGTGAACTGGGGTGACGACCAAGAGCCATAGGGAGTGGGCTAGGCCACTCTCCCTACCGAGACCTGAAACCCCCTTGGGAGTCAAATCAAAAAGGAAAGCCTGTTGGTAACAAAAGTAATATGAGATACACACTGGGGCGCTGCGCTGGCAGGGCAGCAAACAGAGATTATCAAGGGGGGGCCTGAGAGAGTCCCCCCTGTTCTCACATGGGTCAGAATATTCAACAAAAAAACTGTTCTAGGGTATGTGCTTACTCCAGAACATGTAGTAGGTCAATTCAGCCTGAGGCTGAGCAGAAAGAAGAAGGAAGAAGAAAATTACAGGAAGAGGGAGAGAAGAGGGGAGAGAGTAGAGAGGAGGAAAGAGGAGATGAGAAGAGAGAGTGCAGCAAAAGAAATAATTAGTACCAAAAAATATAGAGTCTAGTAATATAGCTACAGGACTGGCAAGCCTAGTCCTAGTCCGAGCCCCCCGATAGGGGGGAATTGGAGAGGATACAACCACGTAAGGGGTTGTGTACCTGGTGTCACCAGAGGGATATGAGTCCCTCTACGTCACAACAGAAGGGGTGGCATGTTGGGCCGCTCCGGCCGTAATGTCCCCCTTTGGGGAAAAATGTCATTGTGGGACCTGAGAAGGCGGGTGTAGCGAAAAGTACTCAAGTTTGAACCAACAAAAAGTAACATAACAGAAAAAACACACATTAACTGCAAAAAAAAACCAAATGTGGTTCCCTGCAGGGGAGGGAGGGAGGAGGAGGAAAGGAGGGAAGAGGCGGGTGATAGTAAAATCATTTAGAGAAGGATAACTGAAGGGGTCAAAACTTTGTGCATACAAACACTGTTAATCAGAGACCAGTCCTGCCAGGGGGTGAGGCAGGAGGAAAGATAGGTGTCCCAATTAGCCATTGAAGGGGCTAATAGGGCCCATCATAGTGAGACCAGAGACCTAATGCTTTCATCAGCGACCAAATGTGTGTAGGGCAAACCACTACACAAGAGGGTGGGGCAGACATCCAGCCCAAAGAATAGGGGTAAAACATCCCGTCAGGGAATCAAGGGAGGGCAGTTCATCTCGGGGGGGTGAGAGTCTCGGTGTCTCTTTGGTAGTTGCTTGTTTCACAACGGAGTCAGCGGGCTACCCGGGGGGGTGGTTGGAGGAGCTTGTCTTGGCTGCTGGTTGCTGAGGTGCTAATTATTATTATTTATTATTATACAGGATTTATATAGCGCCAACAGTTTACGCAGCGCTTTACAACATTAGGGAGGACAGTACAAGTACAATACAATTCAATACAGGAGGAATCAGAGGGCCCTGCTCGTTAGAGCTTACAATCTAGGAGGGAGGGTCAAGTTATACAAAAGGGTAATAGCTTTGGGGGATGAGCTAATGGAGAAAATAGTGCAGTTGTTAGATGGAGGCAGGATAGGCTTCTCTGAAAGGAAGGGAGTTTGAGTTTTTCTGATTTTTTTATAGCAAAAAGTAGAAAATATCTTTTTTTGTTTTTTTTTCCGCGATATAAACAAAAAAAGACCGAAAATGTAAAAAAAAAGAAAATTAAAAAAAAAAAATCGCAGAGGCGATCAAATACCACCAAAAGAAAGCTTTATTTGTGGGGAAAAAAGGACGCAAGTTTCACTTACCAGTTAAAGCAGCGCAGTGCCAAATTGTAAAAAGTGCTCTGGTCATTAAAGGGCCAATTCTTCCAGGGCTTAAATGGTTAAAGAGGCGTCCTCTACAGTAGCTGGGTCTTTTGCAGAATGCTGCATGCTGTTAGGCTATGACTCAACTGGTTGCAGATCACTTGTCCAGCTACCTCTGACTCATTAGGTGTGGCCTCCAATCGTGTGCTACTTGTGTCTTTTCTAAGTGTAGCAAGGCCCCAGGCCTCGTTCAGTCTAATGAGAACCTCCAGAGCTGTGAGCTGCTGACATCCTTCCATATAGAGTGGGTTGTAAGGCATAGTGGGTGTAGTGCAAACTAGATTCATGGGCGCCAGACACTTCTTGAATGGAAAGAGATTTGATTTCTCTTAAACAGAACTTTGGGAGAGAGGGTTAGGACCAGGACACCTTTAGACAGTTGCAATGTTAATTTGGCAGACTGAGAGACTTCTACAGATAGACAGCTAAGCAGGGAAAGGCATCCAGCAAGACACCACATCTGCATGTGAAGGAATGCTGTCTCCTATGGTAACAGTCTTTAACAGTTTTTAACACAAGGTGTAACAACAGTTCCTTTACTTCCACTACAATCTCTTCTTGTAATTCTTCAACCCACTGAGCTCCCAGTCTCTCTCACTAGACTAGATGATTCGCTGCCACTGAATCCCTTGAGCTCCTCCAATCTTCACCGTAGTATCTTCCTCAAGTGTCACCCCCGATTCTCTGCTGGGTCCCTAGCTTGGCACTCCAGATACTTCTCCAGCTTCACCCCACTGGCCTGCTCGGTCCCTGGCTTGACACACAAGGCTGCTCTGCAAGCGTCACCTCCGCTGGCTGGGTCCCTGGCTTGATACCTGAAGTTTCCCGATTCTTCACCGTCCCCGGTTGGTGAAAATTCTGCTCCGGTACTTGCTTTAGCTACTCACTGTGGTCCCTGGTAATAAGGTGGTTGGTCCCTTAGTGGCAACAGCTTCACTTATGGTTGGACTGCAAGCTGCAATCCCAACCCTGCACTGCTCTCTTGCTTCTGGATAGGCCCTCAGACAGCCTAGCAGCCAGATGTGCCCAGGATAGGCCCAAACTCTGGCTTAGCAGCCCAGGCAATACAACACATGTCCACCCAGATAGCCGTCCAGGTGGCACAGAACACAGATCACCTGACTCCACCCAAATATATAGGTTCTCCCAGCAGGCCAAGGGATTTAAGAAAACCCCTGCCCATTGGCTGAGATACCCCATATACTCATAATCTGACCTTGCATTGCCTTGTCTTATCTAATGCCACCAAGTGCCTGGCCATCTAGTGGCAAAAGAGAGAAGTGCAGCAATTACAGACTTAGACCCCTTTCACACCAAGGCGCTTTAAAATCACCCTAAAACGCCTTAGACCTCTTTCACACTGGGGCATTTTTCAGGCGTTTTTCAGGTGCTTTAGCTTTAAAAAAAGCGCCTGAAAGAAGCCTCATCTGCAATCCCAATGTGAAAGCCCGAGCCCTTTCACACTGCCAGCGCCCGAAAAACGCTGGTAAGGTGCCGCTTAAGACCCCTTTCACACTGGGGCATTTTTCAGGCATTTTTCGGGCGCTGGCAGTGTGACAGGGCTTGGGCCATCGGCGCACCCAGCCCGGTGGCAAAAACACGAAAGCGCTGCAAAAAGCTGCCTGCAGGACTTTTTTTGACGCCCTGCCAGCGCAGCACCCCAGTGTGAAAGCACTCGGGCTTTCACATTGGGATTGCAGATGAGGCTTCTTTCAGGCGCTTTTTTTAACGCTAAACGCGCCTGAAAAATGCCCCAGTGTGAAATGGGTCTCAGTGTGAAAGCACTGTGGCTTTCACATTGGTATTGCAGATGAGGCTTCTTTCAGGCGCTTTACAGGCACTTTTTTTAACGCTAAAGCGCCTGAAAAACTCCCCAGTGGGAAAGGGGTGTTAGAGTTATTACCGCGTTTTTACCGCGTTTTAGGGGCACTAGCGGTAAAATTAACGCAACGCTCCAGACGTTTTAACAGCGTTTTTCAAGCGTTATTGAAGCATGTGTTATTAATGCTATCTTTCTGCTTGCATGTTTATCCTTTGTGAGATCATGTAAAACAAGCAGTGTCTTGTAAAGTAACAAGCAGTGTCTTATAAAGTCACAAGCAGTGTCTTGTTTTACCTCAAATCTTAATTTTTCTGGGATTAATTCTTTTTTTGGCACTTTAATTTTTTTTTTTTTGCCACTTTGATGGTCTGTTTAATCATTCTGACCTTCCCACAATTTCAGTCCTGTCGTTGTAGATGCTCTTTTTTCTGCTTGCATGTTTACCTTTTTGTGAGATCATGTGACTTTTCTACAGTTCAGGGCGGATTATAGGCGCTATTCAGGCGTTTTTACAGTGTTTTCAATTAATTTCAATGGAGAAGGGCGTTTTTGAAGCGCTTTTTTCAACGCCCAAAAGCTGCTCCAAAGATGCTGCTTGCAGGACTTTTCTCAACGCCCCGCCAGCGCAACGCCTCAGTGTGAAAGGGTCCATTGGGATGCATTGGTAGCGTTTTATGACCGTTTTAATAGCGTTATTTTTAGCGCTAAAACGCTGCAATAACGCCTTGTTGTGAAAGGGGTCTTAGGGATCAATTGATTTCATTCTAACAATGGACCCAGGTAACTACACCTGGCAGGTAAATTAAGGAAGCAACCCTGTCTAAACACCAGGGTGCTACATAAGTCAGTAGAACTAAAAGTATCAGCATGCTGATCTCCATACTGGCAGTCACACATCTTCACACTAATGGAAGGCAGGCAGACCGGAAGGCAGGCACCAAGACATCAGGCTGGAAGGCAGGCACCGAGACATGAGGCTGGAAGGCAGGCACCGAGACATCAGGCTGGAAGGCAGGCATGGAAACATCAGGCTGTAGGGCAGGCATCGAGACATCAGACTGGAAGGCAGGCACCAAGACAACAGGCTGGAAAGCAGGCACCAGGACATCAGACTGGAAAGCGGGCACGTCAGACTGGAAAGCGGGCACATCAGACTGGAAAGCGGGCACATCGAACTGGAAAGCGGGCACATCGGACTGGAAGGCAGGCACATCAGACTGGGAGGCAGGAACATCAGACTGGAAGGCAGGAACATCAGACTGGAAGGCAGGCACCAGGACATCAGACTGGAAGGCAGGCACATCAGACTTGAAGGCAGGCATATCAGACTGGAAGACAGGCACATCAGACTGGAAGGCAGGCACGTCAGATTGGAAGGCAGGCACGTGAGACTGGAAGGCAGGCCCCTCAGACTGGAAGGCAGGCACATCAGACTGGGAGGTAAGCACATCAGACTGGGAGGCAGGCACCAGGAAATCAGACTGGAAGACAGGCACCAGGACACCAGACTGGAAGCCAGGCATTGGGGCATCAGACTGGAAGGCAGGCGCATCAGACTGGAAGGCAGGCATATCAGACTGGAAGGCAGGCACATCAGACTGGGACACTGGCAGCACAACTTCAGGCTGGAACATGGACACAAGGTCATTAGACAGGTCAGTAGGTACTGAAACATCGGACTGGGTAGTAGGCACTGAGGCGTCAGACTGGGTATCAGGCCCTGGGACGTCAGACTGGGTAGTAAGCACTGGGACGTCAAACTGGATAGCAGACAGTGGGACATCAGACTGGGTAGCAGGCACTGGGACGTCAGACTGGGTAGCAGGCACTGGGACGTCAGACTGGGTAGCAGGCACTGGGACATCAGACTGGGTAGCAGGCACTGGGACGTCAGACTGGTTAGCAGGCACTGGGACATCAGACTGGGTAGCAGGGACTGGGACGTCGGGCTGGGTAGCAGGCACTGGGACGTTGGGCTGGGTAGCAGGCACTGGGACATCAGGCTGGAGTGGATTAGCTGTTGCAGAAGCAGGTTGGGTTACTGGTAGGATCAAATGGGTAGGAAAGAACTTCTGTATCTTTTTAGTTTTAGCTACTGGAGTCCTATAGGTAACTGCAGGACTGTAGGTAGAGAATGAACCAGACTGGAGAGGAGGGTTGGAATAAGGCAGGGAAGAGGTAACAGTAGCTGGGGGAAGTTCTTTAGGAATTGCAGGCAGCCGAGAAGAGACAGGTGGGTTAAAGACAGGATAGGTGCAGGGAGTAGAAACTGGGTATTGATATTTGGTGGGAAGCAGGGTGTACTGAGCTGCGACTGAAGTTGCCATGGGTGAAGGAGAAAAAGAGTTTTGAGCTGGCAGCTGGGGCTGGTTGCAGCATATCAGACCATGCTAAGAGTATGGGTTGCACAAACTGTAGTTTACATTCTGCCTGTCTGACCAGGGACTGAACAGACTCAATGCACTCTGTTATCATTTGTTGTGAGCAGGCTGAATAGTGTTCACAAAAGTATGTGGGGTCATCCTCCAAAAGCCATACCAGGGATACAACTTGATTAATATTAAAAGGTGGAAAAAAGTCATCACAGCCTTTGGGAATACTGGGCAGGGCCAGCTCTGTACATATGTGAATTAAAGGCTGCACATCCCCAAACAGCAAAGAACCCTGATCCACCAGAGAGGGAGCTAAACGCATGATTTCAAACAACTGGTCACTTGTCCACTCCTTGAGTGTCTGGCGGAGATATTCACCACTCTCAGACGCCAGCAGAGCATAGTAACTGATAACATCTAAATTCATTTCACCTGAAGTAAACAGAACCGAGATGGTTCCTCTGTGCAGCCACTTGTGGTCAGGAATGGCCTTGGTATACTGTCAGGTATCAAGTGTGACCAGAACTGTGTAGACAGCAACAGAGGAACAAACGCATGTAAGGTGAAAATATATAATTTATTAAGATAAGTGAATAAATACAATCACCTCCAATATACTACAATGTGCAACCAAACAACCACCAACAGAAACCCACAAATAATAACAGACAAATATATACAAGTAAAGGGAAATACCAGAATCATAAACAGGGCCAGGCCAGGGTCGACAACAGGGGGTTAGCAGCTGAGGAAAGGAAGACAAACAAGACAAGGAGAGAATGGATGGATCACAGGAGGAACGGGTCAGGTACAAGGCTCAGGGTTCAGGGTACAGGTAACAAACAGGAACAGGATCAGGTTCAGGTATGGGTACAGGTACAGGTACAGGTACAGGTACAGGTACAGATGCAGAGCTTCACAGGTTCAGGGTCAGGGCTCAAGGAAGATACCAAGACAAGTCATCAGTTTGTCTGCCGGGTAATTATACACACCCCCCTGCAATTACTCAGGTGACGCCTAATTGCAAGAGATGATGTCAGTCCCCTAGGAACCTCCCGCTGGTGGACACCAGTACTACAGCCCAAGGATCACATAATACCACCAACAGGGGAAGGCTCCCCTGGCAGTTCCAGACTGCCAGGAGACACCTGCTGGTGGACCACAGTACTGCACGCCAAATGTCAGACAGTATCATCAGCAGGTGGAACCTTTCCTGACAGTACCCCCCTCAAAGGAGCAGCCTCCGGACACTTCAACTAGCCACTGCTGAGGAAAGTCCATGATATCAAGCTGGACAACGGATGGAGGTACATCAAGGCAGACAGTGGGCACTTCAAGGCAGACAGCAGGCACATCAAGGCATACAGCAGGCTTGTCAAGCTGGGCAGCAGACAGAGGCTCATCAGGCTGGGCAGCAGACAGTGGCACATCAGGGTGGGCAGCAGACAGAAACACATCAGGCTGGGCAGCAGACAGGAACACATCAGGCTGAGCAGCAGACAGAGGCACATCAGGCTGGGCAGCAGACAGAGGCACATCAGGCTGGGCAGCAGACAGAGGCTCATCAGGCTGGAAAGCGGGCACATCAGACTGAAAAGCGGGCACATCAGACTGGAAAGTGGAGACATCAGGCTGGTAGGCAGGCAACGAGACACCAGACTGGAAAGCAGGCAAGGAGACATCAAACTGGAAAGTGGGCACATCAGATTGGAAAGCGGGCACGTCAGACTGGAGAGCGGGCACATCAGACTGGAAAGCGGGCACATCAGACTGGAAAGTGGCAACATCAGGCTGGAATGCAGGCACTGAGACAGGCTGGAAGGCAGGCAACGAGACATCAGGCTGGAAGGCAGGCAACGAGATATCAGACTGGAAAGTGGGCACATCAGACTGGAAAGCGGGTATATCAGACCGGAAAGCAGGCACCAAGACATCAGGCTGGAAGGCAGGCACCGAGACATCAGGCTGGAAGGCAGGCACCGAGACAACAGGCTGGAAGGCAGGCACCAGGACATCAGACTGGAAAGTGGGCACATCAGACTGGAAAGTAGGCACATCAGACTGGAAAGCGGGCACATCAGACTGGAAGGCAGGCACCAAGACATCAGACTGGAAGGCAGGCACTGAGACATCAGACTGGAAAGCGGGCACCGAGACATTAGACTGGAAAGCGGGCACATCAGACTGGAAAGTGAACACATCAGGCTGGAAGGCAGGCACCAAGACATCAGGCTGGAAGGCAGGCACCGAGACATGAGGCTGGAAGGCAGGCACCGAGACATCAGGCTGGAAGGCAGGCAAGGAAACATCAGGCTGTAGGGCAGGCATCGAGACATCAGACTGGAAGGCAGGCACCGAGACAACAGGCTGGAAATCAGGCACCAGGACATCAGACTGGAAAGCGGGCATGTCAGACTGGAAAGCGGGCACATCAGACTGGAAAGCGGGCACATCGAACTGGAAAGCGGGCACATCGGACTGGAAGGCAGGCACATCAGACTGGAAGGCAGGAACATCAGACTGGAAGGCAGGAACATCAGACTGGAAGGCAGGCACATCAGACTGGAAGGCAGGCACATCAGACTGGAAGGCAGGCACGTCAGATTGGAAGGCAGGCACGTGAGACTGGAAGGCAGGCACCTCAGACTGGAAGGCAGGCACATCAGACTGGGAGGTAAGCACATCAGACTGGGAGGCAGGCACCAGGAAATCAGACTGGAAAACAGGCACCAGGACACCAGACTGGAAGTCAGGCATCGGGGGAACAGACTGGAAGGCAGGCGCATCAGACTGGAAGGCAGGCATATCAGACTGGAAGGCAGGCACATCAGACTGGGACACTGGCAGCACAACTTCAGGCTGGAACATGGACACAAGGTCATTAGACAGGTCAGTAGGTACTGAAACATCGGACTGGGTAGTAGGCACTGAGGCGTCAGACTGGGTAGCAGGCCCTGGGACGTCAGACTGGGTAGTAAGCACTGGGACGTCAGACTGGATAGCAGACACTGGGACATCAGACTGGGTAGCAGGCACTGGGACGTCAGACTGGGTAGCAGGCACTGGGACATCAGACTGGGTAGCAGGGACTGGGACGTCGGGCTGGGTAGCAGGCACTGGGACGTTGGGCTGGGTAGCAGGCACTGGGACATCAGGCTGGAGTGGATTAGCTGTTGCAGAAGCAGGTTGGGTTACTGGTAGGATCAAATGGGTAGGAAAGAACTTCTGTATCTTTTTAGTTTTAGCTACTGGAGTCCTATAGGTAACTGCAGGACTGTAGGTAGAGAATGAACCAGACTGGAGAGGAGGGTTGGAATAAGGCAGGGAAGAGGTAACAGTAGCTGGGGGAAGTTCTTTAGGAATTGCAGGCAGCCGAGAAGAGACAGGGGGGTTAAAGACAGGATAGGTGCAGGGAGTAGAAACTGGGTATTGATATTTGGTGGGAAGCAGGATGTACTGAGCTGCGACTGAAGTTGCCATGGGTGAAGGAGAAAAAGAGTTTTGAGCTGGCAGCTGGGGCTGGTTGCAGCATATCAGACCATGCTAAGAGTATGGGTTGCACAAACTGTAGTTTACATTCTGCCTGTCTGACCAGGGACTGAACAGACTCAATGCACTCTGTTATCATTTGTTGTGAGCAGGCTGAATAGTGTTCACAAAAGTATGTGGGGTCATCCTCCAAAAGCCATACCAGGGATACAACTTGATTAATATTAAAAGGTGGAAAAAAGTCATCACAGCCTTTGGGAATACTGGGCAGGGCCAGCTCTGTACATATGTGAATTAAAGGCTGCACATCCCCAAACAGCAAAGAACCCTGATCCACCAGAGAGGGAGCTAAACGCATGATTTCAAACAACTGGTCACTCGTCCACTCCTTGAGTGTCTGGCGGAGATATTCACCACTCTCAGACGCCAGCAGAGCATAGTAACTGATAACATCCAAATTCATTTCACCTGAAGTAAACAGAACCGAGATGGTTCCTCTGTGCAGCCACTTGTGGTCAGGAATGGCCTTGGTATACTGTCAGGTATCAAGTGTGACCAGAACTGTGTAGACAGCAACAGAGGAACAAACGCATGTAAGGTGAAAATATATAATTTATTAAGATAAGTGAATAAATACAACCACCTCCCATATACTACAATGTGCAACCAAACAACCACCAACAGAAACCCACAAATAATAACAGACAAATAAATACAAGTAAAGGGGAATACCAGAATCATAAACAGGGCCAGGCCAGGGTCGACAACGGGGGGTCAGCAGCTGGGGAAAGGAAGACAAACAGGACAAGGAGAGGATGGATGGATCACAGGAGGGACGGGTCAGGTACAAGGCTCAGGGTTCAGGGTACAGGTAACAAACAGGAACAGGATCAGGTTCAGGTACGGGTACAGGTACAGATGCAGATGCAGAGCTTCACAGGTTCAGGGTCAGGGCGCAAGGAAGATACCAAGGCAAGGCATCAGTGTGTCTGTCGGGTAATTATACACACCTCCTGCAATTACTCAGGTGACGCCAAATTGCAAGAGATAATGTTGGCCCCAAAGTGCCAGGAACCATCCGCTGGTGGACGCCAGTACTGCGGCCCAAGGATCACATAATACCACCAACAGGGGAAGGCTCCCCTGGCAGTTCCAGACTGCCAGGAGACACCTGCTGGTGGACCACAGTACTGCACGCCAAATGTCAGACAGTATCATCAGCAGGTGGAACCTTTCCTGACAGTATTAAAGGGCTCTATTCCCCCAAGTCACACCACGCACCCCAAATGGGAGCTTGCTGTAAGTGGGTGAACTGGGGTGACGACCAAGAGCCATAGGGAGTGGGCTAGGCCACTCTCCCTACCGAGACCTGAAACCCCCTTGGGAGTCAAATCAAAAAGGAAAGCCTGTTGGTAACAAAAGTAATATGAGATACACACTGGGGCGCTGCGCTGGCAGGGCAGCAAACAGAGATTATCAAGGGGGGGCCTGAGAGAGTCCCCCCTGTTCTCACATGGGTCAGAATATTCAACAAAAAAACTGTTCTAGGGTATATGCTTACTCCAGAACATGTAGTAGGTCAATTCAGCCTGAGGCTGAGCAGAAAGAAGAAGGAAGAAGAAAATTACAGGAAGAGGGAGAGAAGAGGGGAGAGAGTAGAGAGGAGGAAAGAGGAGATGAGAAGAGAGAGTGCAGCAAAAGAAATAATTAGTACCAAAAAATATAGAGTCTAGTAATATAGCTACAGGACTGGCAAGCCTAGTCCTAGTCCGAGCCCCCCGATAGGGGGGAATTGGAGAGGATACAACCACGTAAGGGGTTGTGTACCTGGTGTCACCAGAGGGATATGAGTCCCTCTACGTCACAACGGAAGGGGTGGCATGTTGGGCCGCTCCGGCCGTAATGTCCCCCTTTGGGGAAAAATGTCATTGTGGGACCTGAGAAGGCGGGTGTAGCGAAAAGTACTCAAGTTTGAACCAACAAAAAGTAACATAACAGAAAAAACACACATTAACTGCAAAAAAAAAACAAATGTGGTTCCCTGCAGGGGAGGGAGGGAGGAGGAGGAAGAGAGGGAAGAGGTGGGTGATAGTAAAATCATTTAGAGAAGGATAACTGAAGGGGTCAAAACTTTGTGCATACAAACACTGTTAATCAGAGACCAGTCCTGCCAGGGGGTGAGGCAGGAGGAAAGATAGGTGTCCCAATTAGCCATTGAAGGGGCTAATAGGGCCCATCATAGTGAGACCAGAGACCTAATGCTTTCATCAGCGACCAAATGTGTGTAGGGCAAACCACTACACAAGAGGGTGGGGCAGACATCCAGCCCAAAGAATAGGGGTAAAACATCCCGTCAGGGAATCAAGGGAGGGCAGTTCATCTCGGGGGGGTGAGAGTCTCGGTGTCTCTTTCGTAGTTGCTTGTTTCACAACGGAGTCAGCGGGCTACCCGGGGGGGTGGTTGGAGGAGCTTGTCTTGGCTGCTGGTTGCTGAGGTGCTAATTATTATTATTTATTATTATACAGGATTTATATAGCGCCAACAGTTTACGCAGCGCTTTACAACATTAGGGAGGACAGTACAAGTACAATACAATTCAATACAGGAGGAATCAGAGGGCCCTGCTCGTTAGAGCTTACAATCTAGGAGGGAGGGTCAAGTTATACAAAAGGGTAATAGCTGTGGGGGATGAGCTAATGGAGAAAATAGTGCAGTTGTTAGATGGAGGCAGGATAGGCTTCTCTGAAAGGAAGGGAGTTTGAGTTTTTCTGATTTTTTTATAGCAAAAAGTAGAAAATATCTTTTTTTGTTTTTTTTTCCGCGATATAAACAAAAAAAGACCGAAAATTTAAAAAAAAGAAAATTAAAAAAAAAAAATCGCAGAGGCGATCAAATACCACCAAAAGAAAGCTCTATTTGTGGGGAAAAAAGGACGCAAGTTTCACTTACCAGTTAAAGCAGCGCAGTGCCAAATTGTAAAAAGTGCTCTGGTCATTAAAGGGCCAATTCTTCCAGGGCTTAAATGGTTAAAGAGGCGTCCTCTACAGTAGCTGGGTCTTTTGCAGAATGCTGCATGCTGTTAGGCTATGACTCAACTGGTTGCAGATCACTTGTCCAGCTACCTCTGACTCATTAGGTGTGGCCTCCAATCGTGTGCTACTTGTGTCTTTTCTAAGTGTAGCAAGGCCCCAGGCCTCGTTCAGTCTAATGAGAACCTCCAGAGCTGTGAGCTGCTGACATCCTTCCATATAGAGTGGGTTGTAAGGCATAGTGGGTGTAGTGCAAACTAGATTCATGGGCGCCAGACACTTCTTGAATGGAAAGAGATTTGATTTCTCTTAAACAGAACTTTGGGAGAGAGGGTTAGGACCAGGACACCTTTAGACAGTTGCAATGTTAATTTGGCAGACTGAGAGACTTCTACAGATAGACAGCTAAGCAGGGAAAGGCATCCAGCAAGACACCACATCTGCATGTGAAGGAATGCTGTCTCCTATGGTAACAGTCTTTAACAGTTTTTAACACAAGGTGTAACAGTTCCTTTACTTCCACTACAATCTCTTCTTGTAATTCTTCAACCCACTGAGCTCCCAGTCTCTCTCACTAGACTAGATGATTCGCTGCCACTGAATCCCTTGAGCTCCTCCAATCTTCACCGTAGTATCTTCCTCAAGTGTCACCCCCGATTCTCTGCTGGGTCCCTAGCTTGGCACTCCAGATACTTCTCCAGCTTCACCCCACTGGCCTGCTCGGTCCCTGGCTTGACACACAAGGCTGCTCTGCAAGCGTCACCTCCGCTGGCTGGGTCCCAGGCTTGATACCTGAAGTTTCCCGATTCTTCACCGTCCCCGGTTGGTGAAAATTCTGCTCCGGTACTTGCTTTAGCTACTCACTGTGGTCCCTGGTAATAAGGTGGTTGGTCCCTTAGTGGCAACAGCTTCACTTATGGTTGGACTGCAAGCTGCAATCCTAACCCTGCACTGCTCTCTTGCTTCTGGATAGGCCCTCAGACAGCCTAGCAGCCAGATGTGCCCAGGATAGGCCCAAACTCTGGCTTAGCAGCCCAGGCAATACAACACATGTCCACCCAGATAGCCGTCCAGGTGGCACAGAACACAGATCACCTGACTCCACCCAAATATATAGGTTCTCCCAGCAGGCCAAGGGATTTAAGAAAACCCCTGCCCATTGGCTGAGATACCCCATATACTCATAATCTGACCTTGCATTGCCTTGTCTTATCTAATGCCACCAAGTGCCTGGCCATCTAGTGGCAAAAGAGAGAAGTGCAGCAATTACAGACTTAGACCCCTTTCACACCAAGGCGCTTTAAAATCACCCTAAAACGCCTTAGACCTCTTTCACACTGGGGCATTTTTCAGGCGTTTTTCAGGTGCTTTAGCTTTAAAAAAAAGCGCCTGAAAGAAGCCTCATCTGCAATCCCAATGTGAAAGCCCGAGCCCTTTCACACTGCCAGCGCCCGAAAAACGCTGGTAAGGTGCCGCTTAAGACCCCTTTCACACTGGGGCATTTTTCAGGCATTTTTCGGGCGCTGGCAGTGTGACAGGGCTTGGGCCATCGGCGCACCCAGCCCGGTGGCAAAAACACGAAAGCGCTGCAAAAAGCTGCCTGCAGGACTTTTTTTGACGCCCTGCCAGCACAGCACCCCAGTGTGAAAGCACTCGGGCTTTCACATTGGGATTGCAGATGAGGCTTCTTTCAGGCGCTTTTTTTAACGCTAAACGCGCCTGAAAAATGCCCCAGTGTGAAATGGGTCTCAGTGTGAAAGCACTGTGGCTTTCACATTGGTATTGCAGATGAGGCTTCTTTCAGGCGCTTTACAGGCACTTTTTTTAACGCTAAAGCGCCTGAAAAACTCCCCAGTGGGAAAGGGGTGTTAGAGTTATTACCGCGTTTTTACCGCGTTTTAGGGGCACTAGCGGTAAAATTAACGCAACGCTCCAGACGTTTTAACAGCGTTTTTCAAGCGTTATTGAAGCATGTGTTATTAATGCTATCTTTCTGCTTGCATGTTTATCCTTTGTGAGATCATGTAAAACAAGCAGTGTCTTGTAAAGTAACAAGCAGTGTCTTATAAAGTAACAAGCAGTGTCTTGTTTTACCTCAAATCTTAATTTTTCTGGGATTAATTCTTTTTTTGGCACTTTAATTTTTTTTTTTTGCCACTTTGATGGTCTGTTTAATCATTCTGACCTTCCCACAATTTCAGTCCTGTCGTTGTAGATGCTCTCTTTTCTGCTTGCATGTTTACCTTTTTGTGAGATCATGTGACTTTTCTACAGTTCAGGGCGGATTATAGGCGCTATTCAGGCGTTTTTACAGTGTTTTCAATTAATTTCAATGGAGAAGGGCGTTTTTGAAGCGCTTTTTTCAACGCCCAAAAGCTGCTCCAAAGATGCTGCTTGCAGGACTTTTCTCAACGCCCCGCCAGCGCAACGCCTCAGTGTGAAAGGGTCCATTGGGATGCATTGGTAGCGTTTTATGACCGTTTTAATAGCGTTATTTTTAGCGCTAAAACGCTGCAATAACGCCTTGTTGTGAAAGGGGTCTTAGGGATCAATTGATTTCATTCTAACAATGGACCCAGGTAACTACACCTGGCAGGTAAATTAAGGAAGCAACCCTGTCTAAACACCAGGGTGCTACATAAGTCAGTAGAACTAAAAGTATCAGCATGCTGATCTCCATACTGGCAGTCACACATCTTCACACTAATGGCCACTTAGGTACTGTTGTCCATGGGCTAATGCAAAGAAGTGTGAACCCGGCCTAAGAAAATGTTTCCTCTTATTTTATGGCTGAACTTCAGAAATATGTAAAAGCACCATTTAACCCAGGTATGTGATCATTAAAATGATTAAATATTATACATATTATTAAAAAACTATATAAGCATTCAGAGAACACTTGCACAGAAGGGAAGGTCTGTCCGCTTTGCCAAACAGGTCTTTGCCTGAGCTCTGCAGCCTCACTGTGCATCTTTTTTGCCCTACATTAATAAGCCAAGTCTGTGTCGAATGACAATTGGCTGTATGTGTAAGGGAGTGATGGGCAGATGAACACTGCTTTATTGAAAACTCCAGGAATAATGGCTGCAGTCGTGCAGAAAAATGATGCTATTTCTTTATTCCTTAACTTGGCATCTGCTTAGCTCTGGCTTGAGTGCTGTCTTCTGTTTCTCTCCAGTCACTGTGTTTGCCCACTGCCTATGTGCGCACTCTCCTGCTCTCTGTCAATCTTTTTTTGTGCTTTCTTTGACCTTTTCTTAACAATTTCTGAGCTTTCCCATTCACCACCTCTGCATTTTTAACATCACCTAGCTGCCACTGTGCCTTGTGTTTCTTAGTCTGTGCAGCTGTTCTCCGGCAACCCGCCCATCCCAAGTGCCTAGTTTTGGAGTAGTTGTTAGTCTTTTCTCAGGACCACCCTGCTCCAACTCCTGGCAACAGTCTGCTTCCCAGCTAAGATCTGGCATGTATATAAGACTCCATGCCACCCCTGTTCATGCATATGCATTCTTCCCCCCCAAGCTCCTGATAATAGTTCAATAAAGCAAATTTTCAAGCTTGAAAGGAGCCTAAGGTTTTCACAGCTGGCTTCCAAGCAAACATAACTATATGTATCCCTACATCAGCACAGGCAAGCCATAAATGACCCACAGAGAACCCAGCTAGAATACAAAATTGGGAAATTGTGGTCGCTGATCCACTTTTGCTATTCTGCTATTCTTCAGATAAGAGACATTCCTTCAGGTTACTTCAGCTTACATTCACAAACATAAGCATATTGGGAAATATTTGCCATGTCATTTCCTAACATACAACTATTACAGCATGTTTGTAGAGAAGTTTAGGAATGTTTAGTCCAACTGAAAACAAACAGAGAAATGAGGTTGCCCATTTTTTTAAAAACTCTTTAAAATTATTGTGTCAAGAAAGGCTGCCTTGCTGACATTTCCTCCATAAAATGTCAGTTGCCTGGCTTTCATGCTGACTTTCTTGTATGCAAATAAGAATTCTTGCTTTTTTATGACTTTCCTGATTTTTTCAAGTATTGAAGCCAGCATGTCATCATAAGAGCCAGATAACTATGCCTTTTTAGTAGGAGGAGATCAATGTCACCCTTCATTTTTTTCTCATGACAGATTTATGCATAGTGGAGTTAGCATCAGATAGCTTTCAAGTTCTGTACATGTATGCTAAGTAATGTGTAGCACTGACAGTTTTTTATTACCTCTCACAAAGATCACAGTACTCCACTTGACAATGTCTTAATCTACTTTTCTCTCAAAATGACAGTGCCATTTGCGTTCAGCCATTATCCAGGGTTAATGTCTCCTTTCTGGAGTGAGTTGCCAGTGGAGAGGTGACAATTATATAAATGCTGGTGCCTGTGTAGTTCTTGGCTGTGTGTCCATAAATGTTACAAAAATCAGCCCCTTGATAAATGTTGAATGTTATGATGGCTTTTTAAAGAAAAAAATATGCTTGCATGCAGATGACTACGCACATACCAAACAGGAACCCTGAACCTATTTAGCTTTTTGCACATGATGTTCAATGGATACAGTGTAGTCTAATGTTGTTGTGTGAGTTTACCAATCCAAATATTACTTTTGTGCTTCTTGTTCTGACAGTGTATACTACAGTATGTGCAAATCAATATTTATCTATAACATACGTTAAAAAAAAAAAAACCAAACATATGTAACTGGCTTTTTAATAAAGTGCTAAACATCATATCAAGAAACCCTGCTATGCTGTCATATGACAAAGGGCAGCATATAGATATTGATCATTGCAATGTCTATTCCTAGGATAATCATAAGGAATCTGGTGTTTTAGTTTTAGAACTTCTGTGCATGCACACAAAATAATATTTATATGCAGTACAATACCCCTCTTTGTACAGTTCATCGATAATGAAAAATGTTGAGGTGTCACTGGGCCAGAAATAGAGGGGAGTTCTTCTAATGGGAACATTTGTTCTGGTGACAACTGTCTAAGGGAAGTAACACATTTTTACCTTATCCAATACTTGCAGCACCAAACAAACACCCCCACAGGCTGGAAATCAGTTGATGGTAAAATGCCACTCCAGGTAGCAGTCCAAAGTCCACCTTTCCTGCACTAGGCGGGTGCTGGTTCTGTATGCAAGATAGGAGCAAACAAAAAAAAAAGTCTGGATAGTCGCACTCCAATTTGATGTCTTTATTGAATGTAAGACAGTACATACAGCAAACGGAGTCACAGATAAAATAGTTTGGCGTTCGGAGCATGCGTGCTCCTTCTTCGGGCATCAACCTGATGAAGGAACACACATGCTCCGAACGCAAGCTCAGCCATGCTCTCTGCCCGTTACAGCCGGTGCACTGATGTCGTCTCACCACCTGCCCAGCTGATCCTCTCCAGCCCCGGAGCCTCGGATGCCACCAGAGCAGCTGGGGCTAGCGATCACCTGCACCTGCCTACAAGGACGAAAGAGCCCCAGGTGGACCCTGTGTACTATATACCAATATTACCTCATTGGATTACTACACATTGAACTTGTTTTTACTCTATGCTGCACTTAGATCGGCGCTGCTCTCTCCTTTCCTCTGTCACTGTTCACAGAGTCTCCTTCAACTCTGATAGCTGGCTGTCAGTATCTACAGGGCATGGACTTTGTTTTTTAGAGATTCCTCTGGGACTTGAATTGATTTTAAGTGATTTTAATTGTTTTTGGCATATTATACCCAGATATACCCCCGCATCATTTGCATTACCTATCCACCCAGGCTTTCCCAGTTGAGTGCCAAGTGCTATAAAAACACCCCTTTCTATATCATCCACATCAGTGTCTGACCCTAAAAATGCGCAACTGGGAGAATGGTCAAACATTCCTGTAGACACACTCCTAAACCTTGTGGACAGCCTTTCCAGAAAAGTTGAAGCTGTTATAGCTGCAAAGGGTGGGTCAAATCAATATTGAACCCTACGGACTTATGCCCCGTACACACGGTCGGATTTTCCGATGGAAAATGTCCGATCGGAGCGTGTTGTCGGAAATTCCGACCGTGTGTGGGCTCCATCGGATATTTTCCATCGGATTTTCCGACACACAAAGTTTGAGAGCAGGATATAAAATTTTCCGACAACAAAATCCGTTGTCGGAAATTCCGATCATGTGTACACAAATCCGACGGAGAAAGTGCCACGCATGCTCAGAATAAATAAAGAGATGAAAGCTATTGGCCACTGCCCCGTTTATAGTCCCGACGTACGTGTTTTACGTCACCGCGTTCAGAATGATCGGATTTTCCGAAGACAAGTTTGAGCCAACAAGTGTCGGAAAAAATCCATGGATTTTGTTGTTGGAATGTCCGAACAAAGTCCGACCGTGTGTACGGGGCATAAGACTGGGTTGCCATTAAAGTTCATGTGCTTGTAAAGGCAGTTGTCCCAATACTTTTGGTAATATAGTGTAGTCGCTGTAGATCTGAGGGGTAGATCTGAAATGAGGGAAAGCTCTGCTGATTTTATCATCTAATCATGTACAAGCAAAAATGCTGTTTTTTATTTTCCTTGTATGTCCCCCTCGGATCTACAGCGACTGAACTTCCAAGTGCACTTTCAATGCAATTTCAAGTACACTTTGCACTTGTAGTTTGCACTTGTATTGCAAAGTTGATTTGCCTTTCGTAAAAAAAACCCAATGTGTCTGTTCAGACAAATAACTAAAATTTACCTAAAACAAATAAGTTGCACATGTTGTAGCTTTAGTACATATACTTTTCAAGGTGATGATTTTAAGTATGACACTCTGATGGAGCCCTACAACAGGACAAAAAAAATCAAACCCCAATTAGTTTGTATCACGTAGAAAAAAAATGCAAAGGATGCTAAAAAGACAAACTCTGCTCAAAAGGCATTCCTATATACATGGGGTAGTGGCCCATACATTAAAAGTTATTAATCAAGAGCCATGTGCCAAAATGTTATGCATGAAACACCATCAAAAATTGAAAGCCAAAAGGCCATATATCTCACAACAGGGCCCAGAGTGCCATCAGAGGTATGCGGTAACTCAGGAGGTCAAATCTCCCCCAAATGTATAGCCCCATAAATAATCCACTTATATGCCAATATGGAGATACCTTGATGGTCGATAGAGTGACATATTTTTGGGGTACATAGCTGATATTGTGCTTTAACTTCTATGAATTTTGATAGAGAAATTGTGTAAATAAAGAAGATGTATTTTATAAGTAAAGTTGAAACTGTGAGGTTGATTTACTAAAAGCAAATAGACTGTGCACTCTGCAAGTGCAGATGCTCCAAAGCTTAGTAAATGAGGTAAAGCTTCACTGTGCAAAGAATAACCAATCACATGCAAGGAATTAAAAAAAAAATAACTGATTTTTTTTCTGCACATGGTTGGATGATTGAAGTCAGCAGAGCTTCCACTCATTTACTAAGCTTTGGAGCACCTGCACTTTGCAAAGTTCACAGTCTATTTGCCTTTAGTAAATCAACCCCTGTATATCTGATTTTTATTACAGACAGAGGTCAAAGGGAGCTAAGTAATTTTAAGGCCTGAAAGTATATAAAGTATATTCCTTGGCAATTTAGGTTCAAGTGGTAACTCAATCTTTATGTTTCAAGATAGGGCAACATGGAAAGATTTCTGTGTACACTTTCCACTTGAACTAGTTATTCACCACCTCTCTTGTGGGGGGGAATTGCAACTTTTTTCCTCTATGCCAGAACAGGACATTACTTGCAAGGGTTTACTACCAGAAAGGAGGATTCTTGCAACACTCCAATCCCTAGGTCAAAAGAGAGAAGCAACAACCCTAGACAAGATCCCCCAGCATCTCAAAATTTGGCGTCCCTGGATAGATCATTTCCTACCCCCTAACTTTGATAATCATCTCTTAGAATCGTATTATTACCCTAAATTTCAGCCATCTTGTCGATGTTTGACCTGGGCCCGTGTGGGCCGGCCGACCAACCGTCCTCCAACTAACCCTTTCCCCTTACTTTCTGCCCTCTTTCTTCCTGCCTTTTCTCACTAACCCTCCTACCTTAATTACTGTTTACCATTGGTAACTCATCCCGTTAGTAGGGAATGTTTGATTGATTCCGAAATCAACACCCTAAAGAATAATACCAGTAGCCACCCTTCTTATGTCAAAGGGCATTTCCCTCCCCTTATGATAACATCTATGGCTTGTACTGGATTATATGACAGTTTACTCAAACTCTGTATCCTCTTCCCCAACATGTATCCATCATATTGCTTCATTGAGATGTACATGTTTTTTTGTACTTGCTCTAATTTACACTGAATTGTTTGTAACTGCTACTTGATTGTTACCAATAAAAAAATTTGAAAAGAAAAAGAGAGAAAGGAACTTCTCACAGCAGAAGCTGCACTGGGCAGATATTCAGGAGGGAGGACTATGTGCTGGGAAGTGTCTCAACTATTGAATACTTTTTCAGCCAGCCTCAACACTCACACCTAAACACCACCTCTGTAGCACACCCTGTTGAAACAAGCTCAAATAGCAAGTGGCAGAGAAAGTACGGGCCTCACTAAGGTGTCGATGAAGAAGGATTGAAGGAAGGCTTATATGGTTAAGGCTGTGGCCCAGTCCCAGAGAAACATCAGAGAAAAATTAAAGAAACCAACCCCAGGTTGGATTAACAAGTCTGCCAATACTGTGTGACCTGCTCAGTGTCAAAGGGAGCTGAGGTCTGGATTCCACCTCTGACCACATTCTCAGCAAGCCTAAAAAACCCATAACACAGATTGACACCTCTCTAGTGCATCCTGCTGGAGCAAACTCCAACAGCAAGTGGGGTGGGAAAGTACATGTCCTGCCTAATGAACAGTAATGCTGCGTACACACGATCGGACTTTCCAACGGGAAATGTTCGATGTAAGCTTGTTGTCGAAAAGTCCGACCTTGTGTATGCTCCATCGAACATTTGCTGTCAGAATTTCTGCACACAAATGTTTGAGAGCAGGTTCTCAAAATTTTCCAACAACAAAACTTGTTGCCGGAAAGTCAGATCGTGTGTACACAAGTCCGTTGCACAAAAGTTCATGCATGCTCTGAATCAAGCAGAAGGAGCCGCACTGGCTATTGAACTTCCTTTTACTTGGCTCGTCGTACGTGTTGTACATCACCGCGTTCTCACGTTCGGAATTTTTGGCCAACATTTGTGTGACCGTGTGTATGCAAGACAAGTTTGAGCCAACATCCTTGAGAAAAAAATCCACGGTTTTGTTGCAGAAAATCCGATCGTGTGTACGGGGCATAACAGGCATACAAAGACATGTGGACTTCAGCCCACTGCTTCCTGCAGAATCACAAAAAGGTAAAAAGGAATTTAGAAAAATACTACATTCCTACACCTCTCTAGGAAAGTGGTTCAGTCACAAGCAGGACACTGGCAAAAAAAAAACTTTACTACTCTGTCGCAGTGAAGAAGGCACTAAAGTGGTGATAGGAGGGTATAAAAGTGAGTCATCATTATATACTAGACTAATCATTCCTACTAAAACGTGCTAAGATTTCAAACATATGGAAAAAGAAAATGATTCAGAATGTGTAGTGATGACTGATTAGCTGGATATTTTAGTCTATTTTCTGCTTCATTAACTTTAGCCCATCAGCTGAAAATGTGTCACAAGCATGTGATATTTCCCTACTGACTGGGTAGGCCTATATTTATACTTAATCATCATAATGCCATCTTTTCTCTTTACGATTGTGAAGCATGAATATTCAAAAAAAAAAATGCTTAATATGTTGCAAAATTACCATTAATTATCACGTGGCTCATTAAATCATGGTAGAGAATAGAAGTATAAGAAGGCTTCAACTTGCCCAGAAAGAGGAGCTTTGTCATTAGGACAGGATAATCATCTGACTTTAAAGGGCCATATGCTCATTGATTTTATGTTGATTTAATAGTTCTCGAATGAGACAATTGTAATCATTACCACAAATATGTGCAGCAGCCGGTTTCCTTCTGCTTGTATATTGCATTTCATTTTTTGTTTTACTAAAGATCAGCTTGTACAGAATATTACAGACTACGACTTGATACATCAAAATGCAACACAAAAATAGTAATCTTCTTATGAGCAGATGGCACCTGTAGCAAACAGATACCGCATCCAAATACATTGTTTTCTGTTATAAACAATATAAGCAAATAGTTCACTATTACTCATTTGTAAATGTTTTTGTTAGCAACTATGTATTGCAATGATTTTCTGTTTAAGGTATCATTTGGGCATTGTGCATGCACTGTATACTGTCACAAAAAATGTGTGTGTTGTCAGCATACTGGCACAGTCATCTGATTTTGTTTTGGGGATCATATTTCATAGCGGAAATCCCACTGATAGCTGATGAGTCATTCGTTGTTAAGGACGCAGCAGCCGGCTTCCCGGCACGCTCCTTAACAACCAACTATTGCTAAAGAAGGAAAATTCGCATCTGAACCTTATCTGAATTTGCAGCTGAACCGCTGAACCGCTGAGGCATTCAAAACAAAACTTTTTCCTGAAACAATGAAGTCCTAATCATGTGAAATGAAAATCCCGGTTTATTTCTTTCATCTGCATGATTGGGTAACTGAATTGAACACTAATGCCCTGTACACACGGTCGGATTTTCCGACGGAAAATGTTTGATGGGAGCTTGTTGCCGGAAATTCCGACCGTGTGTAGGCTCCATTAGACATTTTCCATCGGAATTTCCGTCACAAAATTTGAGATCTGGATCTCAAATTTTCTGACAACAGATTCTGATCGTGTGTACACAATTCTGACGCACAAAGTTCCACGCATGCTCAGAAAAAAGCAGAAGAGCCACACTGGCTATTGAACTTCATTTTTCTCGGGTTGTCGTACGCGTTGAACGCCACCGCGTTCTTGACGTTCAGAATTTCCAACAAGATTTGTGTGACCGTGTGTATGCAAGACAAGTTTGAGCCAACATCCGTCTGAAAAAATCCATGGATTTTGTTGTCGGCATGTCCAATCATGTGTACGGGGTATTACAGTCCACAATATATTGTGTTAACATTCTCATATCCCTTAGTAAGACCAAGTTTACTCTTGTGGTTGGGGGAAGCAATAAAAACAAACCCTGAAGAAGACACGTGATTAGTGACACAACGCATCAGCCAGAGTCGGTGACATCAGTTCCAGCCATGCGCAAACCTGAAGTGTGGTGATGTTCTCCATGTTTTTTGTTGTAATACTGCTCTATACATTTTATTTTGTGTGAGTGTATATTTAAGTCAATAAAAGCTTTAAAAAGTTATTATGGAGGTGCGCTATGAGAATTCTTCCTTTTTTTTGAGCCACAATCTGAACTGGAAATAGTGTGGACAGTTTCCTAATAGGGACTGCAATGAGCTAGAGGGGGAATCACATGGATCACATACCAAAGTGCAAACTACCTATTAAGTGTAGGCCCACTATCAAGGTGAACAGGCATTGCACTTAGAGGTGGAGTGGTAGCATGGGGGATCTGAGCACAATCACTTGAGTGTTTTTATGGAAGATACAGTATGTGTCACCCAATAAACACTTGAATTGCTTGAATATTGGAAGTATTGACACATGAACACCAACTGAAGGACTCTCTTTTTGGAGTGTTTTTTTGGGCATAGTACAGTGAACTGAATAAATATATTTTTTATTTAGTTTGATTTAGTTCTTTATAAATTGGGTTAAGCATTCCACTGCATTGTTTATGTGTGTCAAACTGACACACCACACCACCAATCGCCGTGCTGCACGCCCCCGCGTCATATGACGCCCAATCAGGATAACTGAACCACTTTCCATCTGTCATTCTGCATACGGCAGACCGGAAGTGGTTAAAGCAACAGCGCACCATTTGTCTATTTAAAAAAAAAAAAAAGCAGGCAGTTGAGCTGCATTTTTACTGACGCCTCGCCCCCTCTATGCCACAAAGGTGGGCAGTACCACCTGCCAAACAAGACTCATTCAAGTGCAATGCTTGTGGTTGCAATACCGTGGTGTGGGATTTTAGGGGTTAAAACAGGCAGTGAGACGGAAACATAACGCCTCCTTGGCACCTCTCAAATGTCCTCTGAAAATCATACCATTGCCGATTGCTCTTCAGAAGGCATGTGTAAATGTGCCCTTAATCAGCCTCTAAATTTAGTGAATACAATTTTTATATTACAAAAAATATTATTGAGCGCTGTGATATGTTGTACTTTAGCAGTTGGATCTATAACCCTGCAGCTACTGGGGCCCTAATTTCAGTTCATGCAAGGGAAACCATCTACATGGATTTTGTATTTTCCTGCATGGCATTCTTCCACACCCCACATTGCCCATGTGGATCTGGCAGGAACAATAAAGTAAAAGTTCCTCTAGAAAAGAACTGAAGTGAACAGTTAAATGTCCTTTGTAAAGCACTATGGAAAGTGCTACCACTATGTAAGCGAATTAGAAAAGTACAGGCATACCCCACTTTTAAGTACACAATGGGACCAGAGCATGTATGTAAAACGAAAATGTATTTAAAGTGAAGCAATACTTTTTTTCACTTCTCAATGCATGTACAGCATTGCAATAGTCATTTAAAGGCATAACTAATATGAATAATACATTGATAACTAAAATAAACACAATATTAAAAAAAAAAATGTAAGCTTACCCCATCTGATTGTTGTCGCAAGGGCTGGTGGGCACCTCTGGGCCAGCGGGCTGGCGGGCAATGCTGGGCGGGCTGGCAACTCTGGGCTGGCTGGTGGGAACTTTGCCTTCTCCCATTTCAATGGCGACAACTCCGGGCGGAAGCTCCGCCTCTTCCAGACCATACTGCGGCTGCACAGGAATGTCCAGAATGTCCATACTTGCGAGTGTACGTAAAGTGAGTGTCCGTAAAGCGGGGTATGCCTGTAAGCAGACATGGATCCATTACATGTAAGCTTGGGAGTCTGCAGATTTTTTTTTTTTTTTTCACGAGAGGGGCAACATTTTCTGTGAATGGCAAAATGTATATTAGAAGTACTTATCAGAAAGCGATAAACTTAAAGCAGAACTTTCCTTTAGCCAGAAACATACATTCCACATTAATAATTATGCTACCAAAATGAGTGTGTGCTGTAAATTGCCTCAGCAATTGTTCCTGTTTCTTCTTGTTGGAAGCTGCCGTTTTGCTAAGGCTGAATTCACACCTGAGCGTATCGTTTTCAGGCAGAAATTCGCACGATTTTTGACACAATTTTTTTCCGCAATTTTACAGTGATTTTGCCACGATTTTTGCCACGATTTTGTACAGGTCAAAAGGTCACCAATGTAAAAAGCAGAAAATGCCTGTTTTTTGAGCAACAGGCGTTTTGCTTCAGGCGACAGAATGCTCAGATGTGAACTGGGGCTATTGAAATGAATGGGATTTGTCTTGTTGGGCGTTTTTAGAGCTGAAGCTTACAGCAGAAAAACTCCCAAAAATGCTTAGGTGTGAACGCCCAGAGTCCCTGAACAGCAGTAAATCATAAAGCAGAGTTAAACTCATCAATGTAACAGTTTCAGAAAACAGTTTTATTCCTGGAATACCGAGATTGCTAACTGTCACATTTGCTTGTTTTCTCAACCAAACTGTCAAACTAGCAAATGGCTGGTGTCATAACCATACCTGCTAACTTTTGCACTTCAGAATGAGGGACACTTTAGAGAAGGTGGACCAAAATGTGGGTGTGGCCAAACTTGACAGCGGGAGGGACTTAAGGGGCGTGGTTAAACAAAACCCATGCTTCCTTGTATAAAATACGCTTTCATTGCTTTGTCTGAGACTACCTTATAGAAGAGCTTAATTAAAATAGTCAGGGACCACATAGCAAGCAGCAACTGTTGAGACAATGAACACTTTGGTGAGAAGCATATAATATATAGTATTGTGTATATAGTACAGGAGTGTGTAAAGCAGAGCACAGGGTTTGAGGAGTGCTGCAGTCAGTGACTGGTTTAGGATACATGACCCTGACTGCAGGGGTCCAGGGTGTGTAATGCAATGTGTTCAAGGATCACGAATATGTAACGCACAGAGGGCTGTAGTCAGTGCTGGGTTTAGGAGTACATAACACAGAGAGCAGGGTCCAGGAGTGTGTAATGCACAGAATGCAGGGGACAGGAGTGTGTAATGCATAGTAAGTCCGGCGTGCAAAACAAAAAGAGTGTAGGGGTCAGGGGTGTATAATGCACAGTGTAGGGGTAAGGAGAGTGCAAATCCCCCCCCCTCCTCTTGCAAGCAATACACTCCCCCACTTTACCCTTTCAGCTAAATATCAAACTCCCTCCCCTCAAAAAAATAAAATAAAATTGTCTGAAATCACACTGCACCTTGACCACATAGGAACGCAGAAGTTGGGGCATTGCTACATACCAGGAGTTCTGGAGTACACTATGTATAGAGTGCAGAGTTCAGGAGTGTGCTATGTACAGAGTGCAGAGTTGAGGGGTGCACTGCATACAGAGCGTAGGGTTCAGGAGTGCACTACATACAGAGTGCATATTTGAAGAGTGCGCTACATACAGAGTGCAGGGTTGAACAGGGCACTACATACAGAGTGCAGGGTTGAGGAAAGGCTATGTACAGAGTGCAGGGTTGAGGACAGCACTACATACAGAGTGCAGGGTTGAGGAGAGTGTTACGTACAGAGTGCAGGGTTGAGGAGAACGCTACATACAGAGTGCAGGGTTGAGGAGAGCGCTACATACAGAGTGCAGGTTTGAGGAGAGTGCTACGTACAGAGTGCAGGGTTGAGGAGAGTGTTACGTACAGAGTGCAGGGCTGAGGAGAACGCTACATACAGAGTGCAGGGTTGAGGAGAGCACTACATACAGAGTGCAGGGTTGAGGAGAGTGCTACGTACAGAGTGCAGGGTTGAGGAGAGCGCTACTTACAGAGTGCATAGTTAAAGAGCGTGCTGTGTACAGAGTGAAGGGTTGAGGGATGCACTGTGTGCAGAGTGGAGGGTTGAGGGGTGCACTGTGTACTGAGTGTAGGGTTGAGGGGTGCGCTATGTACAGAGTGCAGTGTTGAGGGGTATGCTACATAAAGTGTGCAGGGTTAAGGGGTGCGCTGTGTACTGCAAGCAGAGTTTAGGGGTGACCTGTGTACTGTGTGCAAGGTTGAGGGGTGACCGGTGTACTGCGTGCAGGGTTGAGGGAGGGCGCTGTGTACAGCGTGCAGGTTATGGGGGTGCGCTGTGTACTGCGTGCAGGGTTGATGAGAGCGCTATGTACAGAGTGCAGTTTTGAGGGGTGCGCTACATAAAGGCTGCAGGGTTGAGGGGTATGCTACATAAAGAGTGCAGGGTTGAGGGGGTGCTCTGTTTACTGCATGCAGGGGTAAGGAGAGTGCAAATCCCCCCCCTCCTGTTGCAAGCAATACTCTCCCCCACTTTACCCTTTCAGCTAAAAATGACACTCCCTCCCCTAAAAAAATTAAAATAAAATTGTCTGAAATCACACTGCACCTTACATACAGAGTGCATATTTGAAGAGTGCGCTACATACAGAGTGCAGGGTTGAACAGGGCACTACATACAGAGTGCAGGGTTGAGGAAAGGCTATGTACAGAGTGCAGGGTTGAGGACAGCACTACATACAGAGTGCAGGGTTGAGGAGAGTGTTACGTACAGAGTGCAGGGCTGAGGAGAATGCTACATACAGAGTGCAGGGTTGAGGAGAGCGCTAAATACAGAGTGCAGGGTTGAGGAGAGTGCTACGTACAGAGTGCAGGGTTGAGGAGAGCGCTACATACAGAGTGCAGGGTTGAACAGGGCACTACATACAGAGTGCAGGGTTGAGGAAAGGCTATGTACAGAGTGCAGGGTTGAGGACAGCACTACATACAGAGTGCAGGGTTGAGGAGAGTGTTACGTACAGAGTGCAGGGCTGAGGAGAACGCTACATACAGAGTGCAGGGTTGAGGAGAGCGCTACATACAGAGTGCAGGTTTGAGGAGAGTGCTACGTACAGAGTGCAGGGTTGAGGAGAGCGCTACTTACAGAGTGCATAGTTAAGGAGCGTGCTGTGTACAGAGTGAAGGGTTGAAGGGTGTGCTATGTACAGAGGAGAGTGTTGAGGGATGCACTGTGTACAGAGTGGAGGGTTGAGGGGTGCACTGTGTACTGGGTGTAGGGTGGAGGGGTGCGCTATGTACAGAGTGCATGGTTGAGGGGTGTGCTACATAAAGTGTGCAGGGTTAAGGGATGCGCTGTGTACTGCAAGCAGGGTTTAGGGGTGACCTGTGTACTGCGTGCAGGGTTGAGGGGTGACCGGTGTACTGCGTGCAGGGTTGAGGGAGGGCGCTGTGTACAGCGTGCAGGTTATGGGGGTGCGCTGTGTACTGCGTGCAGGGTTGATGAGAGCGCTATGTACGGAGTGCAGGGTTGAGGGGTGCGCTACATAAAGGCTGCAGGGTTGAGGGGTATGCTACATAAAGAGTGCAGGGTTGAGGGGTGTGCTGTGTACTGCATGCAGGGTTTAGGGGTGACTTGTATACTGTGTGCAGGGTTGAGGGGGTGCTCTGTTTACTGCATGCAGGGGTAAGGAGAGTGCAAATCCCCCCCCTCCTCTTGCAAGCAATACTCTCCCCCACTTTACCCTTTCAGCTAAAAATGACACTCCCTCCCCTAAAAAAAATAAAATAAAATTGTCTGAAATCACACTGCACCTTACATACAGAGTGCATATTTGAAGAGTGCGCTACATACAGAGTGCAGGGTTGAACAGGGCACTACATACAGAGTGCAGGGTTGAGGAAAGGCTATGTACAGAGTGCAGGGTTGAGGACAGCACTACATACAAAGTGCAGGGTTGAGGAGAGTGTTACGTACAGAGTGCAGGGCTGAGGAGAACGCTACATACAGAGTGCAGGGTTGAGGAGAGCGCTAACTACAGAGTGCAGGGTTGAGGAGAGTGCTACGTACAGAGTGCAGGGTTGAGGAGAGCGCTACATACAGAGTGCAGGGTTGAACAGGGCACTACATACAGAGTGCAGGGTTGAGGAAAGGCTATGTACAGAGTGCAGGGTTGAGGACAGCACTACATACAGAGTGCAGGGTTGAGGAGAGTGTTACGTACAGAGTGCAGGGCTGAGGAGAACGCTACATACAGAGTGCAGGGTTGAGGAGAGCGCTAAATACAGAGTGCAGGGTTGAGGAGAGTGCTACGTACAGAGTGCAGGGTTGAGGAGAGCGCTACATACAGAGTGTAGGGTTGAACAGGGCACTACATACAGAGTGCAGGGTTGAGGAAAGGCTATGTACAGAGTGCAGGGTTGAGGACAGCACTACATACAGAGTGCAGGGTTGAGGAGAGTGTTACGTACAGAGTGCAGGGCTGAGGAGAACGCTACATACAGAGTGCCGGGTTGAGGAGAGCGCTACATACAGAGTGCAGGTTTGAGGAGAGTGCTACGTACAGAGTGCAGGGTTGAGGAGAGTGCTACTTACAGAGTGCATAGTTAAGGAGCGTGCTGTGTACAGAGTGAAGGGTTGAAGGGTGTGCTATGTACAGAGGAGAGAGTTGAGGGATGCACTGTGTACAGAGTGGAGGGTTGAGGGGTGCACTGTGTACTGGGTGTAGGGTGGAGGGGTGCGCTATGTACAGAGTGCAGGGTTGAGGGGTGTGCTACATAAAGTGTGCCGGGTTAAGGGGTGCGCTGTGTACTGCAAGCAGGGTTTAGGGGTGACCTGTGTACTGCGTGCAGGGTTGAGGGGTGACTGGTGTACTGCGTGCAGGGTTGAGGGAGGGCACTGTGTACAGCGTGCAGGTTATGGGGGTGCGCTGTGTACTGCGTGCAGGGTTGAGGAGAGCGCTATGTACAGAGTGCAGGGTTGAGAGGTGCGCTACATAAAGGCTGCAGGGTTGAGAGGTGTGCTACATAAAGACTGCAGGGTTGAGGGGTGTGCTGTGTACTGCATGCAGGGTTGAGGGTGCGCTGTGCTCTGTGTGCAGGGTTAAGGGGGTGCACTGTGTACCATGTGCAGGGTTTAGGGGTGTCCTGTGTAATGCATGCAGGGTTGAGGGGTGCACTGTGTACTCCCAAGTTCTATCCCAAAGAACAGTATGGATTCCAGTACAGAGCTCACCCCCTTCCCTCATTCAAGTACAGAGCTCTGCAGATAGTGGGGCTGCTACAAAAGAGAAACTACAACTTACACCATCTGGGTGCAGGCTGCTGACACGGGTATCTGGAGGAGCTTATTCCATAAGGCCAGGAAGATTCCCTGCCCCTCCCTCCTCTTCTCTGACGGGACGAGTGGCCTGGGAGTTTCCCCTCCCTCTTCACTGACAGGACGAACGGCCGGGCAGATTCCCTGCCCCTCCCTCCTCCTCTCTGATAAGACGAGCAGCCGGCAGATTGCCTGCCCTTCCCGCTTCTTCTCTGACAGGATGAGCGGTCGGGCTGATTCCCTGCCCCTTCCTTTTCTTCTCTGATGGGACGAGTGGCCAGGCAGATTGCCACCCCCTCCCTTCTCTGCTCTCCTAGATGGGAGGGGGTCTGTGCTGAAAAAAAGCCGCACTGGTGCCCGGGGCTGCGCGCCCCTACCAGTAAAGTCAGTGGAGCTGCGGCACTCGGCTCCACTCTGGGACTTTGCATTAATTCTCAGGACTTACTTCAAATCCCTGGCAAATCTGGGACAGTTGGGAGGTATGTCATAACTGATCACATGTGCAGCACCATGGCAGTTGCAGATCAAACAGAAACAGCTTCCTTGGCTGTAATGAATAGGAGGGTTAAATACTACTTTTTTTTCTTTTCAAATACGTTTTTATTATTGTTATCATTCTCGGTTGCGATACAGAATAAAGGAGCATGGAAAGTTGTAAATATTATTCAACATATCTTATCCACAATCAAACATATACTTATGAAATAGAGGTATTAAATTCGTATTAAGTTTCAAAGATATCTCATTGTTTAACTGTTAGCAATTCCTTTTGTAAATAGAGGATGTTAATTCAGTTACATTGTTGTAGAATAATGCCTATGAGGATTCAAATCTTTAAATTCTGTATTATAGAAGAATGAGTAGGAGAAAAGGAAGAGAGAGAGAAGGAAAGAGGGGGGGAAATATAAAGTAGGCCATCTGAGTAGGGTTGGTATCTGGTCATGGTGGGTCCTCCCGGAGATGCCACAGCTCCCATATCCCATTGTGTGCCTCCAGTCTGTCCTGCATTCTAGCCGTCATTCTCTCCATCAGTTCAACATCTTTAATTCTGGAATAAAGATCTTCAGGAGAGGGTGGGGAACGGCGTTTCCAATTTAGGGCTACTAGGCATCTGGCTGCTGTGAGTATGTGCCTTACTAGTGTCTTATAAGGTGTGCGAAGTTTGAGTGGTGATAGTCCTAGTAAAAAAATCTTTGGGGAAGCTCGAACCTGCAGTTCCAAGAGGTGAGACAATAGATGCTGGACCTTATCCCAAAAGGGGGTAATCAACGGGCATTCCCAGTAGATATGTATGAGAGTGCCCTTTCCTCCCTGACATCGCCAACACCGGTCTGAGCTAGTGGGGAAAATTGCATGGAGCACATCTGGGGTCATATACCAGAAAAACAAAATTTTGTATGCATTTTCCTTTTAAAGGGTGCGCATTGAACTCTTTGCTGTTTGGTTCCAGATCGCCTGCCATTGTGCTATAGGTAGTTCCTCTTCAAGGATTTTCTCCCATTTAAGCATGTAAGAGTGTTTTCCCTGCTCCTCTAGGGAGATGGTATTTAGAATCTTATAAATTCCCAATATGACACCTTTCTGTGCATTCCCCTCTAATATTATAGTTTCAAAGGAGGATGGGGGAGAGAACTGCAAGTTCGGGGTTAGTGTCGAATTTGTAAATATCCGTAAAATGCCTGTTTTGGCAAATCGTGTTTTGCTTGTAATTCTGAGAAAGATAATAATTTACGAGTTCTGGGTTCCACTATACTCCCGAAGTGAAATAGGTTTCTAGAGGACCAAGGGAAGGACATTTGATGTGTTAGGCTATCTGGCACTTTAGGATTGCAGATAAAAGAGGTCAGTGGTGATCTCTCTGAGGACAGTTTATGAGGTCGGGCCAGTGTACGCCAAGTCCGTCGTAACATAGACATGGGGCCCAGCATCCGATCGGGGGGCACCTCTGCATTCGCACTCCATAGAAGGTTGTTCGGGTGTATTGGAGCTAGCCAAAGCTTTTCGATTACGGTCCATTTGTTATATGATTTTTGAGTGAACCATGAGGCTATCGCTTTCAATTGCGCAGCCTGGTAATATTTAATAATATCAGGGAAAGCTAGTCCTCCCTCTCTGCGTGACGCCAGCATTACTGTCTTCGGTATCCTATGCCTTTTATAGTTCCAAACGAAATGGAGTAGGTCTGACTGGAGCTTTTTCAAGTGTTTGAGTGGTATAGGTATAGGAAGTGTTTGGAAAAGATATAGGAGCTTCGGGAGAATGGTCATCTTAATAGAGGCTATACGACCTAAAAGGGAGATATGGTGCTTTTTCCACTGTGTCAGTAAAGCTCTGATGGAGCGGAAGAGGGGAGGGAAGTTTTCTTGGTATAGGGTGTCATATTTTGGAGTGATATGGGTCCCCAGGTACTTTAGAGCGGTCGTTTTCCAGTTATAATGGAAGTTGGCTTTTAATAGTGCGAGTTCGGCTTCAGGGATATGTATAGGTAGGGCTTCTGATTTTAATGCATTGATTTTATAACCTGAGAGAGCTCTAAAATTATCTAGTTCCCTATGTAGGACCGGGAGGGTGATATGAGGTTGGGTCAGTGTAAGGATAATGTCATCGGCAAATAGGGAAATCTTAAATTCCCTATCTCTCACCATTATCCCCCGTATGTCCGGGTTGTTCCGGATCGAGGCGGCCAAGGGTTCCACACACAGCGCAAATAGCAAGGGTGACAGTGGGCACCCCTGTCTGGTGCCATTTGCCACAGAGAAAGGTGTGGAGAGTGCAAAGGGGGTTCTGACCTGTGAGGAGGGGTTGGAGTAGAGATGCCTGATAGCTCGCATAAAGGGTCCACAGAAGCCCATGTGGGTCAGTGTAGCGAACAGGAAGGGCCACCCCAAACGGTCAAAAGCCTTTTCGGCGTCAAGGCTCAGCAGCATGGAGGCGGATCCCTCCCTGTCCGCCACGTCCACCAGGTCAATCACCCTTCTGGTGTTATCACTTGCTTGCCGCAGTGGGGCAAACCCCACCTGATCCTTGTGGATCAGTGACGGAAGAATCATATTTAGGTGGTTGGATAAGAGCTTAGTGAAAATTTTCAGGTCCGAGTTCAGGAGTGCAATAGGTCTGTAATTGGCGCAGAGGGATGGATCTTTGTCTGGTTTGGGAATTAGGGAAATAAAAGATCTCTGCATGTCTACTGGAATGGGGGTGTCATGGAGAAAGGTATTAAACAGCTTACACATATAGGGAAGCAGCTGAGGGAGAAATGCCTTATAATATTCATAGGGAAAACCGTCTGGGCCAGGGGCTTTATGGGATGGTAGGTTTTTGACAGTCAGTTCTAATTCCTCTTCCGATATCTGTGCATTAAGCGATAGCAGGTCAGATGATTGGAGATGTGGAATTCCGCTTTGTTCTAAATATTGTCGCATCTTTTGAGACAGATCTGGAGAAGGAGGGATACTGGGTATGTCGGGACTGTTGTACAGATCTTTGTAGAAATCTGCAAAAGTTCGGGCAATTTCCACTGGGTGAGATAGCAGCTGGCCTGTTTTGTTTTTAATCTGATTCGGGGATAGCATGTGGGTGCGTTCACGGAGTTTGTTGGCCAGAAGAGAGTGGGCGTTATAGCCTTTATCATAAAACTTTTGTTTTAGTCTGGTCAAGGCCCTCTCTACCTGACCTAAGGCCAGGTCCCTAAGAGTCATACGAAGGTTAGTTATTTTTTTAAGTAAAGGTACTCTGGGGTTAGTTTGGAGCTTGTGTTCCAATACTCTAAGTTCTTTTTCCGCTTTCACTTTTGCAGTTAGGGCGTCTTTTTTTAGCGCTGTGGAGAGCGCTATACACTTACCTCGGAGAACCGCCTTATGGGCTTCCCAAAGCGTGGTGGGTGAGACTTCCTGGTTATTATTCTCTTTGAAATAGAGTTGTAGAGTGGAATTTAATTCTGTCTGAGAGGGCTGGTGTTGGAGGAGGAAGGTATTAAGCTTCCAATTATAAGGCCTACGGAAGGCAGTGTCAAGGTCTATGGTGAGTAAGATAGGGGCATGGTCGTACCATGAGATCGGGAGAATTTGAGCCTTGCGGGTGAGCTGTAGGGTGTGGTTATTAACAAAAAAGTAATCTATCCTGGAGTGAGTGCGATGGGGGGCTGAGTAGAACCTGTACTGTCGATCGCCTGGACGGAGAGCCCTCCACGCATGAAAGAGCGCATATCGTCTTGAGATTTGCCTGAATAATCTCGAGTCCCTGAGTACTCTAGGTGAGGTTGCTTGGGGGCCCACCGTCTGGCGATCTGTGTAAGATGAATGGGTAAGATTGAAATCGCCCCCTATTACTAGAACCATAGGTGTGGTTTTAAAGAGGCGGGCATACACCCTGCATAGAAAGCTGTGTTGTTTGGCATTCGGAGCATACAAAGTGCATAGTGTAATGTCCTGTGATTGCCATTGTCCTTGTAGGATTATGAAATGGCCATGTGGGTCACAGTGCTGGGTCACGCAGGTGAAGGGAGCTCCCTTCTTAATGAGTATGGCCACTCCTGTCTTTTTATGGGCACCCGAAGCTATATAGATCTGAGAGTAGTATCTGGAGGCGAATGCAAAGGAGCCCCCCTTATCATAATGAGTCTCCTGGACCATAATAATATCAGCCCCTGACTGTCTGAATTCCCTCAGTGCCAGGTGTCTTTTTTTATTGGAGTTTAATCCATGTACAATTAATGAGAGTATCTTAGCCATGGTAATGTGTGTGGTAGTGTGATTAGACACTCACCTGATGTTGATGCACCTGCATTCAGGACTGGGGCTCAGGGTAGGCACTCTCCGGGAGGAGACCAGGACTTTGCGCGATGGTTGCTGGGTAGATTTGGTGATGGCTGGATAGGAAAGGGGAGAGGATAGTCAGAAAGAGAGAAAAACACTGTTAGAGTGCAAAGAACATGGAAAACATACATTCCTAATAAACCTAAATAGGCCAACAGGCCCAGGTCTGGACGGATTCCCCTGAGCCCCCCCACCCCAAGAAAGAGGAGTGGGAAGGGGCACCCGGGAGCCCGTAGCCAGCCAAAAACAACAATTCTACAGCACATAGTCTACGACCCTGCACTGATATCTATCTGACTATCAAGGGGGGGGTGATAGGGAACGGAATCTATGCCTATCTCTCCGGAGCTCATCTGAGTTAAGCCCTAGGTGGTAAAGTGAAATTCAGCATGGGGGTCAATCTTGGGGGTCCTAAGCTGAAGTTGCATGAAACAAACTAAAATGCAGTCTAACTGGGTATATATATTGAGCCTAAGTGCTCAGGTCCTGCAGTTATAAAGAGTCACAGTAGTTGCATCTCAGCGGTTCTTTTGCTTGGTGGGCTTGCGTTGCGGGTCGGAGTCCCGGGACCGGTTGGAGGTAGGCACTCTCTGTCAGATTGTAGGTGGCGGTGGTGGGGTTGCTACAATGTCCCAGTCCGGTAACTTTGGTGCCGGGATTTCAAGAATGTTGCAAAATGTGCGTAGGTCTTCTGGATACCTCAGTACCGTGGATTTGCCCTGATGCTTTGCCGTGAGGCTGAAGGGGAAACCCCAATGGTAGGTGATGTTCTCTTTCTGCAGTAACTGTAGTAGAGGCTGGAGAAGTCTGTGTTTTTGCAGGGTGATCCAGGAGAGGTCCGGGTACAGTTGTATCTGGACATCATCAAAAGTCACTTTGCGCGCCAAACGTGCCTGCTTCATGATTTCTTCCTTGATGGGGAAGGAGCTGACTCTACATATTATATCTCTCGGTTTAGCGGTGGCGCCTTTAGGGCGAAGCGCTCTGTGTGCTCTGTCCATGTCGATGTGTTTATTAGGCGGCTCCCCAATTAAATTATTGAAGACAGATTGTAGGATTGTTTGCAGGTCCTCGGGTCCCTCCGCCTCCAGGATGCCTCTCACTCGAATGTTGTTGCGGCGTCCCCGATTGTCCAGGTCTTCCACGTGTCTTTGCATATCTCTCAGCATTTCTCTGTGGTCTGCTCCCTGGAGTTGTGTTCTATGGACCGCCAGTTTGGTTTCTTGTATCTCTTCTTCAGCCATTTCCATCCTGTCCGCCAGGTGTTTGAGCCCCGTCTGGAGTACTTGGATTTCCGTGCGGCAGGTGGATTTCACATCTTCAATGAGTTGTCTAAAATCTTCCTTTGTGGGTATGGCTTGTAAATATGCTTGCCACTGAGGATGTAAGGGTGGGTCCTTTGTGGTGCCATAATGCTGGCTGGGCGATGATCTGCCAGGTGGTGTGGCATTGGGGTATGTGGTTCCCCTCTCCTGGTGTAGTTGTGTTCCAGTTGCTGGGGAGTCCCATGGGTCCGACCAGGTTTCAGCTTGTCGCTGCTGGGGGGGACTTGTAGAGCTAGCCCCTGCTGGGAGTGAGGTCAGGGCTCCTGCCTTCTGTGCGTATGAAGGTATGGAGGATGGATGGTGTCTGGATGTGCTGGAGTCTCTAGAGCGAGATAACCTCTGTGCTTTAGGTGGAGGGTATGTGACTGTGATGGCCCAGGCTCCAGCTTGTGTTCCCTCAGGGAGCTGATGCACTCTGGCAGGGGGGCCTGCAGGGCTAGATAGAGGAGGATAGTCCTGGGAGAGGTCTGAGGAGAGCGGGGACGCCGGGGATGTGGGGTCCTGGCTCTGGATCTGGGGGTCAGAAGCCGTTCTCAGTAGCCTTGGGAATGCTGCTGAGCATTGTGTGTATGGTGGGGCGGAGATAGGGAGCATGGCTAATGGCGGCCCACGTGTCTGTTCCATCTGGGCGCCGGCGTGTGGGGGAGAACTCACTGCCTCAGTGTGATGGATGCGCTCCTGGGAGATCGCCTCTTCCATTGGAGAGTCCCCCGAGTGTTGGAGTCGGTCCAGAGCGGGCTGTGAGGCCTGAGTGGAGCTCCGGTGGTGAGGCGCGGAAGTGACCGGCGCCATGTTGGCCTCCTCGCTCCGAGATACGTCCGGCTGGGTAAAGAAGGAGCGGAGGTCTGTGGATGCACCCGGAGGGGTTTGTGATGATCCCCTGTATTTAGAGGAGCGGGTAGTCCGTGATTTGCCCATAAATCTGCGGATGATCGCCCCCAAGATTGCCTTTCTCGCTGCGGGCTCAGAGAGCAGGGAGAGCAGGCTTCCATCTTGCTCGGCTTCCGGTCACGCCCCCTAAATACTACTTTTAAGGACCATAGACACAATAAGAAAATCAGAAGTTAAATTTCGTCTGCCAATTTTCAGATTGTTAGTATGGTGCTTTCGACAGCCGATTCCGAATTTTCGTACGACAAAAGCTGGATGTGCAGACTATAAAATTTTAATTGTACGTGAACACAACGTCCAATTTTCGTTTAATTAGTAAATCAGTTATCGTCCAAAAAAAAGACTATGCATGCTCGGAAACGAAAGAATACATACAAAACAATTCAACATATTACATCACTTCTGAAGTTGAATTCTGTCTTACGAGAATTTTCGTATGGTGAGGAACCTCTTCACTTTCGACATGAGAATAGCATACAACAAAAAACGGACGAAAATTTGTCCAATAATCTGATCGTGTGTACGATGGCTTAAGGTCGTCAGCAGATCAGCCTCTACAAATTCAGCAGTGCCTAAAAATTGTGAGCAACTGAACATGTGCAGAGCAGGTGGAGACCTAGCTATACTTGCAAAAGGACTAGCCTGAAGTGATCTAGCAGGCCTTTAAATTGTGCATTTGGTTGGCATAACAGAGCAGAAATCGAATGCACTAATTATTAAATACCACACAGTAAATTACTGTCAAACACATGTATCTCAGATCAGAATAAATTGCATGACGTGTGGTGAGTAGGAGTTAGTTAATTACCTGTAAATTCACCATGCAGGTCCTGTAGGCTGGAGCCAGAATAAATGTGCCTTCTTTTGCTCGATATTTAAATATGTGTGCAGAATGACAACCTTGGTTGTAATGATCTTCAGCCTCGTGGCATTTTATGGCTTAGATTCTTTCTTCTTTAAACAAAAGGGGGGTATCCAGGCAAATATGCTGGTTATACAGGTTGATATGCAGGCTATCTACTACGTGGCTAGTAAATTCTGATCCACTAATTCAGTGGCCATGATTATGTGGTGGACCAGCAGCACATCCGCCATCTATACTTCATTGAGGGATCTAAGGGGCCTCAGAAAATAATAATCCCCAATCACATCTGCAGCATGCAGAAATTGAAAAATATTACTTGGCTTTCCAGGGGGAAGAAGTTGCCCCTGAATACACTCACGCATACAGTATAAACAGTGCCAGATTTACCACTGAGCACAATGGACTTGTGCCTATGAGCAACGCATCCAGGGCCAGTTTAAAGTTCAGATATTGGAGCTGCAGCTCCAGGCCCCTATCTTAATATAGGCCTGCCCAGCTGCACAAAAAGAACAGGCATGGAAAGCAAAAGGCCGATTGCAGGGGCGTAGATAAGAGGGATATTAGGGGGGTCTACCCCCCCCCGAGCAGAGTTACAGACCGTCCGTTAGGCCCCTTTCACACTGGGGCGGTAGGGGGCGTCGGCGGTAAAACAGCGCTATTTTAAGCGCTGTTTTACCGCGGTATTCGGCCGCTAGCGGTGCGGTTTTAACCCCCTGCTGGCAGCCAAAAAGGGTTAAAACCCCTCGTATAGTGCGGCTATAGCGCGGTATTACCGCGGTATAGCCGCGCTGTCCCATTGATTTCAATGGGCAGGAGCGGTTTAGGAGCGGTGAATACACCGCTCCTTCACTGCTCCAAAGATGCGGCTTGCAGGAGATTTTTTCTTCTCCTGCCAGCGCACCGCTTCAGTGTGAAAGCCCTCGGGCTTTCACACTGAACAAACAGCGGAGGCTGTTTAGGGGCGGTTTGCAGGCGCTATTTTTAGCGCAATAACGCCTGCAAACCGCTCCAGTGTGAAAGGGGTCTTATAGAAAGTGTTTGTGAAAAAATAGGGTGCTTTACTCCCATCCGTAATTGTCAATGGAAGGGAACACTGCACATTTGCAGCTCTGATACCAGCTGATTTCTGATCTGCTAAACCTGGAGCTCTTGCCGCCTGTATTATACTGCTGCTCCCCCCCCACCCTTCTCACTCCTCCCTCCAGGCCACTTCAGCTTACTTTAGGCCACTTCAGCTTACTCTGATGTAAGGGGGATGCTAACGTAAGTGGGAACACTGTGGACTCTCATGTAAGAGTAACTCAGCAGACTCCGATATAGGGAGGAACTCTGATGTAAAAAGGGGGGCTCGGGTGCCCAGAGAACCCCTTACACCAGAGTCCACAGCGGTCCACTTTACATTAGGGTCTGCAGAGTTCCCCGTCCTGCACTGTAAGGGGGAACCCTGCAGACTCTGATGTAAAGGGGAATTTTGGGGAATCTGATGTAAGGAGGGCTCTGGAAACTCTGATCTAAGGGGGAACTCTGTGAACTCTGATGTCTGTGGACTTTCCATAAACACGCCATCCAAAATCCTCAGCCCCAGGCCCATGAAGTTCTTAATCCAGCCCTGGGCACAAGTGATGGCTTGTCGCTCTACTGTCATATACACACTTTTTATTCCCCCCATTATTATCAGAACTGAAATCATCCCATATAAACATTTACACACACACAATAGTCTAAGCTGGGTAATCATTATTAAAAAAATTCTCAAAAATTACCATCAGTTTACTGATTAGGAAACTGCAACTCTGAGCTAGTGTACAGAAGTAAGCCAGTGCTCAGAGTGGGGCATGTCTGTGCTAGGAAGCTGTCATGAATGTGACATCTTCCTGCACAGGGCTTTATCACTGGCCCCATTCAACCTTTGGCTGGTAGATTCCACGACCTAAAGCTAAATGTCCACAAGCAGGTCAGGGTTACAAGTGATGTCATTACCAAAATATTGCAATGCCCGCTTTTAAGAAATGATTTGTCACTGCCTCCACCCACCCCTGGTACAAAACTTCTCATCCAAGTGCCTTGCAGTGTGATGGGTACAGAGGTTGGGGATGGAGGGAGTGCATGGAGGAAGAAATGTCCAATAGGGACACGCTGACCTCAGTATGGGCACTGACAGATTCACTCTTCAGCTGTCTTAAATGTCTATGACACCCTTTATAAATTCCCCAGAATGTTTGGTGTTGAAGTGGGTAACCCAGCAGAGGGGGCTCCTATAGTTTACCGTGATGAAAATTTACCCCAATGTAGGTACAAAACTATGTTACTTACGAAGTATGCATTGTGGTGCGAACCCTCATTTTGCCATCTTCCATCCGTCTTAGACCTCATGCACACGTCAGCTCAAAAATGCTGGTGTTATATCGAGAAATGCCTCCCGTCGAAAAATGCCTCAGATGGGTCTGCGCATGCACAGCAGTAAAAATCACTTCAGCAGAGATCAGCTGGCGTGACGTCAACACAGCGCATGCGCAGATCGTCTGAGGCATTTTTCGACAATCTGCAAACAGCGGAGGTAGAGCGTACTTGTCAGCTTGAGCTTTGCTGTTGTGGGGAGGGTTCCGGTTGTGTTGAAGGGTGGGTTTTGTGTGTGTTGCAAACCGCCCTTACACACACGCAAAACCCGCCATTCAGCACACGAAAAACCCGCCCCGCAACAGCGAGGCAGAATCTGACAAGTACGTTCTCCCTCTGCTGTTTGCATAGTGTCTCCTTCCGTTGTTGTTACACCGCTGTTTTTATTACGTTAAATACTGGCTGTTGTTGAAAAATGCCTCCAACGATCTGCGTATGCGCTGTGTTGAATCACGCCAGCTGATCAATATATTAGCTGGAGTGACGTTTGGTACTGTGCATGCGCAGACCCATCTAAGGCATTTTTTGAGGGGAGGCACTTCTCGATAGAACACCGGCATTTTATGTGGGGGGGGGGATTTTTCTGCTTCTAAACACCCCTCTATGTTAGGCTGTGTCCATGCATTGACAGTTGGCTAAAGGCCATATCATTTAGAGGCAGAAAAAAAAAACATCAGTTGCACATTTAGGAGAGTAAAAAGTGTCACTTGTGCCTAAATGCATGTAATTGCATTTAGGCACGTTTAGCTCTTGAGTGTTCAATGGCTAGTATAAATAATATTCTGGCCAATTAAATGAATTAATGCCCTAGCACTTGACCTGCCTAAACACGTTTGCAAAAACGCAGCTTAGGCATGTTTTTGAAGCTGCTTTTCTCCAGCCATTTAGAAATGGCGGTGAAACTCCCAGTATGCATGGGGCCTTCGTGTGAGGAACAAGGCAGAGCTGTGTTCTCCAGTCACAAAAGCACAATCACTGTAATGCCCCGTACACACGGTCGGATTTTCCGATGGACAATGTCCGATCGGAGCGTGTTGTCGGAAATTCCGACCGTGTGTGGGCTCCATCGCACATTTTCCATCGGATTTTCCGACACACAAAGTTGGACAGCAGGAGATAAAATTTTCCGACAACAAAATCCGATCGCGTCAATTCCGACCGTGTGTGGCCTGTTCCGACGCACAAAGTGCCACGCATGCTCAGAAGAAATTCCGACACGGGACAGCTCGTTCTGGTAAACTTAGCGTTCGCAATGGATACAGCACTTTCGTCACGCTGCAATGTTCAAAATTTTTTAATACAGCGCACTCTCTTCTTCTTTATAATGTGACAAGAATATAGTAGTTTTGCTGCTCATATTCACACACACTTCTCACAAACTTATTTCGTTACTATTTATCGGGATTCCCTCAATATATTTTGATTTCTCACATCTGACAACATATTTTTGTATATATATTTTTTTTTTTTTTTGGCTTTAATGTAGAATCTTTTTTTGTGTTTCTCTTTTTTTTTTTTTTTGGGATTTTGATTTGTACTCCCGAAAATGTTTGTGTGTGTTTTTTGTGACAAGTTCCCCCAACACCATTATATGTTGTTCTATTTAATCTGTAGGAGATTGTTTGGTGTTGTTGTCCCTTGTTAATTTCACATTGTACTTTAGAAATGTACCTGAATACTCACCAACAAACTGTCTTTTTTGGATGAAAACACACACAGGAGAGTAGAATTTCCCCAAAAATTTTTTATTAAGGGGTCACAACTATAAAAAAACAAAGAGGGAGGCAACGCTGGAGAAACTGCAGAAATTGGCGAAGCCTGGGACCCCCAGGGCAGACATCAATTATTTAAAAGCAAAATTGGTGGCCTGAGGAGTCCATATCTTAGGGAGGGCAGTCTGGTCCAGAAGTCCCAGAGATCCGGAAAGCAGCAGATGACATCTGTGTCCCCAGGCTGTGGTCATACGAGAGACTGCATCTTCTGTCAGACCAGACTGAACCCAGGGCAATCACTCTTTGGTCTTCCTTCCACGCTTCCTTACAGGCTTTGGCTGTGGTGGTGGAGTTGTGGCAGCAGGAGGAGGAGGAGGAGGATCGTCCATCTCAATGACATCCGTCTTGGGTGTCAGTTCCCCACTCTCCCCCTTACGTAGCACTTTATAAAGCAGGTCCTCACAGAGCCTGCGTTGGCCCTCCTGCATGCCCTGCAATTTTGTGGAAGCCATGCAGGCAAAGGCCTCTTCAGGACTGGGGAAGGCTCTGAGGGACGCAGAAGCCTCCTGGATCAGCCTGTATGCTGAATCCTGCACAGGACTGGGAGTGGCCTTCCTGGCCCTTTTGTATGGCAGGCGGAGGGGAGGAACCTGAGACTCAGTCAGGCTGCGACTTGTCCCAGGCTTCTCTTGGCTGACACTAATCCCCGCCTCCTCCTGGCTGCCACTAATAATCCCCGCCTCCTCCTGATTGCCACATTCCACAGCCTCCTCCTGGCTGAGGTCTTCCTGTGTATGAAAAAGGGACATAGTTTTAGTATTTTTTACATCAATCACACACAATTTTCACCTCCTCACTGCTGCAAATTGAATGTTAACAAATATAACAGACTATCATTGTGAGCCCAGCAGTTTTCATTCTTGTCCCAATTTTGGGTGCCCACTACTGTCTATTGATATGTAAAACACTTTTTTTAATCAGCAATTAGTGATCAATAATAACATCTAATAAACATCATTTCTTTATTGCCCAGAAATCTGTAGAAGAATGCTATACCTCACTCCAGCTGGGCTCCTCCACTTCTTCCTGGCAGGAAGGCCCAGGTTGGACATCGGAAGCCTCAGCTGGGGTGGAAGGAAGCGTGGAAGGAAGAGTAGAGAGGGATTCCCTGACCTCAGTGTGGTCTGACAGAAATCGCAGTCTCTCATAGTACCACAGCCTGGGGACATAAACGTCATCTGCTGCAGCTCCGGACCTCTGGGAATCTGTGAGCTTCTTGCGCTCCCTAAGATAAGTGGTCCTCAGGCCACCAATTTTGGCTTTTAAATAAGGGATGGTTGCTGTGGGGACCACCGGCTTCACCAACTCCAGCAGTTTCTCCAGCGCTGCCTGCCTCTTCTGTTTGTGGTTATAATGGGGGTGTCTGACCTGCCACAGACAGGGCAGCTCTCTGTACTTGTCAATAAACAGGGGTAGGAAATTGTGGTCGTTGAACCCATCCATTTTCTCTGCAAGACACAACACAAGACAAACCCTAATGTCAGGCCAAACTCCCCTAATCTTGTTACAATATAGGCTTCCATTTCAAAGCAGTATAGGCCCAAGTTTAGATCTTACCTTCGTTAGCATGATCGGCGTCTCCGATGCTCCTTCCTCCGCTCACAGATCGTACGTAAGACGCGCGCATGTTACGCTTTATACACACTGCGCATGCATATAACTCCGCCCGCCCCTGGCGTTCTTTCTACTCTATTCCCCGCCCCTTTTCATTCGGCGCAGTGGGGGAAGAGCACATGGCGGATAGACAGCAGGTGCGTGCTAATTGCAGCAACGAGGTGGAGGAGGAGGAAAGGCTGGAGCCTGAAACGTCCCAATCCAGAAGGAGATTTAAGGACTCAAATATGTCCTTTGGGGAGATGTTGGAGATGGCGGACATCCTGAAGAAGGCCGACTATGACGGGAAGTATGGACCTTACCCCAACCCCAATGTCCGAAAGGCCAAGATCATGGCGAAAGTGGTCAGGAGTCTGCACCGGAATTTCGGGGTACGACGATCGAAAGATCAGCTCAGGAAGCTGTGGTCGGACCTCAAATTCAGAGAACATGAGCAGTACAGAAAGATCCGGAGAGTGCTGCAAAAAAGTAAGTAGTTGTGCTGTGTTCCTATTCTTTATGTTTATTACGTTCGTCCTGCTCCATGTGCTTTTAGGAACTGTTGTACAGTTTAAAATGGCCACGTTCATGTTCATGGGCACATTATTAGTTCGGATCACACATTTTTCTTTCGGACTATAAAATACCATTGTTTAGCCCATATGCATTTGGCCACCATTTTGAGGCCCTATACTTGGCTTCAAAGAATTGGGTTGTGTAGATGGCTTTCTTACTAGAATGAAATGCAAACTAGATTCTGTGTAAGGAGAGGACACTGAGAAGCTGTTTTCACATCTGGACACTGGAGCACTAGTGTGGGACACAAGAACACCATTTTTATCAGGGGGGCCACACAGGTGCTCCAGTGTATACTATAGGGGGGGTCTCCATCTGTGAAGCTTGTACCAAACAGGTAAAGTATTGCAGCTTGACAAAGGACACTAATAAAATGACATGTTGGAACTCAGCTAAAATAGATAATTGTACCCCACTTCCAAGCAATGTTTCATCTTTATAGTTCTGCCATCAAATATCTGTGTGCTAATTATACCATTTTGGTTTTACATAGGGGAGAAAAGACTCGGAGGACACCCCTCATCCGAGGAGACCAGAGCCCCCCCCCCCCTCTGGAAGAAGGTGAAATACCCCCAACACAAGAAGAGCAGGAGGAAGAAGACGTGGTGGAACTAGTCACCACAACAGGTGAGTGTCTGCAACCACAGGCTCACATAAGAGATGGATGGCAGCATTTTTTTGCAAACAAATTTATTTTGGGTTTCCTCTCTTTTTAGGTGATCGTGAGGGTGTGGATGAAGATCCTTTCACATCCGAAAGTGCCCAGATCCTGATCGGGGAGATCATGGGGTGTAATTTACAATTGGAAATCATCAATCAAAACATCAATGATGTTATTCCAAAATATAAAAACATCATTGATGTTTTGGGGCGAGTTTAAAGCCCCTCCAAATCACTTTCTTCTTTTGTGTGCTACAATGTGCAAAATGTTTTTGTGATTTTTCCCAAAGCCAAATTTGGAGGATGCACACAGTGTGTCAACATGTGCTATCTGCCATCACGGGAGATCAATGGACGCGTTTTGGGGGTGCAACCCCTTCCTCAATAATAAAGTAGCGGTGAGGAAGGGCTTTCTCCCCCAAAACACGTCCCTTGATCCCCCCTGATGGCAGCTAGCACATGTTGACGTGAAATTTGTGTGCATCTTCCAAATTTGGCTTTTCCTGAGGTGATTTCCCCCCATCTGAACGCAATATCAAACACAGTTCCTAAATACTCATGTCTGATATTGCCTTCAAGTTCTACCAAATGTGAACTTTGTAAGATCAAGATTTGTGTCTTTCTTGTTGGTTTTACACAGGCTTGTTTTCTATAAAATGGACATTTTGATTTTGGATAATGACACCACAAAAATTGGTATACAACAAACATGTCGGTTTGTCAGAAAAACCTTTGGTAAATGCACATGTGATTGTGCTGGTATTAAAAAGATTGTTCATCAAGAATGTGTGGATTATTGTCTCAACGCTACAACACTTTTGGGGTGATGTAATTGTTGTTTTATGAGAAAATGGGGGTAATTTCCTAAGGGCAAATCCACTTTGCACTACAAGTGCAGTTTCAGTGCAGTTGCAAGTGCACTTGTAGTGAAAAGTGTCTTTGCATTTAGTAAATAACAGCCAACAGTGCTTTGTAAGGTTACACAATCACGCCATTTTATGGACTCCACACATTTCTGTCAGGGTCAGCTCAAACAAACACAAGCAGTAAATGTCCACAAAGAAGAGCCTGGGGGGAGATGCCTGTTGAGAACTTGAGGTCCTGCAGGCTTCTCCCTGTGGCCAAATACCGCAGGGTAGCGACCAACCTCTGCTCCGGAGTGATGGCTTGCCTCATGCAGGTATCCTGCCTGCTGATATAGGGGGTCAGCGAAGCCAACAAACGGTGAAACACGGGGTCCGTCATCCGGAGAAAGTTCCTGAAATCATCAGGATTATTCTCACGGATCTCACGTAGCAAAGGCATGTGACAGAACTGGTCACGCTGAAGCAACCAATTCTTGGTCCATGAACTCCTCCCCACCCTGTTCATGGACTGGACTTGTGTCAAGGTCAGGACCCCAACACCAAGCCCCCGCACAGCACGAACTCTACGAGGAGTACGCATACGAAACATGGCTAGAAAACGGTCGGCTGCTTAGAACGAAGTAACAGAACGCACTGAAGAACAGCAAGGCCTGTGAAGAGCGACCTGAAAACCAGTAACGAACGAACAAGAATACAATGACTACCTAAAGTCACGCGGAACTTGCTGCACGCACTGAAGAGCAGATACAAACCCACAAGCACAAACTGAACGGCAGAAAACGATCTGAAAGCCACGAGTCTGAAAAAGCGCGAATCGTCTCTCACCAAACTTTTACTAACACGAGATTAGCAAAAGGAGCCCAAAGGGTGCCGCGCTTGGTTCTGAACCGGCCTTTTCTAGTCTCGTCGTACGTGGTGTACGTGACCGCGTGGTTGTCGATAGGAAATTCCGACAACTTTGTGCGACTGTGTGTAGGCAAAACAAGTTTGAGCCAACATCCGTCGGAAAAAATCCTAGGATTTTGTTGTCGGAATGTCCGAACAAAGTCCGACCGTGTGTACGGGGCATTACTGTTATTTAAAACCCACCATAAAATGTGTGCAGTGTTTGCATTTTCTTCAACCAGTTCTAACCCAATTACTAAAATCATATTTAACCTTTTAGCCAGAGCCTATTTTGCATTTTTTGCACACGTTTGAAAAAACAGTTTAGGCCTGAATATTACATAAAGCACCCAAACATTATATATTTTCTGAAAGCAGACACTCTAGAGAACAAAAATAGTGGTAGTTTCAATTCCAAAAAGTTCCCTATGTAAGGATTTTTAGGTGACAGGTTCTCTTTAATGAGACATGCAGGGTCTAAAAGACCCTGCATGTCTCCTCTGGGCTCCAATGAATGCATTGCAATGCAGATTGCATTGCAATACATCCTCTCCTGGCTATGCTATGTGTGTCATCAGGGGTCACAATGGCGATCCTGCCTCATACTCCAGGGGGATATCCCTGTCACATTCTGTTTTACATTTGGACAAGAGGGTGGCATATATAGGAACCAATGCTCTCCATTTTCTCCCTGCAACCGCTGAAAGCTGGCTTCTCTTCCTCTCCCCCCTGCCAGCATGCAGCGGCTGCAGGAGAAAATGTTCATTATGCTATTCAAAATAGAAAATGAGAAATGCTAAACAATTTCATTTCATCGTGGCCCGCGACTGTTTACCAAATCACTTAAGTGGCCCTCGCTCTTCAAAAGCTTGAGCACCAATGCTTTAAAGTATGGTCAAAATGTACATTTTTATATGTATTTCCACATTGTATTTCAGTTATTTCTAGCCTACTCCTACTATTCTAAATGATATTGTAGTTTGTAAATTTACTTTATGAAGATCCCACACATTAACTTTCCATTAAATTCCGTGACCCATATTCTGTGAGAGTAGGCAGTGCTGTGGCACAGAATTCACAGAGCCTGCCTTCTGAACTACAGATGTGCTGAGAGGAGGAGTTTCAGGAGGTGGAGTCAGTACAGTAATCACAGTTTGCAGGCAGAAAGGTACCATGGGATATGTAGTCCTTAGACATGGAAGGTAAACAGCAGGGGATTGTGGAATGAGATGGACATCAGAGAGGCAGCACTCACAACATGAATGTACATTTTTCAACTAGGCTTATATTGGATTGTCAAAAATGACTATACAGTAAATCCTTGGATTGCGAGCATAATTCGTTCCGGAAACATGCTTGTAATCCAAAGCACTTGTATATCAAAAGGAATTTCCCCATAAGAAATAATGGAAACTCAGGTGGTTCATTCCACATCCATTTATTCATTGGTGTTTCAGTTTATAGTCCATATAAAAAGATTATAGCAATGTGATAGGTTGTGTAACCATAAAATGTCCATCCTCAAATGGCTCCACAAGGGAATTAGAAGCAAACTCCAGCAGGAGCTACAGTGTATAAAAGAGAAGCGAGGCGCCTCTAAGTGTAGCAATATGGTTACAACATTTAGCAACTCACATGGCTGATGATTAAAACAGGCACATCTAAGTATGCAGGCATCCGGGGTAAAGCTATCCACATAGACCATCCTCCACACCGCCGGCTTTCACCGGTCAGTTCGCAATCATGACCGGAAAGACTACCCTGAAAGCGAGGCTTGAAGCGCTCGTGGAGCGCAGCGTAGAAGGGATGACATCAATGGCGGTGCGGAGGATGGTCTATGTGGACAGCTTTACTCCAGATGCCTGCATACTTAGATGTGCCTGTTTTAATCATCAACCATGTGAGTTGCTAAATGTTGTACCTTCATTAAATGTAATCATATTGCTACACTTATGCCCCGTACACACGATCGGACTTTCCGACAACAAAACTGTGGAATTTTGTTTGAAGGTTGTTGGCTCCAACTTGTCTTGCATACACACGTTCACACAAATGTTGGCCAACAATTACGAACGTGAGAATGTGGTGACGTACAAAACTTATAACTAGCCGAGAAAAAGGAAGCTCAATAGCCAGTGCGGCTCCTTCTGCTTGATTCCGAGCATGCGTGAACTTTTGTGCGTCAGACTTGTGTACACACGATCTGCGATTCCGACAAAGTTTTGTTGGCGGAAAATTTGAGAACCTGCTAGCCAACATTTGTTGGTGGAAAGTCCGACAACAAATGTTCGATGGAGCATACACACGGTCGGACTTTCAGCCAACAAGCTCACATCCAACATTTGTTGTCGGAAAATCTGATCGTGTGTACGGGGCATTAGAGGCACCTCTCTTCTCTTTTATACACAGTTGTGACATGACGCTACTTGTATATCAAAACATTGCTTGTATATCAAGTCAAAATTTATTAAAAACATTTTGCTTGTCTTGCAAAACGCTCTCAAACCAAGTTACTCTCAAGTCAAGGTTTTACTGTAGTTTATATTGTTATAATATGCTGATGTTATTAAATTAAAAAGTGTATGCTGTGGCTATAGATTTCCTTTAACATTCTGCTTTTATTAAACGCCTACCTGGTAATCCTCCCATGAGGGTGTCTGTTCAGGCACATGCTGTTACAGGGTAACGACTGTCTCCTATTTGTGCTTCTGTGTTGTCACCCTCCCTGCCCTTGATGGAGACTGCAAGTGGTTGTGTAGCTACACATTGAACAGGCATGGGCCACCTCTATTACTATCAGCACAGAGAAATTATTTGCAGCCTACCCTAGAGCATATGTATGTAGACAGGAAGTGGCTGAAATATTCTGGAGGAGATCAGCAGCACTAAGATAGTATTTTAGGGGGAAAAAAAGCCCGTTATTATGATACACAGTGCTTCAGCAAGCAAAATGTTTTCCAGCTACGATTTATATACTTTAGGGTCTTGTTCACAACAGATGCTTTCAGGTGCATTTTTTCTAAAACATCCTGAACACATGCATTCAGTTCCAGTGCTTTCAAAGAAAGATACAACAGCATGCTTTTTCCTTTTTTTTGCACCAGAATGCGTGTAAATGCATGTAATCACAATAGAACACACATCAATGTGAGGGGGATTCTTAGCACAAAGCAAGAAAAAGGAAAAAAAGCGTTACAAACATATGTATGTAGAAATGCACACTGAACACAGGGATTGCGGTGTGAATTAGCCCTAAAATGTGGCCAATCAAGTTGCTCTTCCATGTAAAAATATTTTCACAATAAGCACACTATAACAAGGAGCATACCACAACTCTTTCTCAGATCTGTTCTTAGGAGAATCTTTCAGTTACATATGTGCACCTTCCTATGGATGGGCATACTATAGGATGATATTTTCCTTTTGATTGTCTTTGGAATCTCAAAATCTATGATCAGTTTGGGGGAGTTTGTGTTTCATACAAAATAAGTCTTAAATTTGACCTACATATTCTTCGTAATTTTTATTACTATATTCTTCTGTTCAATAATAATTTCAAAATAACAGATGTACATCATTAAACGTTTATTTGCTTTTCTATACCTACAGCATAACGAGCAAAAAATGATATGATGCTAAGCTGAAATCTAGCACCATCATCTGGTGAATGCTTAGTATTAAAAAAGGAAAGGGTTATAAAAAAATAAAATAAGTGCACATTTTCATACTGCTGAACTGTAGGCCACTTGCATTTTAAGAATCTATTATTGGGTAGTGTATAACCAAATACTGCTTGACAAAAGAAATTACCTTCCTTATTAAATCTATAAGAGGCTATATTACAGCTCTATCAGCTGCAACAATCTCCTTTGATGAGACAGTAAATAAAAAATAATATAATATTTACATGTAGCGCTACCCACAGCACAACGTGCAAAAAACACAGAAATGCTAGTGTGAGTGAGGTCTATAGCTTCCATACTGTATACGAGATTTGTTGTCCACTACATCACAAGTTTTCCTTGGTATCCATTTAGACTTTAAATTAAATTAGACAGCACACTGCCTCCCATAGTGTACCCTGGCAGTGAAACGAAGAGCATCATTACACAAAATTAGTATGACTAGGGCAGCATGATGTCTAACTGCGGTTCCCAGTGACTCTAGAGCAGCCTTTCTTAACCAAGGTTTCCCTTGGAATCATGGGGTTCCTCCAGAGGTTGCCAAGGGTTCCCTGAGCATTGAGCAATGTTTGACTCCCAGATAAGTCCCCACTAACACCAATGGTCTTTTTTTAGCTGTCTGTAAGGAGGGGGAATCTTCCCACTGACCAAAAATGTAAGAATCCTTTTTCCCACTGACCATAACAGTAATGTATGGTAAAGCTCTGGATATAGTACTTATTAGCAGGGGTTCCCTGAGATCATAAAATTGTTTAAAGGGTTCCCCTGTGTTAAAAGGCTGGTCTAGAGGATATGTATGCATCTCCAGGTGCTTGTTTGCCACCCCTTTCCGCAGTTTACTACTTTACTACTCAATACACATTAATTTCAAAGCATATGTTACAAAAATGTAATATATTGCAGTATACTAGTCCTTAGATCAATTGGCTGCATTGTTTTTCTTTTTTTGTGGCTTTTTTCCTTTTATTTTCACCTGCCAGTTCTGTGGAGAACACACATCCTGTCCCTGCATGACTACATTCACGTCTTTACTATATCTATTGAGGAAGCAATGGTTGTCACTTATAACATGTTTGCCTCTGTTCATGTCCATTACATGGTGATTAATAGTATTATAGGGATGTTGTATATTTGCTTAATTCCTTTTGTATTTTTGTGATTTCTGTATTCAGCAGTGGGCTATAGTTAACCTATATACAGTATATATCCCCCTGAAAATGTCACGTGCCCATGAGATGAAACACGTAGGGGTGGGGTTGGATGATGTCACAACACATGGGAGCAGTAATACATTGCTATACAGGAGAACTGCAGCTTGGAGTTTTACATGTGTTTATTTTGTGCTATGTGCATTTATGCTTGGTGTGACTGAGCACCTTAAAAATGTCAGTGTGATAATTGTACTGGGAATGAAAGAATAAATTGTATGAAGGGTAAAGGGCAATATCGTTTTTTCTTTTCATTATACATGTTGCTGAGCGGGTGGAGAAGACTGGAGAGTGCTCTTTAAGAAGAAGTGTTTCAAATTTTCGGAGGTGATTGTTCTTTTTGCAGACGAGCGATGTCCTGGGGCCCATGAAGTGTGAATATGTCCTTGGAGAAGGATAAAAACCTTATTTGATCCTACAGAGTAAGTAAGGTCAATGTGTCCAGGTGAAAGCGCAACTGGTGGTGGTGGCCACAAGCAATTTGGGTGGATTAGCAACAAGACACAGGATTATTCAGAGGCTTTTAGTGTTATTCTCATATATATTTGATATATATGTGTCAAAAGGACACTGGATTGATGAGAGATTTTTTTTTTGTATTATTATATTTGTGTATACATGCTGGTATATGTTTTAGTGACTGGTTTGATTTAAAAGAACTGAGTTGACAATATATTGAAAAGTGCTGCACTATATTTTATATATATATATATACTGTATACTATATATATTCATTTTTAAAGCAGAACTCCATCCAAAAGGGGAAGCTCAGCTTGTTCGCACCCTCCCACCTCCACTGCCACATTTTGCACTTTTTGGGGAGGAGGGTGGAGCAAGTACCTGGTTTTGACAGGTAGCCACTCCCACTTCCAGGTAAGATCACCGAACGATGATCTATAACATATCGCGCCCCTCCTCCTTCACCCCGCTGCCTTCTAGGACCTGTGTGTGTCCCAGAAGATGGCGGGACCATTCAAAAAAAGCAGCGCCTGCCGGTTTCACTTACTTGCACTGCCTGCACCTGTAGCCGATGGATGAATCGGCTTGGGGTGCTGACATTGCGGGATCTCTGGACAGGTAAGTGTCCTTATATTAAAAGTTAGCAGCTACAGTATTTGTAGCTGCTGACTTTTAATTTATTTTTCAGACGGAGCTCCGCTTTAAGTGCACATATATGAGAAGATAATTGGGTGGTAGCAGCTTTTTTGTTGGTTGAACATGACCTACATAATATCTTTGCAGCTCACAAGGCATAGATGAAGATATAGCCAGCCTATATGTACCTCAAAATGAGTGATCTCCAAGCATATAATGTATTTCTCTGCCACAAGTTGTGTAAGCTTGCTACAGCAGTGTAAGCTAGAGGTATCATTCTGTTTAAGGGGATGTTTGATACTCTTTGTCAATCAGTAGGTGCAGCAACGTGCTAATTAGGGTTGCCACCTGTACGGGATTCACCCGGACAGTCCGGGTTTTGAATCATGTGTCCAGGTTTCAGGTGGACTGAAACCCGGACACATTATTCAGACCAGGCTGTGGCTCCCCAAGTAACTACGATAGTCACACACAAATCTATTGCCTTCCGAGAGCTGCAGCGGCCATCTGGTGGCAGGTTTGGCATCACTGGAGGACAGGGTGATGATGTCAGGAAGAGTAATCTGGCCACACCCAGCATTCGCTGCGGCATGCTATGCATGCCGCATTACTACTCTCCTTGGGGCACCCAAAGGTGTCTTAGGCCGCTAAAGTGTTCGGGTTTGGCTTAAAGAAAAGGTGGCAACCCTACTGCTAATGCATGCTGGGAGTACTGTTAAATTCTCTCTCTCTTCCCTCGTGGGTTTCTGCTGTGCAAAGATGCCATCCTAGAAGTTCTGTATCTCTTCCCAGGCCTTGAGCCTAGTAAAGTGAAGGCATCTTCCCTCCTGGGTGGTATTCCTGAAAGTGTTGCTGGAGACAAGAGTAAGGCCTAGAGGAAACAAGGTGACCCACACACTCACTCACACACACACATGGAAATGTGGTGGAACCTTTTCCATGTTATCCTGTGGGAACAGAAGGATTGAGATGCCACTAGAACTTCAATTGCCAAGTACCCAGAGCTCTGACAGAGTTCAGCCAGCACAGTCTGTGCATAGAAGCTACAAAGAGGGGCTTTTTATTTTTAACTATTTAAAGTATTACTTAATGCAAGACTTTAAAGTGGTTAAATCAAAGACTTTAAAGTGGTTGTAAAGCCTTAAGGTTTTTCACCTTAATGCATTCTGAGTCCGGATCCGATCCAGCATTATGCACAAGCGAGCGGCTCCAGCTGCTGTCTTTCTCCTCATTGGACAGACTGATAGCAGCAGGAGCCATTGGCTTCCACTGGTGTCAATCAAAAGCTGTGAAATTTACTGGCAGATAAGATCTAAACTGGAAGCAGCAGGGGGGCTCGGGAGTGAGCCCACACGAGTGCCCCTAGGGAAAGCAGCTTTCCGTGGTGGCACCCTATGAAGAGAAGGGGCCTGGAGCGCCAGCAGAGGACACCCAGAAGAAGAGGATTGGGGCTACTCTGTGCAAAACCACTGCACAGAGCAGGTAAGTATAGGCATGCTTGTTATTTAAAAAAAAATAATAATCAAACGTTTACAACTACTTTAAAGTAGTTGTGAACATTAAATGTTATAGATAAAAAAGTGTAGCGCTATATTGTGCATAAAAAAAAGGTGTGTCATGTATAACACCTATGTGCATATCAAACGTTAGGATCTGTTAAACCCAACATGTGAACTTACTAGTGGTGGCCTCTATAGAAATAGAGTGATATAAATAGTGATATCAACGTTTAATGTGGACGTTAGGTTCTGTTAAACCCAGCAGGTGAACCCATTAGTAGTGACTTGTATAAAAATAAAATTAAATAGAAAAATATATCTGTTGATATCAACATATAATATAATGAAAAACCTGTGAATCGTGTGTACACAATCAATATAATCATCAACCATCAAATCCAAACCCAAACGTGCATATTACAACATAACATAAGGTGGGGATAAATGGCGAGTCCCTGGGGTATTAAACAGTTCATTCAATTTTGTAAAGGAATCCTGGATAGATGCAGGTATCACAATTACATCTATTCCTATCTTCAAATAGGCTTTTCCAACACTTGACCAGGCAAAGAAAATGATATAAAATGCCCTTACCGGACGCGGTGGACTCACAGGCCGCTGGCGGTGAGTTGTATGAGCTTGCACCGTTTAAGTACGGTAGGGTAACAGCTGTCCTTGATCCATGGCAAGAGGGTCCTGGAAGGGTTCCCAATCCAAAGCGATATCCCGGATTCCTCCTCCAGCGAGCGTTCGTATCTCATGCAATCAGGAAAAATGGATAAGGAGAAAAAAGGCTCCGCATAGTGTGAATTCCGGATTACCAGGAAATTTTATTATATCAAAAAGAAATTTCCAGTAAAAGTTTAGGTAAAAACAAAGTTCATAAAAGTAACAGAGGTACATTTAGCGCAGTGTACAGATGATAAAAATGGCGTCATACACCCGGGACCCGCTCCGAGGACAGTGGCAGGTGGGGAGTTTGACTGGGGCGGTACACCTGTCAAACGATAACGCAGGTGTCCTAAGGCGAGCTCAGGGAGGACAGAAACCTCCCGTGGAGCAGAAGGGCAAAAGGGCAAAAATGGGTGTATGACGCCATTTTTATCATCTGTACACTGCGCTAAATGTACCTCTGTTACTTTTATGAACTTTGTTTTTACCTAAACTTTTACTGGAAATTTCTTTTTGATATAATAAAATTTCCTGGTAATCCGGAATTCACACTATGCGGAGCCTTTTTTCTCCTTATCCATTTTTCCTGATTGCATGAGATACGAACGCTCGCTGGAGGAGGAATCCGGGATATCGCTTTGGATTGGGAACCCTTCCAGGACCCTCTTGCCATGGATCAAGGACAGCTGTTACCCTACCGTACTTAAACGGTGCAAGCTCATACGACTCACCGCCAGCGGCCTGTGAGTCCACCGCGTCCGGTAAGGGCATTTTATATCAGTTTCTTTGCCTGGTCAAGTGTTGGAAAAGCCTATTTGAAGATAGGAATAGATGTCATTGTGATACCTGCATCTACCCAGGATTCCTTTACAAAATTGAATGAACTGTTTAATACCCCAGGGACTCGCCATTTATCCCCACCTTATGTTATGTTGTAATATGCACGTTTGGGTTTGGATTTGATGGTTGATGATTATATTGATTGTGTACACACGATTCACAGGTTTTTCATTATATTATATGTTGATATCAACAGATATATTTTTCTATTTAATTTTATTTTTATACAAGTCACTACTAATGGGTTCACCTGTTGGGTTTAACAGAACCTAACGTCCACATTAAACGTTGATATCACTATTTATATCACTCTATTTCTATAGAGGCCACCACTAGTAAGTTCACATGTTGGGTTTAACAGATCCTAACGTTTGATATGCACATAGGTGTTATACATGACACACCTTTTTTTTATGCACAATATAGCGCTACACTTTTTTATCCTTATCATCTAATACAATTAGTCTAATTGTTAGTGTTGGCGGCTTGATTTTGTTTGGTTGGCGCTGCAGATTTTCCTGATTTTACTTTATTAAATGTTATAGACACTTTCTTTCATACAGACATAGCTATGCAGGCACCATAACTGCTTTTGCTTAGTTTCAGAAATGATCTTTCGTATTTTTCTTTACAAAATTTAAAAGTTCTGTCATGTGACAATGCATCTCTTCCTGATAGTGGTGGTCGGGGGTTACAGATCACCGTGCAGACGTAAAGTGTGCCTGTATTCCATAGTCTGTTCACCCTGAGACAAGGTGCAGGCTGAGACTGAGCAGGGGGTGTGTCCAAGAGGCAGGCTGTAATTGGGCGGAGGTGTGTCCAAGAGGCAGGCTGTAATTGGGTGGAGGTGTGCCAGAGGCAGGCTGTAATTGGGAGGGTGTGTGTGCCAGAAACACGCCATGATAGGTGGGGGGGGGGTGAGGTGTCTAAACAAACTACCCAATACAGGAATGCTGTGTGTCTGCACGGTGGACCACCCAAGCAAGATCAGTTTCTGTGCTTTGTGCAGTCAGTTTAGAACAGGGGTGCCCAACCAGTGGCCCAGGGGTCACATGTGGCCCACGGAGCCCTCTGATGTGGCCTGCGACCTCCTGTCCTGGGGTGGCAGGTTGTCAAGCCCAGATCACGGGTTGCAAACCCATCATCCCAGAGCATCAGTGCTGTGAATGAAGCCAGCGGTAAGCGAAGCAAGCGGCTGCAGAGCAGAGCCGCATAAGTCTGCTGCTTACCTGCACTGAGCCATAGACTTCTGTTTTCACCTGCGGATTTGGTGCGCTTTCAGAAAGTGCACCACACCTGGAGGATATAATAGAATTCTATGGCAAAGTGCAGCTAACCCACAGGAAAGCCACAAGTGCACTGCGCTGCACCCGCGGTGTAGCGCATCAGTGTGAAAACAGCCTTAGGCCCCTTTCAAGTGATCGGTCCAACCCAGTCAGGCCCTCCATTCACCTCTATGGAGCTGCAGATGTAAACGGACTTGTGTCTTTTACACCCGCCTACATCCGATCTGCTAAAAAAAAAAACAGAAGGGGATCCGTCTCCTTCCATCTGGGTGGATTGGATTGCAGGGCCAATAGAGTAGAGTGGGCTGTGTCTGTGTCCGCTTTGAATATGCAGAGTGAGCACAGACCTTTCACCCCCCCACTCCGCTCATTGTGGCCCACGACCGGTTACTAAGTCGCCTAAGTGGCCCTCACTCTTCAAAAGGTTGGTCACCCCTGGTTTAGAACAAGGAAGAAAGGTGACTGGCGGGATCAACCAGGTACTTCAGGTGAAAGAAGTCTGAAAATGATAGATATTAGGATTTATAAAATACACAAACTGTATGTATGTATGTATGTATGTATGTATGTATGTGATTACACACATAAAATTATATATATATATATATATATATATATATATATATATATATACATATATACATATACATACACATACACACACATACAGTATATATTTCTATATATATATTTAGGGTAACAACATAAACTTTAACGACTTGCCGACCGCTGCACGCCGATATATACGTTAGCACAATGGCAGCATTGGGCAAATACCTGTACGTCCCCTTTAATTGGCGGGGCTAGCGTAACCGTGCCTGCAGGACCCGCGGACTCGATGTCCGCCGGTGTCCCAGCGTTCGTGTCACGAAGCCGCAGAACGGGGAGATGCCTATGTAAACAAGGCATTTCCCTGTTCTGCCTAGTGACATGACAGAGATCACTGCTCCCTGTCATCGGGAGCAGTGATCACTGTCATGTGAGTGGAAGCCCATCCCCCCCACAGTTATAATCACTCCCTAGGACACACTTAACCCCTTGATCGACCCTTCCCTGCCAGTGTCATTTACAAAGTAATCAGTGCATTTTTATAGCAACGATTGCTGTATAAATTTCCATGCTCCCAAAATAGTGTCAAAAGTGTCCGATGTGTCCGCCATAATGTTGCAGTCATGATAAAAATCGCAGATCGCAGATAGAAAAAAAATAATAATAAACATGCCATAACTAAAACGATCCCCTATTTTGTAGACGCTATAACGTTTGTGCAAACCAATCAATGTACGCTTATTGCGGGGTTTTTTTACCAAAAATATGTAGAAGAATACATATCTGCCTAAACTGAGGAAAAAAATTTTTTTTTATATATTTTTGGGGATATTTATTATAGCAAAATTATCTCTCTTTTTTGTTTATAGCGCAAAAAATAAAAACCGCAGAGGTGATCAAATGCCACCAAAAGAAAGCTCGGTTTGTGGGAAAAAAAAGAACATCTATTTTGTTTGGGTACAAAATCGCACAACTGCACAATTGTCAGTTAAAGTGACGCAATGCCAAATCGCAAAAAGTGCTCTGGTCAGGAAGGGAGTAAAATCTTCCGGGGCTGAAGCAGTTAAGAAAGATCAAAAAGAGACTGAGGTGTAGTCTAAAAATCTAATGAGATTTGCAGGGATACCGTGATCCCTACCTCACCCTTGTTCCTATAATGCCAAGTGTAATAATCAAGTTTTCTATTTTAAAACTTTAGTACGGTTCTGTACATCCTAAGCAAAGGACCACACCTATGATTAATTGTTCCTGGGATCACCACGTAAGTGGGCTTGCGACATTAACAATGTAGTTGCTAGTGATCTGAATATCAATATCCATGTAAAATATTGAAGAGTGGTATAAATAGTGTTACTCAGTGACGGTGCGTCCAAAAGAGCGCACGGGCACCGCCCCCTCTCTCCTGCCACCCCCTCTAGAACCAATAGATAGATTCATCTATGGCTGCCACTGCCACCCCCTATTCAGGCGCCCGGCACCTTTTTGGGCGCAGGGCGCCTGAATTACAGCGGCGGGGGGTGTTTTTGAAGCACCTGATTAGAGCCATAGGCTCTAATAGGCTTTCAAAAAGTTGACCTGCGAGTGCCATGCTGGGCGCTCGCAGGTCACTCAGCTGTGTGTTAGAAAAGCGAATGAGTATTCGCTTTCCTAACACTAAACCAGATCTGTTACCCGTCACCTGATTGGCTGAAACGCCAGGCATCCAATCATACCAGAGGATGGGAAGAGAGGACGGGAGAAGACATCGAGGAGCTGGCCCACCGAGACAGGTAAGTGCAGGCGGCGGGACGGTGGGGGGGGCACACTGGCAGCATTTGATATGGCACAGTGGCTGCGTTTGATGGGGCACAGTGGGAGCAATTGATGGGCACAGTGGCGGCAATTGATAGGCATAGTGGCAGCAATTGATAGGCACAAGTGGCTGCATATGATGGGCACAGTGCTGGCAATTGATGGGCAAAAGTGGCTGCATGTGGTGGGCACAAGCGGCTGTATTTGATGGGCACAAGTGGCTGCATATGATGGGCACAAGTGGCTGCATTTGATGGGCACAAGTGGCTGCATATCATGGGCACAAGTGGCTGCATATCATGGGCACAAGTGGCTGCATTTGATGGGCACAGTGGCTGCGTTTTATGGGCACAATGGCTGCATATGATGGGCACAAGTGGCTGCATATGATGGGGCACAAGTGGCTGCAAATGATAGGGCACAAGTGGCTGCATTTGACAGGCACAAGTGGCTGCATTTGACGGGCACAAGTGGCTGCATATGATGGGCACAAGTGGCTGCATATGATGGGCACAAGTGGCTGCATATGATGGGCAAACTGGCTGCATATGATGGGGCACAGTGGCTACATATGATGGGCACAGTGGCTGCAGTTGATGGGCACAGTGAGGCTGCAATTGATGGGCACAGTGAGGCTGCAATTGATGGAGGGGGGGGGGGGGTTTAGTATTTTTCAGTTTGTTTGTGCACATCCCCCCCCCAAAAAAAAAAAAAATTTGAGCACCAGCCGCCACTGGTGTTACTGTAGTTTACACAAGAAAGATAATATTGTTTTGCTGTCTTTTCAGCCCACAGGTAGTAACAAAGATAATGTATTTCTAGAAAGATCAACTAGTATATTTTGCATGAAAATGTTCTTGGACTCCGCTGTACCAGCCAAGGACTAGCATGGTACGTGTCACCATGTAGAGGGGAGGGAAAACAGTGAATGTCTGTCACTGATTTTCTCTAGCTGGTAAGAACCCGGAAGCAACAAGGACTGCATCACCCCTGATTTTACTTGTCACTTTCTCTAGCTACTGAACTGAATGGAGCATGATCTGTGGTCCATTAGCTTCTGTGAAGGGCTTATAGACCCCCTGATATCTCAATAAAGAGAATCTGTCACAGCAGCTTATCAGCCCCTTATGTGATAGCAATAAAGTTAAAGCGTAACTCCACTTTTGTTGAGAAAAATACATCCCCCTCACTGTGATCTATGTACATTGCAAGGATTATAACAACCTTTGTTGCAGATTCCTACCTTTTGTTATTCTGAAGAAATCCATGTGTGTTTGTCTGTGCCTCTGTATTGAGTGGGTCTAATGGGAGTGGTTTCATAATTAACTGTCGGGTGTGGAGCTACAGGGCAATAATGAGGAAATCTGCTGGGCCTGCATCCCTTTAGACGTGTTCCTATTGGAAATATCGCACCAAAAATGACATTTTTGTTGCAAGGGATGCCTGAAATCTGACTTGTATCTTAGGCAGACATCTGGGAAAATTGGTGAGCCAAACATACAAGCAGGAAATAATGTTTCTGGGGAGTGGTCAGTACACATTCGGTGTACAGAATAACTCCATGTAGCCATATTGCATTGCATTTATAGAAAATGACAGCAGCTGCAGATTGAAAAGGAAAGGTAATTTTTTTATAACATTCAATCACAATATGACTTGTATCGCAATTGTACACGCTCAATTATTTTGTATTTATTTACTATTTTTTCCCCACAAAAGTGGAGTTACCCTTTAAGTGAAAACAAGTGTAAAATGAAAATTACATTGAAGCAATTACAATTCCCTACCCTGTGTATATGCACAATGGTTTTGCACAGAGCGGTCCCGATCTTCCTCTTCTTGGGTTCCCCGCTGGCACTCCTGGCTCCTCCCCCCACCAAGTGCCCACCATAGCAAGCCCCTTGCTGTGGGGGCACTCGTGTGGGCTCACTTCCTCTATTGACACACAGAGCGTGGCTCATCCCCACCCCCTACCCCCTCCTCACTGGCTGTGATTGACAGTATCAGGAGCGGCTTCTGCTGCTGTCTCTGAGCCTATATAGAGGGAGAGAGCAAAGAGAGCCACTGTTCTCCTGCACATTGCTGGATCGAGATTGGGCTCAGGTAAGTATAATGGGGGGGGGGGGGAGACTGAGAGGGAAGCTGCAATTAGAAGGTTTTTTACCTTAATGCAGAGAATGCATTACGGTAAAAACCTTTGCCTTTAGAACCACTTTATGGAATACCGTATTTATCAGCGTATAACACGCGCCGGTGTATAACACGCACCCCAAGTTTAGGAGGGAATTTTAAGGAAAAAAACTTTTAGGAGGAAAGTTTAAGGAAAAAAAACTTACATTTAAATGCCCATCAATGCAGCCTTATCAGTGTTCATCTGCAGCTTTCTCCAGTGTCTTTGCAGCCCTGTGTCATTATTGCAGCCTTCCCAGTGTCTTTTGCAGCCTTCCCAGTGTCATTGCAGCCTTCCCAGTGTCTTTTAAAATTGGCGCCGCCGGAGGAGAGGAACGGGAAGCGCCGAGATGCACAAAGCCGAGTGTACTTCGGCTAGACTCGGCTCCTCTCGGCCCCATCTCCACTGATTGCGAGAGGAGAGAAGCGAGCACCGCCGACATACACAAAGCCGAGTGTACTTCGGCTAGACTCGGCTCTGCTCACAGTCAGGGGCGGGACTGCGAGAGGAACAGAGTCCAGCCGAAGTACACTCGGCTTTGTGTATGTCGGCTCCGCTCGCTCCTCTAATCACAATCAGTGAAGATCGTGGGGGATCGGCGTATAACACGCACCCGTGATTTTCATTTTAAGGGGAAAAAAGTGCGTGTTATACGCCGATAAATACGGTATATTGTGCATTGTACAGTGCCTTGAAAAAGTATTTATACCCCTTGAGATTTTCCACATTTTGTCATGTTACAACCAAAAACATAAATGTATGTTATGTGATAGACCAACACAAAGTGGCATATAATTGTGAAGTGGAAGGAAAATGATAAATGGTTTTCAATTTGTTTGTTTTTTTAATAAATATTTAAGTGTGGCGTGCATTTGTATTCAGCCCCCCTGAGTCAATACTTTGTAGAACCACCTTTCGCTGCAATTACAGCTGCAAGTCTTTTTGGGGCTGTCTCTACTAGCTTTACACATCTAAAGAGGGACATTTTTGCCCATTTTTCTTTGCAAAATAGCTCAAGCTCTGTCAGATTGGATAGAAAATGTCTGTGAACAGCAATTTTCAAGTCTTGCCACAGATTGTCAATTGGATTTAGGTCTGAATTTTGACTGTACCATTCTAACACATAAATATGCTTTGATCTAAACCATTCCATTTTAACTCTGGATGTATGTTTAGAGTCTATATAGATGAAAAATATGTGCTGCACTAGAGTAAACTATATCACTGTGTTATCTCTAGAGTGTAAGATATATGCAAATTGACCCTCTCTCCATCAATAAATTAATGATAAAAGAAAATCAAATCTCATATATAAGTGAATTCATATAAATCAGACAGGTAAAGTGCAATGTGCATAAAAAGTATATGATCTATATTACCAAATATTAAAGTGCATTAACAGATGCAAAAGTGCTTAGTGCTCCATAATGACCATAATAGACAGTTCCGGTAAATAATCATAAAGTGATTGGTGAAAAGTCCCATGAATCAACATCAAATAAGTGCGTGCAAACAGTGTCCACAAATGGTGTTATCCAACATGCTCATGAAATCCTTGGTGCTGCAAACCATGCTCCAGTGCACTCCAGTGGCCCCCCTAGGTTAATGTGCTCACCTCAGAGCATGTGACCCAGCTGCTATACTGAGTCAAAACACGCTTTGGAGCCACCCCCGGGCTCAGTACTGGTTATCAGGTGTTGATCTCCAGCTTGGTTCAATGCAGCTCCATAGGTATAAACAAGACAGAAACTACATGGTGTAATATCGTTGGGTAAATTTATTGAATGAATTACACTCCCCACAATGGGGTACTCACATAATCCTGGTGCGTGAGTGCACCGCTCTATAACAAGCCTCACAAATAGCAATAAAAAAGCAGGTATAGCGTATGGTATGGTATGTGTCTCCTCTAGACAGACTCCATGCTGCTCACTCCGTCCTGGCCCCTCCCCTACGCGTGTTCGACACAGGGATCACGTGTCTTCATGAGGGGGATGTGCTGATGAAGACACGTGATCCCTGTGTCGAACACGTGTCGAACACAAATTATGTGAGCAGACTGCAGTTCCTCTTTAAGGATGTTTTCTTTTCTACTTTGTATTGCCTGATTCCTTTCAGTAACATATAGTATATCTATGTCAGTGCCACATTTGGGAGAAGAATAGCATTTTCCATTTGGAATGGATGATAGCTGACACAACTGCAAGATTTGCTATGCAAAATTAGGCAAAGGGTAGAAAAAGTCAGACTTTTATACTTACAGTAAATTAACTGTTAATAACAGAGACAATTAGTTATCTTAGTTATCTAGATTTCCAAATAAGCTATATTATGCAATATGTTTTCATTACATATAAATGAACGAAGAAAATTATATTTTTTTCTCAATCAAATGGTATGAGTTCCGGCCGTATTTTTTTATTACGAAAACTTGCAGTCAGGATGATTAATATGATTATTTCCAAGCTAGGATGACAGCATTCAGTATTTATCATTGGAAGACATAAATTACTATTCCCAAGCAATGACATAACATTACTTACCGGCAAAGCCAAGTTATTTTAATCAGTTGAAATGTCATCTAGTGTACAGGCGCACAAGCCCTGGTTAACACTACCGGCTAAATTAAACAACTAATCTGCAAACGTGATTATATAGATCATTTTAGCAGGCAGATATATAAACTTTCATAATCACTGCAGATACTATATTAGCAACAAAAAGACTGTAAACAACAGCTTTGCAAAGCCTGATTAAAGAAGAGAACATTGTTACATGAGATTGGGTATTTTTAATTGATGCATTTTGGATTTTTTTTTTAATTCTGTAACAAATGCAATAAATGTTTGTTATGTCTATGTTATAACCAGAGAAAAAAAAATGTTCTGAAACTGACCTGGAAGACAAGATTTTGTGTCGTCCTGTAGCTTTGCATTCACTGGAGAAATTCACCATAGCAACTAACAGATCAGTCAAAGAAGGCCCCAGTATCTTCTGCAGATCAAATTTGCTTTAATGCATTCTCAGGCTTATCATAAAAACAGTACAAACGACAACAGGAATGTGTATTGGGTGGTAACCCATTGCAACCAATTTCAACAGCAATTCGAGACAGGATGTGGCAATAGTCAAAGAACTACTAAATCAGAAATTTAAAGGGATCAATTTATTAAAAAAATGTTATCCGAATGTCACAAGCATTCACATGGGTTGATTTCCTATGACTGTCATCTCCATCTAGTGGCCATAACATGATATTTTTTCTGATTAAGGTATTTTAGTAAAAATACCGCATTTGGCCACTAGATAGAGCTAATGGTCTTAGGAAATCAACGTGTAAACCAAAATACATTCAGAATTTGTGAGGGCTGGATAAATGTTTGTGTCAGCAAAGAACAGAGAGAAGCACACCGCTCCAGGCAAACTCAGGTGCATGATGGATCACAGGTGCAGACCTCGGCTCACCACCGTGGAAGACGAACAAGACAAGGAATTGGTCGCACACTAAAACTCCAAATTATCTCGATGTCATCTTTATTGTCAAAAAGGGTCAGACAGATACAGGCAATGGTAAACGTTTCACAAGCGATAGCTTGCTTGTTCACAACTTGCTTGTGAACAAGCAAGATATCGCTTGTGAAACGTCTACCATTGCCTGTATCTGTCTGACCCTTTTTTTGACAATAAAGATGATATCGAAATAATTTGGAGTTCCAGTGTGCGACCAATTCCTTGTCTTGTTTTTAAATGTTTGTGTCATTCGCTCAACTATTTTTTTATAAATAGACCCTAAGGCAGGAATAAATCCTGGCAAGGCTTCTAACCCCCTCATCACTGTATTCAAAAGTAAAAAAAAAAAAAATCATCTTACTCAAATCTGAGATCTCTTTGAACCCAGTACCCACATATCACAAGCCATTTCTCATACCCTTTAGGCTGCACGTGGGCCACTTAGTGTTGGGCACCAGTTAAAGAAAACGATTGTGACAAACTGTAAAGACTAGCCGCTAGTGTATAGATTTACAAATCATTACCTGCACACTTGATTCCAGAGTGCCGGCCACATCCCAACAGTGGAGTCCAAATGTAAAAAGGAGCAGAGACTGGCAATTCAAGCTCCATGCTCCCAGCTGTAGGTGGAGTCTCACTGCCACACAGCCTTGGTCACATATATAAGAGGTGATTGAAGGGCCTTGCCGAGGCCATCACTCTTGCCCTACTGCTGAAAAATAAGTGCTAGAAAATGTAATTACAATGAATGACTGTAAATATCTCTGTGCATTAAAGCCTCTTCACATCTTTGCAGTGTGCTTCATGTCAATGTGCATTGCGTTGGGCAGCTTGTAGGCAGGTGGGGGCTGCAGTATATTCTTCAACCTGAAGGTGGCATTGTGCCATTTCTTCAGGCTGACAGGAGCCCATTGAGGATTGCTATAGGATCCAGGCAGCCATCTTGGGGAGGACGGCAATCCTATTGGATAGCGGAATCCCATCAAGATTTGGACAGCCATCTTGACTGAAGATTCCCTGGGGCGTTAGGCTCCAGGCGGGGACTGGGGTACCTTACTTAGTCCATCTGGTCGAAACCAGATGGACTCCGTTACTTGGAAGGTCTGCCGAAACAGACCCACCCAAGTACTAGGTGGGGCTCCCCCGAAGGGAGACTCCATGAGAGAGGGCAAACTAACCAGAAGGTCATGTCCACCCCCTTCCAAGACGTTCAGGGCAGGCCCGAGGACCTGCACCCTACCAGTGAAACGTGCACAATGTGTGCAACAAAAAAAGAGAAAAAGTGACAAACAGGCAATAAATAATGATTCCATAAGTACTGAAATACTGCATCATTCAGTGTGCCCGCAGTGTGGAATTAAGATAGGGACAAGGCCCATGCTTGTTAGGGAGCGAGTTGGAAAAGTACTAGGGAGAGGTACACGCTCCTCTGGGATTCTGTGGTATGTAAGTGCCTGATATATTACTATTGGAAATTGCCTTGTGGATAAATAGTTCCCTCTTCTGCCTGAAGAAGTGTATGACATGCAACATATGCAGTGCAATCAATTGCTGTAGCCTGCCTTATGTAATTCAATTTCTACCATATAAACAAAATGTAAGTATCCACGTGTATTTGCTTAATTCTCGGGTATACTGATTAGGCCCTGCCCACAAGTTTGTTTATATTGAATGAGCTACTAGTGCACCCCAGTACAACAAAAACTGGGCTTGACCTATTTCCCCCAACACAGCACACCAGAACATACAGCAGTGCGTTACTATGTGTTGCAGTTTTTGTAGTGTTAACCCCTGAAAGGGGCTGCTGTTTCATCGGGGTCCTGTTCACAGTGCCCATGACTCTGAAAGCACAACACTGCCTGACACACCAGTGGCTTTAAAAAGGCTTTAATGAACAGGCAAAAACCCTGCAGGAAAAAAAAGTGGAGCAACCAACAATAATAATACAATAATAATACAACCTAAAGTGGTTGTAAAGACTCAAGGTCTTTTACCTTCATGCATTCACACCTTCTTTGTGAAGCAGCGCCCCCCAGCCCCTCCTAATACTTACCTGAGATCCATCTCAATCCAGCCAAATGCATGAGAGCTCACCTGGGTCTCTTCTGCCTCACTGGCTCAAACAGCAGCAGGAGCCACTGGCTCATACTACTGTCAATAACAGTCAGTGAGCCAATGAAGAGAGTGCAGGGGCGGACCGAGACATGCCCCCCTAGCAATCTGCTCGGTGCCTGGAGCGCCGGCAGGGGGACCCTGAGAAGAGGAGGATCGGGACTGCTTTGTGCAAAACCACTGCACAGAGCAGGTAAGTATAACATGTTTGTTATTTTAATTTAAAAATTCTGCCTGCAATAACACTTTACATCGTTACAAAGGGACATAGTAGGTGAGGTTGAAAAAAGACACAAATCCATCAAGTCCAACCTATATGTGTGATTATATGTCAGTATTACATTGTATATCTCTGTATGTTGTGGTCATTCTGGTGCTTTTCTAATCGTTTTTTGGAACTATCGATGCTCCACCACCTGTGAAAGGGAATTCCACATCCTTGCCGCTCTTACAGTAAAGAACCCTCTAGGTAGTTTAAGGTTAAACCTCTCTTCTTCTGTAGCGCCACCCCCGAAGGAGCCGCTTGGTAAATTTGGGTTCTCTGATCTCCACCTCAACCCCAAGAATGACCTCAGCCCCTCTGGCACACCTGGTTAAATTAAATTACTGCAAACACATTTAAAGACACATGTGGAAAATACTGTTATCCTGGCTGTGGATTATCACCAAAAACAGACACACACCTGGTAGTCATAAACAAATTGAATATATTATCACGGTTTAAAACATATGAAAGCTTACAACACTGTTAAACATTTCTGCAAAGAATAATTACATTAGAAAAGACAACCTTCAATGCATAACAACTGTAAATTTAGAAGAGGGCAGTAATCTATATGACCATAACACAGATGCACAGAAGTAAAGGGTGCAAGGCCGACTCTCCACAGGCAGCATTTTTAAACAGCAATAACATCAGTATTAAACCAGTGGCCAAAAGACCTTTCCCCCTCAAGCCAGTATTGTAGCCTTCTCCCATCCTGGAGTCCTTAGCAGAAGTACTGCAGAGTACTTTTAGTGGCTCAATCTATGCCAGGCACAGTGCAGTGACACAACCTTTGATGAGCCCAACACAGCAGCTTTACTCAGAGTTCACAGCAATCTTTCTGCACACAAGTCCTGGTGGCCAGAGATCCTTTACTGCTTCTTTCCTCAGTCTGCAGCGCACACCACAACCCGTGCCACTAATTCTCTACGTGTGATTCTCTCTCCACCCAGGCTCTCAGTTCTCTTTCTGCTCCTCCTTGCTCTGCTTGCACCCCTAGGTACCCAGGGAAAAGTAGATCCTGCTTCTCCTTCCACAAAACAGTGCCACAGCGTGTGAAGAATACATCTTCCACCTGCTCTAGTTCCTCCCAGCCGGCTTTTGTCATTTTCAGAAGGCACATCAATCCATATCCTCTTCCTCTGTGTCTCCCAGGTGATGGGCGGAGTTTTATCAGGCTGCTCACAGTTTTATTTTCCCCTTACCATACCTCCCAATCATCTTGGGATTTGATGCAGGTCTCAGCATCCCAGCGAATCAAAGCTGAGTCCCAGAGTGGAGCCTAGAGTTGGTTCCAGTGACTTCTGCCCCAAAGCTTATGTGGGGTGTATGGGCATGGGCGTAGCATCAGAGGTCAGCTACAGAGGGCCCGTGTGGCCTCCCTGACATATTACCATACCTGCTGCCACAAAATCCCAGAGTCCAGCTCCATCCGCCCTGTGTCCCACTGCCAAGCTCCAGTCCTTCAGTTCTTGTCTTGCAATCTGCATCCCTCCACTTTCATTGGCTGGAGAGAAGCTGTGAGGCACACATGCCATTTCCTGAAGCCTGTCCAAGAGCTGACCGAGGCAGGAGGAGAGAGATGCCTGATAGCTGGGACAGGACTGCTGTCACTATGAGCTAAGAATCACTTCCCAAGTCAGTGTCAACAAGTCACTCAAGGGGAAGACCCCCACCCTGGGAGATGGGGGCTGTGCTGGGAGGGGAAGAGGATTTTTACCTGGAGGGGTGATGGGGGACTTGGGCTGGAAGGGGGTGAACATTCTAGTCAAGGATGAGGATTTAAGGGTGGGAATCTGCACTCTGAACATAGCACCCTCCTTGACCCTGCACTCTGTACATAGCACCCTCCTGACTCCTGCACTCTGTACACAGCACCCTCCTGAACTCTGCACTCTGTACACAGCACCCTCCAGAACTCTGCACTCTGTACACAGCACCCTCCAGAACTCTGCACTCTGTACACAGCACCCTCCAGAACTCTGCACTCTGTATGTATCACCCACCTGAACCCTGCTGTGAGGACCTGTGTCATTGCCTGGGTCACCTGCTGGTGGCACTGTTGTTTTTAGCACCAAAGGGTGTAGTTCTGGTGGCCACCAGCGGGTTTCTCCCAGCAGATGTACATACAGGTAATCAGGCTGCACCTGATATGGACTGCTGGGAGTAAATAAGCCTGCCCTTCACTGGGGCTCAGGGCTTCAGAATTTTCCTGCAAGCCGTGTCCCTGCCTGAGCCTGATCCAATCCCTCTTCCTAGAATCCTGATCCGGAGACCTGTCCCCTGTTACCTGCTCCCACTACTGACTTTCTGCTCCCAGTACCTGGCTTTCTGTTGCCCTTATCTCCTATTCCTGTCCTGTCTGGCTTATGTGTGTTCTCCCCATTTGTATATAGTTGGTTAAGTTTATTTAGTTTAGGCTTTCATATAGTTTGCTGTGTTCTTTCACTTTCCACTTGCTTGTTATGATTTATTGGTGTTGGTATTGGAAGTGTGTCATTATCTTAAAAGGGTCCCAAACCTTCGTGTTTTTTCACCTTGAATTAAAGTGAAAAAACTCCTGCAGTGACTGGCCCCCCAACCCCCCGTACTTACCTGAGCCCTGGAACATGACCCGGCGGGCTCGCACTGTCTTTCTGCCCGGGGTTCTTGGCTCTTGATTGGATAGATTGATAGCAGCGCAGCCATTGGCTCCCGCTGCTGTCAATCAAATCCAGCAGCCGCCGAATGTTGGAGTCGGGAGCGAGCCCGCAAGGAAACCCCCTCGGAAGAGCACTTCTCCTAAGGGGTTATCTGATGTGGGGAGGAGCCGCGAGAGCCGTCGGGGGACCCCAGAAGACGAGGTTCAGGACCACTCTGTGCAAAACAGTGGAGGTAAGTGTGATATGTTTGTTATTTAAAAAAAAAAAAATTAAAAAAACCCTTACAATCACTTTATATAAATATATATTTTCACTTACTCATCTGGTCCTGATTCCTTTAAGTTGCAGCCAACTGATCTGATCACCCTTGCTGGATGCCTGCATGAGGTATCCCTGACATAATACTGAAGCCATACAATCAGATCGGCTGCACCTGGGAATTAGGTCTGAGCACTTGCTCAATTGCTGCAAGGTGCATTTTAAGGAGGTTTTGTATTTCTCATTACTCACAACAGAAGACAGGGATTATTGCTGCCAAACTTTGAAAGAGCAGACTAGGGAGCAATTGTTGTAATGCATCCATCTGGCTCACGCTTTTGTTGATCGAGGCAGATTTTTGTTTGAGGAGATTTGGCCACTCTGTGCAGAGTTGTCTCTGCCTAGTGCCCCTATTGGTTGTGATGATTATTTTCCTCTTTTTAGTGTGGCCCAGGTGGAATCCTTGGTTTGGTTATTGGAGGATGACTCAGCCTTTTTCTTTGAACACTATTCAGCATGTCCCCAACGGGTGCAAGTAGCATGTATTAATTCAGTGCAATCTCTGGTCAGACAGGCAGTGTGTAAATTAGATTTTGTGCAACCATTATTACTAGTGTTAATTTTGTCAACGAAAACGTATTCGTCAGAGGCTTTTTTACAGTGACGAAAACAAAACTAAAAGCACATTTTCGTCAACTGATGAAAACTATGACGAAAATAGAAGTTAATTGCAAGGAGGGACGTTTACCCTTATGAATTTACTGTATTTATCGGCATATATTTGTTTTGTACCAATAGGGGGTAGGGATCGGGTAGTCCGCCCGCGGGGGCCACACATGGGGGGGTGGTCAAGCCAGCCGCCCCGCCTCTCCTGGCCCTTGGACAGCAATGCCAGCAAAGTCTATCATTAGGAAAAAATCATTGCCAGCCCCTTCTCCTATACTGCTCCTCCTCCTGTCACTCATTGTAAGCTGAAGCTTCTAACCTCAATAACTTTGTTCTTGTTGGCCGCTCTCCTCCTCCTGCTCCTCCTCCTCTGAGTGTTGCTTTAGATTGGAGGAGGAGAGCGGTCACATGACCATCCATGAATATTCAGAGGAGAGCAGTCATGTGACTGGGTCCATGCAGGAACGAAGCTATGAGGTAAATTTAGAGACTTTAATTTACAATGAGAGTGACACAGGAGGAGTTGTGTATGAGAAAGGGCTGGCAGTGATTTATTTTTAACTTTAGAGTACGCTGGCAGTGCTGTCCCAGGAGACTGGGGGTCTCCTGGGACTGCAGGGGGCTGTGTATTGTGGGGGACTTTGTATTGTGCAGAGGGTGGGGGGCTGTGCTGTTTACTGTGGGGGGCTTTGTATTGTGCAGAGGGTGGGGGGCTGTGCTGTGTACTGTGGGGGACTTTGTATTGTGCAGAGGGTGGGGAGTGTGCTGTGTACTGTTGGGGGCTTTGTATTGTGCAGAGGGTGGGTGGCTGTGCTGTGTACTGTGGGGGGCTTTGTATTGTGCAGAGGGTGGGGCCTGTGTTTTGTGTACTGTGGGGGCTTTGTATTGTGCATAGGGTGGGGGCAGTGTACTGTGGGGGTCTGTGTGCTGTGGGGTGCTGTTTATTGTGCAGAGGGTGGGGGGCTGTGTACTGTGCACATTCAATTTTAGTTGACTAAAATGATTATATTAGACTAAAATGTACTGAAGATTTTAGTTGACTAAAATACGATGACTAAAATGGGACTAAAACTAAAATGGCATTTTAGTCAAAGACTAAGACTAAAACTAAAACACTTTCAGAAGACTAAAATGGGACTAAAACTAAAATGCCATTTTAGGACTAAGACTAAAACTAAATTGAAATTTGCTGCCAAAATTAACACTGATTTTTACAGGCATGGTCAAATTTGTTGCATTCAGCCACTGTCAGCTTCCAACCACCCATTCCTGTGGCTAGACACCTGCCTGCTCAAATGTCTTTCTTTCCTTCACCCACAGCAACCACGGTTGCTGCCCAATATACCCTGCTACCAACTCAGTACCAGTACCATGTTTCCACCTACTGCACCTACCCTGCCTTCGACTTCTTCTCTACTGCTTGCAACAATTCCACTAAAATCCCCCTCAGCAACTGTTCCCTCTGTCCATCCTCCTGCTCTTTGCTTCCATCAGCTGCACTGTATCCACATACAGAACTTCAGTGGCTTAACTTAAGAGGAAACGTAAATTCTTGCCAACCCGCACAATCCTGCCACTATCCAACTCTGCCTCCACACCTGCCACATTGGTTCAGCCTAATAAAATTGGACCTTCTGCTACTGACCTGCCTGTCGCTATCCCACCTGACAGGACTGGTTCTCTACCAACAATCCAGTTTGGCCTCTTTGCCGGCTAATCAAGTTGACCTCACTGTTTCTGTTCCTGATGGCCTGTCTGGTGGTCCCATTTCTGATGGCCTGTCTGGTGGTCCCGTTCCTGATGGCCTGTCTGGTGGTCCCGTTCCTGATGGCCTGTCTGGTGGTCCCGTTCCTGATGGCCTGTCTGGTGGTCCCGTTCCTGATGGCCTGTCTGGTGGTCCCGTTCCTGATGCCCTGTCTGGTGGTCCCGTTCCTGATGCCCTGTCTGGTGGTCCCGTTCCTGATGCCCTGTCTGGTGGTCCCGTTCCTGATGCCCTGTCTGGTGGTCCCGTTCCTGATGCCTTGTCTGGTGGTCCCGTTCCTCATGCCCTGCCTGATGGTTCCATTCCCGCTGCCCAGCTTAATGTGCCTTTGCCCGTTGCCCAGCCTGATGTGCCTCTGCCCGCTGCCCAGCTTCATGTGCCTCTGCCTGCTGCCCAGCTTCGTGTGCCTCTGCTCGCTGCCCAGCCTGATGTGCCTCTGCTTGCTGCCCCGCTTGATGATCCGGTGACCACTGCCCAGCCTGCTGATCTGGTGCCTGCTAAATCGGTTCCTGATGCCCAGCTTGCTCCTGATGTCTTCCTGCCTGATGACCAGCTTGCTGTTGATGCTTCCCTGCCTGATGCCCCGCCTGTCACTGATGCTTTCCTGCCTGATGCCCAGCTTGCTGCTGATACTTCTCTGCCTGATGCCCCGCCTGTCACTGATGCTTTCCTGCCTGATGCCCAGCTTGCTGCTGATGCTTTCCTGCCTGATGCCCAGCTTGCTGCTGATGCTTTTCCGGCCTGATGCCCAGCTTGCTGCTGATGCTTTCCTGCCTGATGTCCAGCTTGCTGCTGATGCTTTCCTGCCTGATGCCCAGCTTGCTGCTGATGCTTTTCCGGCCTGATGCCCAGCTTGCTGCTGATGCTTTTCCAGCCTGAGCCCAGCTGTCCGCTGATGCTTTTCTGGCCTGATGCCCAGCTGTCCACTGATGCTTTTCCGGCCTGATGCCCAGCTTGCCGCTGATGCTTTTCCAGCCTGATGCCCAGCTTGCCGCTGATGCTTTTCCAGCCTGATGCCCAGCTTGCCGCTGATGCTTTTCCAGCCTGATGCCCAACTTGCCGCTGATGCTTTCCAGCCTGATGTCAAGCTAACCACTGATTCTCCCCTGCTTGATGCCTAGCTTGACTTTGATGCCCCTGTGTTGTCTGTCTCCAATGGGTTCATGCCCGCTGCCAAACTAGCTTTTGTTTCCAGGTCCAAACTTACAGACCCTGGTGGTGTGGCGCATATTCCATTACCAGACTCGGGTGGCACGCCTCCCAGGTCTTTTGTTTTTCTCCTACCCATTATTACTTGCTGGCTTTGGATAACCAGTGAAGGACTGTGGAGGCAGTGGAGTCAGTGGTATCCTGAGTGGTTGCCCAAGCAAACAGGAGAATTTTAATATTAATAGTAATAATGGTGTATGAAAGGGGTCCTATCATCATGTAGGTTTGGGGGCCTATTCAAACCTTAGGAATTTAATGCCGTCATATGTAACTTCACTGCATGTACATGCTTTAGCCATTGGTTTAAATGGTTCTAGTTCATATTAGTGTAATGCGTTGACATGAATTTTCTATTTTTTGGTGGGGTTTTGTGAGTGTTATAGGACCTATTGATGACTATGGCAACACATTTAAATTCCTTATTGTTGATAATGCATGTAAAAATGCATGAGAACATACACAGAAAGGTATGAATCCAGCCTAAATCATGTAATAACATTAATATGATGTAGCATGTAGAAAAATGTACACAAAATTATAGTGTAACAGAACTACTGTATATAAAATATTGGCCGACCATCATTACACATACATTTTTGGCTTTTATTTGGAAATGTCTAAAAGTGAGAGGGTCAGGGTGCTTTAAGGGTGGTGTTACTGCTTTTTATTTTATTTTAGAGGGCATTGCTGCCAACAAAGGGATTTGAGTAATAGTGCAGCAGATGTGGATAAGCAGAGAAATGTGGAAACAGTTACATACAGGAGCCAGGGCAAACTGAGTTTGAATAAGCTTTTTATTTGTGCAATCCGAAACAGTTTTTATTTTATACAGAATGGTTATGATACTAGGTCTGCACAGTAAGGCTGTAAAATATTCACACTTCTCAAATATATTTTATATTGTTGAAGCATTTGTTTGAGCTGGAATTAACTAGTACAATGTTATGTTGTTCTGCAGCAGTACACGTGCACCTCCTTTGTATAAGAAAAGATATATTATGTATAATAAATATTATGCATAAGAATGATATATTATTGTATTTTAGGTTGGATGGTAGAATATATAAAAAAAAGAGTGCTTTCTGACTGCATAATATGAATAACTTTATTCCTTTTTTTAAAAAGGACAGTCATATGGGGTTTGGCTGCTTAGTAACTTCCATTCTGCACAAAGGCACTATGAGACCCAGTGCTGTCTGACTGCATAATGATTTATCTAGGTTGCTGCAGAATCTTTCAAATCAGTTTGCAAAGTACAATGCTATGTTCAGTTGTATTAGAATGGTACAGGATTCAGTAGTGGAATTGCATATAATCAGAGAGCTCCAAAAGGACTTTTCTATGGGGTTCTATAATAGAGATTAACAGCCATATTGTATAACATAGGGATGTCTGCATTGAAAGGATCTCCTAGCTTGTAGTAGACCTCAGGGACCCTTACAGGAAGCCCCCTCCCCCCAGAGATACTAGCGCAGCACTTTCACCCCCTTCCTAGTGCTTGATTATCAATTTATCCTGTGGTATCTTGTGAGGGGCAGCATGACCTCATTTGCAATGAGGTAGGTTGGTGCAGAGAAGCGGACTCTCATCTCCGGGAATGGTTACGTTGGGGGTCGGAGTAGTTGTAGTCGGTAGTCGTGTGACGCTGATTGGGGATGAGGTAGGTTGATGTGGAGAAGCGGACTCTCATCTTCGGGAATGGTTACGTTGGGGGTCGGAGTAGTTGTAGTCAGTAGTCATGTGACGGTGATTAGGGATGAAGTTTCTCCACCCCAAACTCGCTCATCCATGTCTTTATGGACCTTGCTTTGTGCACTGGTCCAAAAATTTTGGTGGAGGGTGGATTATGGTGTGGGGTAGTTTTCAGAGGTTGGGCTTGGCCTCTCAGTTCCAGTGAAGGGAACTCTTAAGGTGTCAGCATACCAAGACATTTTAAACAATTTCATGCTCCCAACTTTGTGGGAACAATTTGGGGATGACCCCTTCATATTCCAACATGACTGTGCACCAGTGCACAAAGCAAGGTCCATAAAGACATGGACTTAGCAGGGGTGGTGGGAAATTAAAAGTGCAATAATTCACATTATAACCATAACTAAAACATATAAAATTAAGTGTAACAATCTAAAAAATTCAAATTCCAAAGTGCTATAATGATGTGAACCTCCCAACTAAAAAGTTGTTGCACTTGAAGGTAATTTGTATTGCAATTATCTGTAGAGGGGTTTCGACCATCCCTGCTAAGGCAGCACTGATGGGCACTAATAGGCTGCACTGATTGGCAGCGTTGATGGGCACTAATTGGTAGCACTGATGTGCACTGATAGGTGGCACTGATTGGCACTGATAAGCCGCACTGATATGCATCACTGATGGGCTCTGGTAGCATTTATGGGCACTGATAGGCTCTGATTGGCAGCACTGATTGGCACTGATAGGCGGCACTGATAGGCTGCACTGACTGGCAGCACTGATGGGCACTGATAGGCAGAACTGATGGGCACTGATAGGTGGCACTGATAGGCAGCACTGATAGGCACTAATTGTTAGCACTGATGGGCACTAATTGTTAGCACTGATAGGCAGCACTGATTGGCACTGATAGGCAGCACTGATATGCAGCAGTGATGGGCACTGATGGGCAGCACTTATGGGCACTGATAGGCAGCACTGATATGCAGCACTGATTTACGGCATTGGTTGGCACTGATAGGCAGCATTGGTTGGCACTGATTTTCAGCATTGGTTGGCACTGATTTTCAGCATTGGTTGGCACTGATTTACAGCATTGGTTGGCACTGATAGGCAGCACTGGTTTGTACTGGTTGGCACTGATAGGCATAATTAGTTGGCACTGATAAGCAGCACTGGCACGGATAGGCAGTACTGGTTGGCACTGATAAGGAGCACTGGCACTGATAGGCAGCATTGGTTGGCACTGATAGGCAGCATTGGTTGGCACTGATAGGCAGCATTGGTTGGCACTGATAGGCAGCATTGGTTGGCACTGATAGGCAGCATTGGTTGGCACTGATAGGTAGCACTGGTTTGCACTGGTTGGCACTGATAGGCAGAATTGGTTGGCACTGATAAGCAGCACTGGCACTGATAGCATTGGTTGGCACTGATAGGTAGCACTGGTTTGCACTGGTTGGCACTGATAGGCAGAATTGGTTGGCACTGATAAGCAGCACTGGCATGGATAGGCAGTACTGGTTGGCAATGACAGGCAGCATTGGTTGGCACTGATAGGGGAGAGGAGGAGTTTCACATTCAGGAGATTGTGAGAATTGCCAGAGTTGCCAGTGTATGAAACAGTCAGATAATGACACTGCATGCAGGGAGAGAGACCAGCTGTTAAAAGTCAACGATGATGTTGGTAGTGGGCGGGACTGAACAGTTACCAAACACCAGCCAATAGGATGGGTCTGGGCAGGCCGCTACATTTCTCTGGCTCCGCCCCCTCTCTGAAGCAGCTCAATCATTGGTTGGTGTTGGTGCTTGGTCCCGCCCACCCCTGACATCGTGGCTGAGTTGTGATGACTTACAACTCAGCCGCGATGTCGGGGGTGGGCGGGACCAATTGCTATAAACACCAGCCAATGTTAGAGCTGCTTTAGAGAGGGGGCGGGGCCAAATAAATGTAGCGGCCCAGCCAGACCCATCCCATTGGCTGGTGTTTGATTGCCGTTTGGTCCCGCCCACCCCCGACATCACCCTGACATTTTGACAGCTGGTGTCTCTCCCTGCATGCAGTGTCATTATCTGACAGTTTCATACACAGCTCTGGCAATTCTCACGATCTGCTGCCTGTGAAACTGTTTCACAGGCAGCGCGGGCCACACACTCTCTTGGATGCAGCATTTTAGGGCAAATCTCTGGAGACAGCACAGGGTGATTAGAGTGTGCCCAGGCACACCCCATGCGCACGCCTATGTTGTAAGCCATGGTCTTTTTAGGACTGCAACGTGCTAGGCTGAGTAGCTGAGTAAATCACAACAGCATTGAAGCTGTTCTTTACAGAGCCCTGAAATGGGGTGGCAGGAGCTTGGGTAAGGGTGTGTCTGCCATTCTGCACACCTCTACCTGCAGAGGATGGATTTTTTTTTATTTTGCCCTTGATAGTGAACAGTCCCAAACAAATTTTCCTTCTCTCAAAAGCACATGCAGTGACATGCAGTGCTCCTGGTACCTCCTTTGGTATGTACATGATGTATCCCAGGAGGCATACACTTTCATGCAACAGAAAGCTGCTGAAACCTAAAAAGACAGCTGGTTCCTAATGACATGACAGAAGAAGATGGAGGTGAGAACCCCAGGCAGTGGCAGCAGATCACTTTAAGACAATGCTGGATTTGCTGGGCAGTTGAGCATGTGAATTAAAGTGTTACTAAACCCACAACAGTAAAATCAGTCTGTATATACAGAAAAGCATGCTTGTTATACTCACTGTAACCTAAGGGGTTAATCATTATGTAAAGAAGGCTGTGTGATCCTGTCTTCTCTGATCCTCCCCTTCTTTTATTGTCCCCAATCCATCTCCTGATAAGATAGAGCCTATGGAGTCACTCTGCACATACTCCGTTTAGTGTGTATTACTAGAGAGGTTTTTTTTTTTTTCTTGGGAGAGTGCATGTGATCGGCACTGGGCCAATCAGCACTGTCCAGACAGAGGGTCAGGGGTCATGCAGCCTCCAAGGTCAGTCAGAGTAGAATGAAAACTCATCCTACAAGCTTTAACCAGACACTGATAGAAGTCACAAGACTGTTATATACTGCTCATGAAAAAAGGAATTTAGCAGTTTATATTTACTAAAATAATTGCATTTCCATGTTCTGTGTTCTGTGGGAGACCAGATATAGTGAATGCAGGGTCCTGGGTTTAGTAACACATTTTTACGCATTGTGCAATCGGTGTGTCAGTCTGACACACCGCTCCACCGATCTCGGTAAAGAGCCTCTGACGGAGGCTCTTTACCACGTGATCAGCCGCGTCAAATCACGGCTGATCACGATGTAAACAGGAAGAGCCGTTGATCGGCTTTTCCTCACTCGCGTCTGACAGATGCGAGTAGAGGAGAGCCGATTGGTGGCTCTCCTGACAGGGGGGTCTGCGCTGATTGTTTATCAGTGCAGCCCCCCTCAGATGCCCACACTAGACCACCGGGGAAGCCCCCAGCATGTGAATGGCCAGGTACATCCCTCATGGCCATCCACATGTAAGAAAATATGCCCAAAATATGCTAATCAGTGCCCATTTAGGCACTGACTGGCACCTCTGTGGCACATTACAAAACAGGGATGCCCAGCAATGCCACCCATCAGTGTCCATCTGTGCCCACCTATCAGTGCCAACCATAAACACTCATCAGTGCCGCCTCATTGGTGCCACCTCATCGGTGCCCATCAGTGCCGCCTTATCAGTGCCTGTCTGTGCAGCCATATCAGTGTCCATCATTGAAGAAGAAAACGTACTTATTTACAAAAAATGTAACAGAAACAAAGAAAAACTTGTTTTTTTTTTTTCAAAATTTTCCGTCTTTTTTTATTTGTTGCACAAAAAATAAAAATTGCAGAGGTGATCAAATACCACCAAAAGAAAGCTCTATTTGTGGGAACAAAATGATAAAAAATGTGTTTGGGTACAGTGATGGATGATCGCGCAATTGTCATTCAAATTGCGACAGCGCTGAAAGCTGAAAATTGGCCTGGGCAGGAAGGTGTCTAAGTGCCTGGTATTGAAGTGGTTAAGGACAGCCCAGCATTGGGTAAGAGGGGAAAAAAGGAAATGAGGGTGGGGGTCTATCCCTTTAAACAGAGAAGTTGAGAGCACAGCAAATGAGATGGAAGTAAGTAAATGCAATAAGTAAAAGGGTTAGCTGCTGCAGTTTTGACTTATGTTTGTGTTGGGCTGCTAAATAAATTAAACCCTAACTCTGCAATTTAGAATAAAATGATCTATAGCAAGAGATTAAAATAAATACCTGAGAGCAACAAAGTTTATTTCTTTCAAGCACATATTTTTGCAGCTAGTGATAGCTTAGCAGACGTGTTTAATTCTGTGCCGGAGCATTCATTTTGTATTATGTGTATCAGCAATAAATCCATGGCTGAAACAGTCAATTCTGCCTTGCAGATGGTAGATGAGCGTTGATGAATTAGTGCCTACAATATCTGGAGTTTTTGCAGCCAGTGATGCAGTCCAGCCATAATTTACTTAAGCACATGGCTGCTACTAATCTCAGATGAGTTTGATTTATGAGGTTATAATCAGCTACTATAACGATGCAATCTTGTTACTGTGATAACCTAAAATGTCCACTAGATGGCAATGTTTACTAGTGTGTGCAATAACATCCACAGTCGTGGGAGACTTTATTCTCCAAAGCGAACTATTGAGCTTCTGTAGCAGAATCTTCTTTGGCGGAGCAAACTAAATTGTTGCAGTGAAGTTAATAACATCAAACCTATAAATATAATGTGCTGCAGCCACCTTTGTAGAAGAAGATTCCAAAAGGCAGTGAAGGGTGCCATAGATAGCCTTAAAGTGACACAAAGCGATATCCTCATTCTCCAAAAAACATCCGCTACTTAATGATTTTGTCATCTATTTTTCACAAAATTGTTTCTTTTTTTTTTTTCTTCCCCTTTTTATATAAAAGTTTTTTATGTTGTCTCTGTTTTTTTTCCCTCCTTTTTTTGGCATTTACAGTAAAATCTTGATTTGAGAGCGTTTTGCAAGACAAGCAAATTTTTTCAATAAATTTTGACTTGCTATATACAAGTGATATCTTGATATACAAGTAGCGTCATGTCTCAACTGAGTATAAAAGAGAAGAGAGGCGCCTCTAATCCCTTTTATACTCTGTAGCTCCTGCTGGATTTTGCTTCTAATCCCCTTGTGGAGTCTTCCATTTGTGGATGGACAATTTATGGTTACACAACCTGGTCACATTGTTATAATCTTTTTATATGGACTATAAACTGAAGGACTTATGAATAAATGGTTGTGGAATTAATCATTTTAGTTTCCGTTATTTCTTATGGGGAAATTTGCTTTGATATACAAGTGCTTTGGATTACAAGCATGTTTCTGGAACTAATTATGCTCACAATCCAAGGTTTTACTGTATCATTTTTTGCACACGTTTTTATGTATGTATACATACTGTACATACATATCATGTCCTTCACATATACCATTTCCTTATTGCCAACACTTAAAGTGGGGTTCCACCCAAAAAAACAAAAATACCTCAAAAATTCTAAAAAAAAAATAAAAAAATAAAAAAAATTTGGATATATTTTTTTTTTCACTTACCTCTAAATGCCTGTTGCTAGGTGGTCCCTCGTAGTCTGCCCCTTCCTTTGCCTGGGCTGGTGACATCACTTCCCCCTCGGCACAGAAAGGGCTCTGCTCTGCTCCCTCCCTCCTGTCAATCATCTGGGACCCATTACAGGTCCCAGGTGATTGAGCGACCAATCACGGCGCGCGGCGCCGCTCGCGCATGCGCAGTGGGTGCCAGGCTGTGAAGCCACAGCCCGGCGCCCACAGTTGAAATACCGGCGCCGACGAGCGGAGGGGGGGGACGAGCGGGGGAGCCACTCACTCTGGGAAGTGGAGATCGCACCCATTATACCTTGCAGAGCCCAATGAGTGGCTACCAAGCGTGATTTGACATAACTAGCCACTGTGTCACACGCTCTGAGGTGAGCGCAATCACTTTGGGGGGTTACCAGAATACACCACGGTTGTTTACAGCACTTGAATTCATTGCACTGGATGTTTTGGATTTCGCTGGACACAGATGCACTTTTGATTTGGACATTTTATGGACACTATAATATGGAGATCACTAAACGCAGATTATATTGACTGCGTTTAGGAAGCACTGAGCCCTTTTATGCTATTTCATTTTTATGTTATTTGATTTTTTGCATGCTGCACTAGATGCGAGATATTGCATGTTGTCTGATACATCACTTGATTAAGTTTGCTTTGGCGTGATTGTATATGCACATTGCACTTTAATTGTTTGATATGTAAACACAATGTAGAAGTCAATGTACACACTATATATGGGAATTTCTCAAGTTGTATTCATTTGTTTATTCGATGTTTATATATCAGTGATCTTTGACACCATTTTTTTAGATTATCAAGCGCAGCGCAAACTTTTCTTATTTAAATCTTTGCACGATTATGAATGCGTGAACTGCGTTTGCAGCTAGATAATCACATATATCTATATATATTTTTTTATGTTTTATTTTCTGAGTTTCACGTTTCACATGTATGCACATTGAGCATTGGATTATTGTGGCTCGCAAGACTTTCCTCATTATGTATTTACTAACGCTTGTTGGATTGTTCGCCATGCCCGCCTTTCCATCTTGTCCTGTTTGCACTGCTGGGCCCTTCGACTCCCACACCTGGGTCAGACATTTCCAAGCAACCACCAATAGGTCATGAGCATGTGATGTCTTGCAGATTTGTAAGTTTGGGTCCCCTCTTGGTTGATACCCAATGTTTGCATTAACAGAATACATCTTATTATGTGTGTCATATATTCCTAAACTTTTTCTACTTTTTAGACAATTGTGTGTACATCAACCCCTGAGGAAGTGACATCATGTCATGAAACGTGTTGGGTTACATAGATGCAAGTTCACACCTATTATTGATTGATCACTGTACCTGGCTACGGAATTAATATGTATATATTGACCAATCTGCTTGACTATATGGCATTATGTTACTGTTGATCTGTTGAAATTGTATTTACCAATAAATCTTTACCTTGTTGATTTTACAATTGAGTGTGTTGCGCCTCATATAAAGTCCCATAGGCAATTTATGTTTTCTTGTTTCTTACTGTGTTTTTTCTGCCTCCTTGTAATGTCCTCCATGAGCTCCCGAACCTCTCCTTTTCCACTCCCCTTCAGTTGGTTTGGAACCAGCAGTGCACATAGTTGTGATCATCTACACTGCTCTATGGACACCAGTAATCCAACTGTTCATAGTCCATGTTGGAAGCAAGCAAGAGAGGGTGGTTACATTTCTATATACAGTGAGCCCATGGAGAACACATGCAGTCATCCTCTAAGAGAAAGTCAAATCACAGCAGCAAAAATTTTTTTGGGAGAAGTCTGAGATCAAATGAGTGTTTTTTAAGTTAAAGCGATAGTAATGTCTTCCTTTTTATTTTAACCACTTCCCGCCCAGCCAATAGCAAAATGACGGCCAGACGGTAGCTTAATTGTTTTGACTGGACATCCTACAGAACAAGCCGCTTGTGCATGCCCCCTGAAGGTGAGCAGCGTGGCAATCAGTGGTGCGGTGTGTCGCTCGGACACACCACATCTCTGATCACGATAAAGAGCCTATGATGTAGGTTCTTTACCATGTGATCAGTTGTGTCCAATCACAGCTAATTACAGTATAAATAGGAAGTGCCGGTTATCGGCATTCCTCTCCTCACACTGACAGCAGGTGAGTAGAAGAGAGCCGATAAGCGGCTTTCCTCACAGGGGGGGATCTGCACTGATAATCAGTGCAATGATTATCAGTGCAGCCCCAGCAGTGAAGCCCATCAGTGCCCACCAGTGATGCCAATCAGTGTCTATCAATGCTGTCTTTCAGCACCCAGCAGTGCTGCCTGTCAGTGCCGCCCATCAGTGGCCATCATTGCTGCCCATCAGTGCCCATAAAGACTGCCCATCAGTGCCGCCTATTGTGCCCATCAGTGCTGCATATCAGTGCTGCCTATAAGTGCCCATTAGTGCCTCTTCATCAGTGCAGCCTATCAGTGTCTGTCAGTGCAGCCTCATCAGTGCAGCCTATCAGTGTCAGTCAGTGCAGCCTCATCAGTGACAGAGAAAAATTACTTATTTCGAAAATTGTATTAATTTGTTTCATTTGTTTACCAAAAAATAAAAACCTCAGTGGTGATTAAACTACACAAAAATAAAGCTCTATCTGTTGCAAAAAAATTATACAAATTTTGTTTGGGTACAGCATTGCATGACCGTGTAATTGTCATTCAAAGTGTGACAACGCTGAAAGCTGAAAACTGGCCTGGGCAGGAAGGGGGTGAAAGTTCCCATTATTGAACTGGTTAAAAATTAGGTCCCCTGGCAGGTTGAAGCCATAATATATTAATTTGCACTGCATACTAGCACATTATGACAGACTTGCCTACAAACGCAGCCCTCCAGCCCTGTTGGCTCTCCTTTGTCCCCGGCAGCTTCCATGTTCGCCCGGTCCTTCTTCCAGGTTTGCGTCTTTGGCCGCTTGGATGGCTGTGCCAGGGCAACATCCCACTCCCCCATGTGCAGCTCAGATCACATTACTCGCTGACAGGCAGTGGGAAGATTTATGACAGAAAAGATCTGTAGGGTCTCTTCTGATATAAAACCCCTGCCTGTCAGCAATTTTTCCCAATGACCGAGTTTACTAACACAAAGGGGGTTATTTACGAAAGGCAAATCCATTTTGCACTGAAAGTGCACTTGAAAGTGCAGTCGCTGTAGATCTGAGGGGTAGATCTGAAGTGAGGGGAAGCTCTGCTGATTTTTTGTTATCCAATCATGTGCAAGCTAAAATGCTGTTTTTTATTTTCCTTGCATGTCCCCCTCGGATCTACAGCGACTGCACTTCCAAGTGCACTTTCAGTTTTCAGGTTTCCTTTAGTAAATAACCCCCAAAGTATACATAAGTATACATAAATGCAGAATTCTTTTCTTTTTAAACCAAAGTATAAAAGAAAAAAAAAAAAAAAACAAGATTTTTTTTTGCGATGACTTCATGAAAGGGAGTATCTACTGACACAACTCTCTGGGTGATACCGTTAAATGTCATTTGACACTTACAAAAGACAGGCTTTGTGTGACATTGCAGTGATGTCAGACTCATTACTCAATATGGTGAAACACAAACATGTGAGGTCATGTCTGGCATTTACTAGCTACTGTATAACACCACAGGTTTTTACGTCCTTCCAGAAAATAATGCCTGCAGGACCTGTATATATTAATGGCTTGGCTCTTTGAGTACTGACAGATGTATAGAAACCAAAGGAGAAACACACTGGTGCAAGGTTCTATGTTCAGAATAGAAATGTTTGCATAGCTCCCATCTGTCCCTTATTTAGAGGCTGCCCCTCTTTTGAGACCCCTGTCTTTCCGTAGTTGTCCCTCTTTTTTGGTATGACCTATAGATCTTTATAAAAATGTACTATTTATCACAGATATTAGGGCTCATTCAGACGGGAGGCTGGAGGTTGCTAGACTGGTAAACTCGGCATCTGGACGAAACAGCTCTATTTGCTGTATACAAAGGCGATGATTAGCTGTTTACAGAAGCCCCGTTCACATGTACAGTAACCACTAGGGATGAGCTTCGCGTTCGAGTCGAACCCATGTTCGACTCAAACATCGTCTGTTCGATCGTTCACCGAAGTACGAACGATATGGGCCGTTCGCGCCAAATTCATGTGGCGCGTCACGGCCCATAATTCACTGCGGCATCGCAGTGCATTGCTGGCTGATGATTGGCCAAACATGCACTATGACCCGCATGCCTGGCCAATCACAGCGCCTTCAGTAGAGAGAGCTGTAATTGGCCAAAGCCAGGGTGGCTTTGGCCAATTATGGCTCAGGGGGTTTAGAACACGCCCCACACTATATAAGGCCGCCTGCATGGCGGCCCTGTGTAGTGTGTTCTGGCGTGCTTAGATAGAGAGAGAAAGAGACAGTGTCATTTCATTTGCGTTAGATTAGGCAGGACAGTCAGTGAGTTGGCTGCACTTACAGTGTATTGTGTATATATATATATGCATCCCAGGTGTTGTGTGTGTGTGTGTGTGTGTATGTGTGTATATAATATATATACACTGTATTCAGTTTAGCTAGATCCGTTCCTGTTATCTTCCTACTGACAGGCAGGCTTGTCTTGTTACAGTATTTACAGCTACCTGAAGAAAATTGCTGGTGTTCTTTTGATCCTATTAGTACCACAGTCAGGCAGCTAGACTATTTACAGTTAGTGTAGTGCGTCCTCCTCACAGTGTTCAGTTAAAGCTACAAGTTAGTTTAGTGTGACCTCTGCACAGTGTTCAGCTAAAACTACAAGTTAGTGTAGTGCGTCCTCCTCACAGTGTTCAGCTAAAGCTACAAGTTAGTTTAGTGTGACCTCTGCACAGTGTTCAGCTAAAGCTAAAAGTTAGGGTAGTGTGTCCTGCTCACAGTGTTCAGCTAAAGCTACAAGTTAGTGTAGTGCGACCTCTGCACAGTGTTCAGCTAAAGCTACAAGTTAGGGTAGTGCATCCTCCTCACAGTGTTCAGCTAAAGCTACAAGTTAGTGTCGTGCGTCCTCCTCACAGTGTTCAGCTAAAACTACAAGTTAGTTTTTTGTGAGCTCTGCACAGTGTTCAGCTAAAGCTACCTGTAGAAGGTTGGTGGTGTTTTCCTGATCCTATCACTACCGCAGGCAGCTAAATAAGCTACAAGTTATTTTTTTGCGAGCTCTGTAAAGTGTTTAGCTAAAGCTACCTGTAGAAGGTTGGTGGTGTTTTCCTGATCCTATCACTACCGCAGGCAGCTAAATAAGCTACAAGTTATTTTTTTGCGAGCTTTGCACAGTGTTCAGCTAAAGCTACCTGTAGAAGGTTGGTGGTGTTTTCCTGATCCTATCACTACCGCAGGCAGCTAAATAAGCTCCAAGTTCGTTTTTTGCGAGCTCTGCACAGTGTTCACCAAAATCTACCTGTGGAAGGTTGGTGGTGTTTTCCTGATCTTATCACTACCACAGGCAGCTAAATAAGCTACAAGTTAGTTTTTTGCGAGCTCTGCAAAGTGTTCAGCTAAAACGACAAGTTAGTGTAGTGCGAGCTCTGCACAGTGTTCAGCTAAAGCTACCTGTAGAAGGTTGGTGGTGTTTTCCTGATCCTATCACTGCCGCAGGCAGCTAAATAAGCTCCAAGTTCGTTTTTTGCGAGCTCTGCACAGTGTTCACCTAAAGCTACCTGTAGAAGGTTGGTGGTGTTTTCCTGATCCTATCACTAACACAGGCAGCTAAATAAGCTACAAGTTAGTTTTTTGTGAGCTCTGCACAGTGTTCAGCTAAAGCTACCTGTTGAAGGTTGGTGGTGTTCTCATACTACAGGCAGGCAGTTGATTTTGCTAGCTGCAGTATCAGTAGAGATATATACACCGGTGTGTGTGTGTGTGTGTGTATGTATATATATATATATACACACTCCCTGACAAAAGTCTTGTCGCTTGTGTACAAATTGACCTGAAGCTTTTGTAATAATGTTTCAGTGCAAAACGAAACTCGCAAAAAGTATTCTAATATTCACAGCTTGGTAAAGCCCATTGAGTCAGTTTTTGCCAAGACATAAGTGTTGTCGCCTGTGACTAATAATGGATCAATTAGGTCTCAGGTGTGTATAAAAAGAACACCAGTACACTAGACCTTCTCAACTGCAACTAGACCTCTGCAAACATGCCTAAGATTCACCCGGAGACTAAAGTGTTGATTATCAAGAGGCTGAAGACCAGATCCACTGCTGATGTGGCAGACACCTTCAATGTGTCTCAGCGTCAAGTTCAGAGGATAAAAAAAAGATTTGAAGAGACTGAAGACGTTTTGGACAAGACTAGGTCAGGCCGACCCCGCAAGACAACTGACCGTTTGTCGGCTCGAAAATCCAAGGCCAGCCCATTTTCCACTGCAGCAGAGCTCCACGAGACCTGGTCACCTGAAGTCCCTGTGTCAACCAGAACAGTTTGTCGGATTCTGTCTCGAAATGCCCTCCATGGTCGAATCAGTGCCCATAAGCCAGCACTAAACAAAAGACAATTGCCACAGCCTGCTAAAAGGATGGACTCTAGAAAAGTGTCAGAAGGTGGATTTTTCAGATTAATCTTCTGTTGAATTACACCACAATCGCCGCAAATATTGCAGGAGACCTACTGAAACCCGCATGGAGCCGATATTTACCCAGAAAACGGTGAAGTTTGGTGGAGGCAAAATCATGGTCTGGGGTTACATCCAGTATGGGGGTGTGCGAGGGATCTGCAGGGTGGAAGGCAACATCAATAGTCTAAAATACCAAGAAATCTTAGCTACCTCTTATATTCCCAACCCTAAAAAAGGCCAAATTTTGCAGCAGGATGGTGCTCCATCGCATACTTCTATCTCCACATCAAAGTTCCTTAAGGCAAAGAAGATCAAGATGCTCCAGGATTGGCCAGCCCAGTCACCAGACATGAACATCATTGAGCATATGTGGTGTAGGATGAAAGATGAAGCATGAAAGACGAAACCAAAGAATATTGATGAACTCTGGGAGGCATGCAAGACTGTTTTCTTTGCTATTCCTGATGATTTCATCAATAAATTGTATGAATCCTTGCCAAACCACATGGATGCTGTCCTTCAAGCTCATGGAAGTCATACAAGATATTAAATTTGGATCTCACAGCACCACTACTTAATTTGCTGACATATTTATGGATTTTCAGTAAAGTTGTTCAATTTCTGTATAGGCGACAAAACTTTTGTCTTGCCAAAATTTGACCTGTCTGTCTTGATTAAATGATAAATCTTTTTTCAGTGAAACTAATTTATATCAGTGCATTAAACATCATTTGGGAGGGCTTTAGCTTTTTATATGAGCTATTTCTAACACCAATTGATTTAATTAAAAGTCAGGTTAATAGCAGGAGTTTCTACAAAATAGAGAAGCGATATATATATATATATATATATAGATAGATAGATATATATAGAGATATCTATCCCAGCTTAGTGCAGCTACAGGCCATTAGTATGTCTGGAAGGCCAACAAGGAGAGGCAGACAGTCACAAGCCAATAAAAGAGGGCAAGCAGGCTCTGTGTCTAGAAGCAACAGTGCTGGTCGTGGAGACGGTGCATCCTCATCAGCACGTGGCCGTGGGACACGCTTGGCCTTTTTTTCGGCAGCTGGCCATGTTGAGCCGCAACATGCGGAAGACTTGGTCGACTGGATGATCAAGCCGTCCTCATTCTCCTCATCCTCTCTCACCCATGCTCAGGGTACTTTGTCTGGCAAAGCAGCTGCCAAAGCGGCCTCTTCCCTCGGATCAATGGCATCAGTGACTCCTTCCCTAGCCCCGCCATGTCCTCCTGAGGAGTCCCTCGAACTGTTTGACCACAGTGTTGGGTACATGCTCCAGGAGGATGCCCAGCATTTAGAAGGCTCTGATGATGATACTGAGCTAGATGAAGGCAGTAACGTGAGCACGGACAGAGGGGGTGCCCAAGAAGGACAGCAATCTGGCAGTCATGCTCCCCCCTGCTGCAGCATACTGCCAGGTTTGCTCCAGTGATGAGGAGGGAGGGGATGATGAGGTCACAGACTCAACGTGGGTGCCTGATAGGAGAGAGGAGAAGGAGGAGGAGGCACATCACCAACGAGGCAGGATGCCCTCCAGGGGCCAGCCTAAGGGCAGCACACTGACTGCATCACACCCCAAAGCTCCGCATGTGCAGGGCGCTGCTGTCTCTGCGCGTTATTCCAAAAGTTCTTTGGTGTGGGCCTTTTTTGAGACGAGTGCATCAGATCACACCGCTGCTATTTGCAACATATGTCTCAAGCGTATCTCGCGTGGCTAAAACATCTCCCGCTTGGGCACCACATGCTTGACCAGACATATGTTGACCTGCCATGCAGTTCATTGGCAAGCTTATCTAAAAGACTCACACCGAAGAACAAAGAGGACCTCTCCTTGCTCCTCATCAGCTGAGATCTCCAACCCCACTATACCTTCAGCCCTCTCTGAGACCTGCACTGAGAGGAATGAAGGTGTAGAATTAGGTGTGTCACAGCCAAGTACTTGTGGGCAATCTGCTTTCGGTACATCAACTTTAGATTGTACCAGGCAAATTTCCCTGCCCCAGCTGCTGCACCGCAGAAAGAAGTTCGCTCCCAGCCATCCACATGCCCAGCGGTTGAATGCTAGCTTGGCAAAATTGCTAGCACTTCAACTGCTGCCTTTTCAGTTGGTAGACTCTGCCCCCTTCCGTGAGTTTGTGGAGTGTGCGGTTCCTCAGTGGCAGGTACCCAAACGCCACTTTTTCTCACGGAAGGCGATTCCGGCTCTCTACCGGCATGTGGAAGGCAATGTCTTGGCCTCGCTAGACAGGGCGGTCAGCGGTAAGGTGCATATTACCACTGACTCATGGTCCAGCAGGCATGGACAGGGACGTTACCTAAGTTTCACCGCGCATGGGGGGACTCTGCTGGCAGCTGGGAAGGATGCAGGACAAGGTGCAGTAGTGTTGGAGGTTGTTCCGCCACCACGCCTCCAAAATGCCACTACTAATGATTGTGACACACCTCTCTCCTCCACTCCCTCCTCTTCTTCTTCCTCCATGGCCTCTTCCTGTGCTTTGTCCTCGGAACCAGCGGTGCTCCATAGCCATTCAAGGGGCTACGCAAGTATGAAGGCCAAAAGATGCCATGCGGTGTTTGAGCTGGTGTGCTTGGGGGACAGGAGCCACACTGGGGCAGAGGTTCTGTCAGCTCTGCAGGGCCAGGTTCAGAGGTGGTTGACGCCACGCCAACCTAAGGCAGGAATGGTGGTTTGCGACAATGGCACCAACCTCCTCTCTGCCCTCCGACAGGGACAAATGACCCATGTGCCCTGTTTGGCTCACGTCCTTAATTTGGTGGTGCAGCGGTTCTTGGGCAGGTACCCGGGCTTACAGGATGTCCTGAGGCAGGCCAGGAAAGTCTGTGTGCATTTCCGCCAGTCATATAATGCCAGTGCTCGGCTGGCAGACCTCCAAAAGGAGTTTAACCTGCCCAAGAACCGCCTAATCTGTGACATGCCCACCAGGTGGAACTCAACGTTGGCCATGCTGCAGCGGCTGCACACGCAGCAGAGGGCCATCAATGAGTACCTGTGCGACTATGGCACCAGGACAGGGTCAGGGGAGCTTGGTTTTTTTTCCCCACGCCAGTGGGTCATGATCAGGGATGCATGCACTGTCCTGTCACCATTTGAGGAGGCCACGAGGATGGTGAGCAGTGACAGTGCATGCATCAGTGACACCGTCCCCCTTGTCCACCTGTTGGAGCACACGCTGCGTGGAATAATAGACAGGGCACTTGAGGCAGGACAGAGGCAGGAAGAGGAGGACGAGGCTTGGTGCACAGGCGGACTTCCTTTGTGAATTCCGCTATTGCGCATAGCCTTGTTATCTGGCCGGGCCCGGTGGGCGGAGCATGAAGGCGATCCGACTTGTGTTATCTGGCCACGCTGATACTGAGGCTTGGTTGGATTTCCGAGCACTTCCGGGTCGGCCGGCAACACTATTACTATAGGTGACATTTTGGTATAACACCGCTCACTGCAACTTTACATTTTACATGTATTTCACATAATTTAACATCTATCTAATAAACCGGAAGTGACTTCAGTCGGGCACTTCCTGCATTGTGACACTCCCAGTGGGGGTCATTTCTGGTTTAAATAGCGGTGAGGTGGGGGGGCTCCACACCCCAGATGAAGGCTCGTTAGCCGAAACATGTTGGGTGGACCCCTTACGATCACCGCGACTGATATATATTTTGAGCTGTATTACAATCTCCTAACATGTGAGTGTTCCTTTTTATTGTTTTAATAAATGAATGTTTTTTAAACGATATTATGCCATGTGAGCTTTATTTCTCCCATGGTATCTAAAAACATCCGGTTGGCCTGTTGAAAAGTTTGGACAATTGAAGCTGTGACGAGATCTTTTTTCCCCCCCATTTGAAGTTGAGGACACCTGATGATCCATCTTGCCAGCCCTGGTGGCTAAACAAGCTTTCTGAGACTTGTAAGACGTATGTCTTCTCACTTCACCTGGTTCCGGTAAGCCTCCTCTGATGCTCCGGTGATGGTCCTGGCACTTATTTAGACGTTTCATTCATTTCGTGTTCTATCTATCTATTTGCCAGAAGCTTTCCATTGTTGTTTTCATCATTCAACCCTCAAAGACTTTTGGTGGTGGTTTTTGATTTTTATTAAGAATACAATTTTCAACATTTATGGACGTTTTTTTGGTTAATCCCTCACTTTTTTAATATTTGTTTTTCACATTGTCTTTTCACTGGTTTATTACAATCAACTATATAATCACTATATTTTACATGATATTGTGTGGCACTCAGTGCATTTTTGATTGTTTTCAGTCATCTGTATGTAATTTTGAATTATTTTATTTTATTCGTGGGCCCTTCAGGAATGGCTCGAGCTTAGTTTATTGTCCCTTCACCTTATAATATTTACACACATAGCGCTACACTATATATTTTTTATTTTTATCTAACCTGTGTCTAAGAGGCGTGTTAGCCGCTTATTGTGTAATCATTTCTTTAATAACATTGGTGCAGCGCTGTACTCATTTTCCATAGGAAGAGGAGGACTTCCTTAGCTCTCAAGGCCCCCTTTATCCAGACAGTGTTTCTGCGTGCCCGCCGATCACACAGGAAGAGGAGGAGGAGGAGGAGGATTTTGTCAGTATGGAGGTGGAGCCTGGCACTCAGCATCAGCAGCAGTCTTTAAGGGATCAGTCCCAAGAAACACATGGACTTGTACGTTGCTGGGAGGAGGTGGCTGCGGACCATGTCATCCTTAGTGACCCAGAGGACTCCGCACCGAATGCCTCAGCAAACCTACGCTGCATGGCCTCCCTGATCCTGCAAAGCCTGCGTAAGGATCCTCGTATTCGTGGTTTCAAGGAGAAGGACCAATACTGGCTGGCAACCCTCCTTGATCCACGTTACAAGGGTAAGGTTGCGGACCTTATCTTGCCATCGCAGAGGGAGCAGAGGATGAAACTTCTTCGGGAGGCCTTGCAGAAAGGTCTGTGCAACGCGTTCCCAGAGACTGGGAGGTTACAAACTCCTGTTTCTGGACAACATGTTGCTGAGGCTTCGGTCAGTCAAAGAAGGAGCGGTGGAGAAGGTGGCCGTCTGACCGATGCGTTCAGACAATTTTTTAGTCCGCAGCCCCAAGGTATGATCGGTTCCAGCAACCATCGCCAGCGTCTGTTTTACATGGTGCAGGAATACCTAGGGTCAAAATCTGACTTGGACACCTTTCCCACCGAAAATCCTCTGGGTTACTGGGTCTTGAGGATGGATCACTGGCCAGAGCTTGCACAGTATGCAATTGAGCTACTGGCCTGTCCTGCATCCAGCGTTCTTTCAGAACGCACATTCAGTGCTGCTGGAGGCTTTGTAACCCATCACAGGGTACGTCTGTCCACCGACTCGGTCGATCGACTGACCTTCATAAAAATGAATCAGTCTTGGATCACCACCAGCTACCAAGCACCTGATGCTGATGTAAACGAATAATTTTTTTTGAAATCTCAGATCCCTTCAAAGACTGCCTATGCTGATGCTGAGTGACTATCCTGAGTAATTATCCTCTTCCTCCTCAATGATCACGCTGATAGCTTGTTAGAACATTTGTAGTTCTGGGCGCGGAAACCAGTGCCTAAGGCCCAATTTTTCAGACCCTGTTTAACAGGGGCGTGTAATTACAATTTTTGATGCAATACTTTGCAGCAGGGCTCGTTCCTGCGTTCCAACTAGAGTATCTGTGAGGGGTTGCAGTGTTGTGGCACCAGCACCAGTGCCTAAGGCCCAATTTTTCAGCCCCTGTCTAACAGGGGCGTGTAACTACTATTTTTGATGCAATACTTTGCAGCAGGTCTCGTTCCTGCGTTCCAACTAGAGTATCTGTGAGGGGTTGCAGTGTTGTGGCACCAGCACCTAAGGCCCAATTTTTCAGCCACTGTTCAACAGGGGCATGTAATTACAATTCTTGATCTAATATTTCACAGCAGGGCCTGTTTCTGCGCCCACCAAGAGCGAGTGAGGACTTAGTGTTGTGGCACCAGCACCACCACCGCCACCAAAGGCCCAATTTTTCTGCCCCTGTTCAACAGGGGCATGTAATTACAATTCTTGATCTAATATTTCACAGTAGGGCCCTGTGAGGGCTTACAGTGTTGTGGCCACAACAACACCTAAGGCCCAAATTTCTGCTGAGCAGGCCCCTACTTTCAAACATCCAACTTACAAACGACTCCTACTTGCAAACAGAAGGAGACAACAGGAAGTGAGATGAAATCTACCCCTAGGAAGGGAAATTCTCTCCTGTGAGAGTTAATATGGGAAAAACATTTCTCCTTTCCACTGATGCTTTATCACCAATCCTTGTTTCACAAAAAAACTCAAATTTTCAAAAAACATTTGTCATTGGGACAAAAAGTGAGGTGAAATCTTTTGAAGAGGAGTACAGGCAGCAAAACAAATGTCACAGGGGTGATAACCCTTCCCTATGTTTTCCAAAAAGCTTAAAATAGATTTTTTGGCTGGAGCTAAACACGTTCAAAATGTACCAGTTCAAAATTACAAACCGATTCTACTTAACAACAAACCTACAGTCAATGTCTTGTTTGCACCGCCTGTATACTGCTGTTCAGAGTATAAAGGGCCTTTCCTTTTTTTTAATTTGGGTGCGGGGTTCCCCTTAATATCCATACAGGACCTAAAGGGCCTGGTAATGGACTGGAGGGTACCCATGCCATTTGTCTCACTGATTTTCCTCCATTGCCAGGACCCGACATTACATTAAAGCGACAAGCAGTTTTAAATGACTTTTTTTCCTTTAAAAATGTCATTTTGTGCAGGGACTGTTCTAAGCATGGGAAACACGCGCCACTTTACAGGCATACTATAGACACCCCCCAGGTACAATATTTAGAGGAATATTTCACTTTTTTTTTTTTTTTTACTTTAAGCATCATTAAAATCACTGCTCCCGAAAAAACAGCCGTTTTTAAAAGGTTTTTTTGCATTGATACATGTCCCCTGGGGCAGGACCCGGGTCCCCAAACCCTTTTTAGGACAATACCATGCAAATTAGCCTTTAAAATGAGCACTTTTGATTTCGAACGTTCGAGTCCCATAGACGTCAATGGGGTTCTAACATTCATGCAAATTTTTGGTCCGTTCGCAGGTTCTGGTGTGAACCGAACCAGGGGGTGTTCGGCTCATCCCTAGTAACCACTGGTATGAGCGGTTAAATGCGAACAGCACCAGTGCCAACCATTGATTTGTACAGGATACAAATCTGGCAATGGCTGTTCGCAAACTATGGGGTCTACTTATAAAAAAATGTGCTATGCGAATATCTCAAGCATTTGCATAGCCTTCAAAAATAATCCCCGTAATTTACTTAATATGTTTATTTCCTATAATGGTCAGCTCCATTCAGTGGCAACAATGCAGAATTTTCCTGTAATACCTCAATCACAAAAATACTGCCACTAAATGGAGGTCACAATCATAGGAAATAAACATATTAGGAAAATTACAGGGTTTATTTGTGATGGCTGTGTGAATGCTTGAAACATTTACATAGCAATTTATTTATTAAGCGCTTCAGCCTCGGAAGATTTTACCCCCTTCCTGACCAGAGCACTTTTTGTGATTCGGCACTGCGTCGCTTTAACTGACAATTGCGCGGTCGTGCGACGTTGCACCCAAACAAAACTGATGTCCTTTTTTTTCCACACAAATAGAGCTTTCTTTTGGTGGTATTTGATCACCTCTTAGGTTTTTATTTTTTGCTCTATAAACAAAAAAAGAGCGACAATTTTGAAAAAAACGCAATATTTTTTACTTTTTGCTATAATAAATATCCCCCAAAAATATATAAAAAAAATTTTTTTCCTCAGTTTAGGTCATTATGTATTCTTCTACATATTTTTGGTAAAAAATTACACAAGGCAGAATGGGGAAATGCCCTGTTTACATAGGCACTTCCCCGTTCTGTGGCTCCGTGACGCGATCACCGGGAGACCAGCGGACATCGAGTCTGCCGGTCCCGCAGGCACAGTCACGCTTAAGAGCCTGCTAGCCCCAGCTCTTAAGGGGGACGTACAGGTACGCCCATTTGCCCACTGCTGCCATTGTGCCTTCGTGTATTGGCGTGCTGGCTCGGCAAGTGGTTAAATAAACCCAACCTGTGCATGGGCCTAGTCTATTCTCCACCAGCGTGGATCACAGATTCTCACCAGTAGACTCCTGACTGAATGAGCCCTTATACTGCACTAAATCTTTCACTCAAACTCTAAATTATTGCATTTGTTATTATGAAAAGTTGATGTAAAGGAAAAGTAGTGGTGAAAAAAAGGACTACTCTGTATATCCAATCTCTTTTACATATTAATTCCACATAACTGGGGGCAATACTAAACTCTGATTTAAAAAGAAAATTCTATTCAAGAATGTATTAAGTCAAAAACGTACATTCTGGTACTCTCAGCCTCCTACAAATCCCTAATTTCCTCTTCTCCTGCTGTGATCTGACTTCCTATTAGAGGATGTCTACATTCATTCTCCATGGTCCCATTGTATTTAGGAATAAAGCCACTAAGGGAGGGTTATAACCCCTGTCAGTTTTTTTGGCATCCATGTCCTATTTGAGAGACTTCCTTTCACTTTCTTCACCTCCCAAAGCCAAAAAAGGAAGTGAGAGGAAATCCCTCCAAATAAAGGAATCACTGGTTGTCACCAGGATCGACAAAACTAGTGTCCCTATTGGAACAATTCCCTTCTATTACTGTTCTGGAGACAACCCGAAATTTTGATTTTTTCTTTCTTTCACTTTCAGCGATAACGACAAATAGAGAGGATGAATCTCCATGACGGTGGCGCAGAAAGTAATAAAAACTGAGAAGTGTTCTAATTCCTCTCCACTCTGTCCAAAACTAAGAAAAAAAAAAAAGGTCTTTAGTTAAACATTAAGGCTCCAGACTAGGCAAAAAATTAAAATTCAGCAGCTACAAATACTGTAGCTGCTGACTTTTAATATAAGGACACTTACCTGTCCAGGGATCCAGCAATGTCGGCACCCTGGACCGATTCTTCAATCGGCTTCAGGTGCAGAGCTGGCATTGTAAGTAAGGGAAACCGGCAGTGAAGCCTTCAGGCTTCACAGCCTGTTTCCTACTGCGCATTTCTGCACTCCGCTTTCTGAATGGTCCCACCGTCTTCTGAGACCTGTGTGTCCCAGAAGGCCCAGAAGGCAGCGGAGGGAAGTAGGGGGGGGGTGGAACTACTCAGGGATTGCTGCAGGGATCTTATCCGTAAATTGGAGTGGGTACCCCCCCCCCCCAAAAAAAAATGCCAAATGTGGAGTGAGGGAGGGTGCGAATAAGCAGAGCTTCCCTTTTGGGTGGAGCTCTGCTTTAAGTAGTGAATGGTATGGATTTGATGAAAAGTAAGGTTATCAAAAGTAAGGTGTCACTTTGATTTAAGCAAACATTTTGGCTTTTTCTTACAATTACTGTTTCCCCACTTCCTGGTTGAGTGAGGCACTGGTGGCATAACCCTGGCCTCACAGATACATCCTCCAGAGCTGTCAGGACCACAAAATGGGAAAAAAAATATTCCTTAATTCATTATCACTATTAGCAAGCAGCTTCTGTTTTTAGCCTTTGCACTATTATTATCAGTGGATATCTTTTCAGGTAGTCTCTCCAGAGTTGTATGCAAGCAGAGGGGCTGGAAAACTGAATCATGCCCTGCAGAGTCACACACTGATGATGATGATGATGATGCAGAGGCTAAAATCAAGATCTGCTTGCCTCTTGTATGATTGAATAAAAGCTTTTTTTTATAATTCTGTGTGTCGGCAGGGTCCATATAATTGTATTGCTCTTTTAACCCCCTGGCGCCCCCTTTAAAAGTTCTTAATGGCCAGTGGGGTGGGAAGAATCAGCGATAATGTGACCACTGTGATTGCCTCTCACAGTCGTCACATGATCTGAAGTTGGTCCCACCAGCTACCATAGTTTTCTTGGGACCAAGAGCCATTTCGGCAGCTCAGTCTTTCGGCAGCTCCCTGCATATACAGCACATAAACATTGCCCACCCAGCTTTTTGACGCTGCACATATGGGTTAATGGAGTGTAAAGGGGTTAAAATTAGGGTGACCACACATCCCAGATTGCCCGGGACAGTCCCACATTTTGGAGGTCTGTCCCAGGTCCCGGGCACCTTCATTCCGGAACAATACAGTGTCCTGGAATGAAATTGACACGGCTGATGCAGCCGTTCACGATTCTGTGGCCATGTCTCTCTATCTCCTCTTCCGACTCCGGGAGGAGCTGGAGATCTGCACAGACAGCGGGATTGGGGAAGTCTTTTCATAACAGCTCCTCCCGCCCACTGCTCTGCTCTGCTGATAGGCAGGGCCATCTTTGCCCTCAAGGTAGTATAGGGTGAGTGGTTGCAGGCGCGGGGCTGGCAGTGGGTTAGTAGTACAATGGATGGAGGTGTAGGTCAGGGATAACAGTGTACGGCTGATCCCAGTTTTCAGTGCTCTGGCACTGCTCGTCTCTCGTGACTTAAATGGCGGCTGGGCGCTGCCTGTGTCTGTGTCCCTGAGTCCCTCCCGTGCATCCCAGTCCTCGGGTCCCTCCTTCTCTGTGCTCACTCACCCCCAGCTGCTCCCTCCCTGATCATCTCCCCCAGCTCTGATCAGTACAGAGGGTTCTGATTAGACATGTGCACACTGAAATATTTTGTTTCGGAATTTTGTTTTCGTCCGAAAAATAAATTTGTTTAGTTACTCCCGAAATTCGTTTTTATTTATTTAGTTTTTCGTTAAAAATTGCATTCATCCAAATTAATCCAAATTAATTAAGGTCGAATCTGTCATTAAAGGCTTATGGTGTCTGTCGAATGTTTAAAGAAGATTCAACGGAGCAGCTAAACTGTACGTGTTTTCCGGTCGAATTTTCCGCCTACAAGCTAGCTGTAGTAGAATTCTAATGTTGTTATTAATTATTTTACTAGTCAACCAACATTAGAATTTTTCTATAGCCTATGGGCGGATGCATTTGACCGGAAATGTACGATTGCAGCGTCGTACTGTTTAGCTGCTCTGTCGAATCTTCTTAGAACTTTCGACAGACACCATAGGCCAAAGATTTGACGTTTGTATGTTTTTCGTTGCTTTGTCGAATCTTCGTCGTTCATGTTGAATGGTCTACTCTACCCCAACAGTCAGCCAACTTTCACATTCGTTTCTCAATCTCCAAGTGCAATGGCGGGCGCAGCAGCCTCTGAGGCTATCACAACACTAGCAACACTAGTATCAGTATCAAGTTCACAACACTAACACAATAGCAGCAGATTATTATGAAAAAGTTAAGTTGAACTGTAGCTTGCTTCACTATTGTTCTGCTGCTGTGCTTATGCTTAATTGCTAAATAATTCAGGTTCTCTGACAAACGGACCAGCTAAGATTGACTGTCTTCTGAAATGATTCAGTGTGTGTGTCTCTCTCTGCTAGCAAATCATAAGTGAAAGTAAGTTGGCTGTACGTGTGTACTTAGTTCTAGCGATTTTACTGCCCCTCCTCTTTGGTTACAATCGGCCAATAACATTCATGATCATCATTATTTTTATTTTACTTCCCCCACCCAATTCCAGCAGCGATCTTTTCTCTCTATGTCGAATCTTTTCTCTCTATGTTGAATTTCCTATCTATATTGAACTGTTGTCGCAACGAAAACGAAAATAAAGCATATGTTTATGTTGGATCTTTCGGTTTTCGTATTCTGCACTATCGTTATCGTTTGTTAAAACGATAACCAAAATACCTGAAATTCGGAAGAAAATGCATTCGGACGAAAAGTAATGCACATGTTTAGTTCTGATCTGGGTCCCTCCGACCGTTCCAGGCTGTCCATGTCCAGGGTCCCCTCTGACACTGTCCTCTGCCCTCTCCTCCTTCAGTGACTCTGTGTGGGAGCTCTCTCCTCTTCCTGTACCTCCCATCTACCCTGCACCCCTCACCCCTCTACTCTACAGAAACCTGCCCCCAACCCATGCGTCTATGAATGCACACAGCCTGGCTCAGGAGTATGCCCGCAAGTGAACTCCATATGGGCACAGGCAGGAGAGGAGAATCGGAGAGCTCTGGGGCCCCAGAAAAGGAGGTTAAGCGCGCTCTGTGCAATGCCATTGCACGGAGCAAGTAAGCATAGCACCTTTTTTTATTTTGTTTAAAAAATGGTTTGCAATCACTTTAACCACTTGCCTACCAGGCACTTACACCCCCTTTCTGCCCAAGCCATTTTTCAGCTTTCAGCGCTGTCGCACTTTGAATGACAATTGCGCGGTCATGCTACACTGTACCCAAACGCATTTTTTATAATTTTCTTCACACAAATAGAGCTTTCTTTTGGTGGTATTTAATCACTGCTGGGTTTTTTATCTTTTACAAAAAGAAAAAAAGACCAAAAATTTTGAAAAAAAAACAGTTTTTTCCTTTTTTTCTGTCAATAAATTATGTAACTAAGTAATTTTTTGCCTTCACTGATGTGCGCTGATGAGGCGGCACTGATGGGCTGAACTGGTGGACATTGATGAGGTAGCACTTATGGTCACTGATGAGGTGGCACTGATTAGGAGGCACTAATATGCCGCACTAATGGGCACTGATATGTGGCACTGATGGGCACTAATAGGCGGCACTGGTGGGCACTAATAGGCGGCACTGGTGGGCACTGATAGGTGGCACTGGTGGGCACTGATAGGCGGCACTGGTGGGCAAGGATAGGCGGTACAGATGGGCACTGATGGGCATTGATGGGTGGCACTGATGGGCGACACTGATGGGCATTGATTGACAGCATTGATGGGCAGCACTGATAGGTGGCACTGACTGCCAGGACTGACTGGCATCACTAATGGGCACTGATTGGTGGCACTTGTGGGCAGTGGTGGGCCCTGATTGCTGCCACAGGTGGGCACCGTATGCTGACATTGGTGGGCAATGGTGGGCACTGTTTTGTGACACTGTACTTACTTATTGTAATCAGGGCACTGATGATCAGTGCCCTGATTACATTCCTAGATGTCCCCCTGTGAGGAGATGCCGCTGATCGACTCTCCTCGCCTCACACTCTGTCAGTGTGAGGCAAGGAGAGCCGATTACCGGCACTTCCTTGTTCACATGTGACCAGCTGCGATTGGACACAGCCAATCACATGTTTAAAGAGCCACGGACACGGCTCTTTACAGAGATCGGGGTCGCGCCGTGTCCTAGCAACACAGTGCGGCCGCGATTGCTGGGCTGTGCGCCCCCGAGGGCGCGCAAGGGAGGCTGTTCAGGGACGCAATCATTTGGCGGCGGGGCGGGCAGCAAGCAGTTAAAGAGTAGCTACTTTGTTGCTTCAGAAAGGAATTTGTGACTGTGCAGTTGTTTAGGGCTCCAATACAGATTTGTGAATTCATCAGCAGACAAGCATAGGACTTTTATTACAGTAAGCTAGATCAGTGTATCTAAACATTCCTTCAGTTAAGGCACCCTTTAAAACGCTGCACAAGCTTGAGGCACCCCATTCTAAAATGTAAGAAATAAAATTAATAGTTTTACATAACGTAACAACAGTGGGACACCAAACATTGGAGGTGATTTAGTCTCCCAAAGTGAATACACCTTTGCACACTGGTACCAACCAGTATGCCAATGTTTCTCTCTCGGTTTCTGTCTCTCACTCAGTAAATGTGACCCTAGTGATGACGGAGAGGGGCAAACAAGGATGTTGTGCAGGCAACCAATGTCCTTCTTATCAACTGGTTGTTAGGATATCGCCAGCTGGAAGGTTGTAATGATGTACAATGTAAACCTGTGGCTTTGTGTAACTAAAAGGCAGACTTCATCCACCTGCTGGTTTGTATAGAATTTTTGGGCAAATTGTAGTCCCAGTTCACACCACATGCAGTCCAGTGCATTTCTGTTCTGCATCAAAAACACATTGAAAGTAGGTTATATGGTTTCCAATGGCATAGTTCACACCAGTACAGTCAGTTCCAGGGCTTTTAAGTTAAAGAAAAAAACTTAGAACATGCTGTATTTTTCCTGCACTGGACTGTACTGGAACGCAGTAAAATGCACTGGAACGCATCAAAAATGCACTGGACCCTAGTATAGTGAAAAAAACAGGAAAAAATAAGAAAAAAAACGCACATGCAGAAACGCATCTGGAACGGATCTGAAGTGCGTTTTGGTGGTGTGAACTGGCCCTTAGGCATTTTGACAAGGCACCCCTGAAGAAACCTGAAGGCACCCTGGTTGAAAAAGGCTGAGCTAGATAGCTGTTTGCATTAACCATTTTTCTTACTCTCGGCGTGCAGCTACTACTGAATAAAGTACATTTTACAATTGTCTATGTCACGGGTTTGCATGGGTGTCACCAGATTCAAGTAGAAGCAGTACTCATATAGTTACCAAAGTCAACACCTATGGGTGCACTACATATATATAATATTCTATATCTAATTCACCATTAGCAGTACAACTATGAGTGTAATCATTGACTGTTGCACACACAAAACATGTACAGACCCAATGCATGCACTTCAAACCTCTGATCAGCCCCAGTGCTTGCACTTCAGACCACATATAAGCCCCAATGTATACACTTAAAGTGTTACTAAACTCAGTACCCTGCATTCACTATATCTGGTCTCCCACAGTACACAGAACATGGAAATGCAATTATTTTAGTAAATATAAATTGCTTTTCTCATCAGCAGTATATAGCAGTCTTGTGACTTCTATCAGTGTCCAGCCAAGTACTGGTTAAAGCTTGTAGGAGGAGTTTTCTGACTGACCTATGATACTGCAAGACCCCTGATCCTCTGTCAGGACAGTGCTGATTGGCCCTATGCCGATCACATGCACTCTCCCAAGAAGAAAAAAAATCTCTCTAGCAATACACACCAAACTGAGCATGTGCAGCCTGACTCCAAAGAGTCTGTGTTATCAGGAAATTATTAGGGGACAGTGGAAGAAGGGGAGGATCAGAGAAGCTGGGATCAAACAGCCTCTTTACACAATGCAGAGTATTAACCCCTTAGGTTTCACAGTGAGTAAAACAAGCATGCTTTACTGCATATACAGACTGATTTTACTGTAGTGTGTTAAGTAACACTTTAAGACATCTGATCAATCCCAATGCATGCACTTTAGACGGCAGAACAGCCCTATTGCATGCACTTTGGACATCAGATCAGAACCATTGCATGCACTTCAGACCCCACATCAGCCCCAAACCCTGTACCTTCAGAAATGCCAAGTACTGCTGTAAGCTTGTGTGCAGGCTTCTTCGCACAGTACATGTAGCGGTACCCCCATAGGGGCTGCTGGTTGTTGTGGTCTGTCTCCCACCCTGCACAATCAGTCATACAGTTCTCAATCACTCTTAGGCAGAAAACCTTACCTTGCACTTTGTTTTTTGTTTTTTTATTTGGGGAAATCAACTTGGATGGGGTAAGGGAAAGTATGGGATGCCCACTTGATTGAAGAAATAAAGAATTGGGACTTCAACTATATACACTCCTTGTATATACACCTCTCCACTTCCAGCTCCAGCAAATCACTTATGGGGCGTACACACGGTCGGACTTTTCAGCTACAAAAGTCCAACGGACGCCGATGGACTAAAGCTGGCAGGTAATCCGATCGTGTGTGGGCTTCTCCGGACTTTCAACTGACTTTTTCAGCCTCAAATCCGACGGACTTTAGATTTGAAACATGCTTCAAATCTTTACGTCGTAACTACGACGGACCCAAAATCCGCTCGTCTGTATGCTAGTCCGACGGACGAAAAAACGACGCATGCTCATAAGCAAAAACTAAACGGAAGCACTCGGTCTAGTAAAACTAGTGTTCGTATTGTAGGTAGCACATTCCTCACGCTGCAAAGTCTGTGATCGTTGAATGCAGCGCATTTTATTTCTTCTTTACGAATGCTATAAAGAACGAAGGTGTTTTGCTGTTCATATTCAAACAGAGTTCTCCCAAACTGATTTCTGGATTCTTTTTCTCTTTGATCTCATGAATGATATGGTATGCTTTTTAAAAACAATCTTTCCATACTAATAATACTTTTTACACTTTTTTTTTTTTTTAGTAGAGTCATCTTTTCTTGTAATTTTTATCCAGATATTTATTTTATGATTGTTGTGGAACTTTTTTTCTGTTTATCTATATATATATATATTTTTTTTTGTGTTTGTAAAGTTACCACAGGGAACCCATTTTTATATTTTTTTGGTTTATTTTTTTTGGTGTTTCTAAAGTTACCACAAAGAACCCATTTTTCTTTTTTTTTTTTTCTTTATGTTTGTAAAGTTACCACAAAGAATCCTTTATTATTTTTGTTTTTATAGTGATTTTTTATTTTTTGTATATAAAGTTAACCCAAAGAACCGTTTTTGGTTATGTATCTATTTTTTTTAAAGACTTACCACTCGAACATTATTAACATTATTAATGTATTTTTGGTGTGTTTTTGCAAACTCAATGAGATGGTTGTCCCTTGTTAATTTAACATTGTGTCTAAAATCAATGATTTAAAATAAAACACATAAAGTCTTTTCATAAACTCAAAAAAGATCCATTTATTCATGGTCGAAATAAAATAAAGAGGAAGTCAACGCTGGAAAAAGTCTGTGGACAAGAAAATTGGGATCTTGAGGAGTCCATATAAGAGGGAGCACAATCTGGTCCAGGAATCCCAGAGATCAACAGCACCAGCAGATGATATAGATGTCCCCAGACTGTGGTACTACAACAGCCTGCGTCTTCTGTCAGACCAGACTGAACCCAGGTCATCACTTTCTTCTCTTCCCTGCAGCCTTCCCTCCACGCTGCCCTGCAGCCTTCCCTGCAGCCTTCTTTGGAGGCTGTGGCTCTGGTGTTTCAGTTGTGGCAGGAGGAGGAGGAGGGGGGGCTGCCTCATATAGTTGGGTGTTTCGTGTTAGCGTGCCCTGCAGCCCCTTCTGGATTGTTTCCCCAAATAGTCGCTCACAAATGAGGCGCTGCTCCCAATCCATTTGAAGAAGCCTGCTGGCTAAGTAGCAGCCATAGGACTCTTCCGCTTCGGGGGGGGCTCCTCAAAAAACGGGTGGCCTCTTGCATGAGGCGCAGGGATGCCTCCTGTGTGACCGTCCCCTTCCTGGCCCTTTTTTTGGGAAGGCGGAGGGGAGGCACTTGGGATTCGGTCAGGCTCCTACTGGGCCCAGCCACCTCACTGGGACCAGCCACCTCACTTGGCCCAGCCACCTCACTGGGACCAGCCACCTCCTGCCTGACACTGGGCCCAGCCTCCTCCAGGATGATGGAGAATCCGGCCTCCTCCAGGCTGTCCATGGGCCCGGTCTCCTCCTGCCTGCCACTTTCCACACATTCCTCCTGGATGGACTCATCCTGTGTATAAAAAAAGGACATAGTTTTAGTATATTTTTTTGGGTTCATCAATGACACACAATTTGCTTCTCATGACTAGCAAATTCAATGTGAATACATCTCTTTAATAAAAGAGTCTAATCAGACACCCTAATTTTTTCAAGCAGGTGCCAAACATATTTAGCCACTACTGTCAATTGATATGTATACACAATTTTGAGGGCAAAATTATTTTAGACAATTATAACATCCAGTTAACATCATTAATATTAGTACAGTAAATATTTGTTAAAATAATTTACCTGACTCCAGATGGTCATATCCGGTTCATCCAGGATGGAAGACCCAGCTTGCTCCTCATCAGCCTCTGCTGGGGTGGAGGGAAGGGTGGAGGGAAGGGTGGAGGGAAGGGTTGAAAGTGATGCCCTGGCTTCAGTCTGGTCATCAAGAAAACGGAGTTGATTGTAGTACCACAGCCTGGGTACATAAACATCATCTGCTGATGCTCCTGATCTCATTGATTCCTGGATCTTCTTATGCTCCCTCTTATACATATTCCTCAAGACCCCAATTTTCTTGAGCAATGTCTCCATTGTTGCTTCTGGGATGGTCGCCTGGACAAAGGACAGAAGTCTCTCCAGCGTTGACTTCCTCACATGCTTTGCATAATACTGAGGGTGTTTCACCTCCCACAAATTCCTCATCTCTCTATATTTAGAAATAAAAGCAGTAAGGAACTCTGGATCCTTAAATAGGGGATTCATAATGTCTGTAAAAGATAAAGTCACAAGACAAAAAACACTTATTAGGTTTCTGCTAAACCCTCATCATCTTATCCCTATGTAGGCCTCATCAATCTGTCAAGCCATATAGGCCGCTTGCTACAAAGTCTTGACCAAAAGTATAAATTTAAAATTACCTTCGTTTAGTAGCGTCCCGGTCCACTATCACCTACGCACAGAACGTATGTACGACACGTGCACAAGGCCCCTCTTTATACACTGCACATGCATAATACTACGCCTACTTGGCCCGCCTCTGACGTTCAATTTTAACTCATGTTCTCCGCCCCTTAATTCTACGCACAGAACGTACGTACGACACGTGCACAAGGCCCCTCTTTATACACTACGCATGTGTGAAACTCCGCCTGCGTCGCCCGCCCCTGAAGTTCAATTTTAACTCATGTTCTCCGCCCCTTAATTCTACGCACAGAACGTACGTACGACACGTGCACAAGGCCCCTTTTTATACACTACGCATGTGTGAAACTCCGCCTGCGTCGCCCGCCCCTGACGTTCGATTTTAACTCATGTTCTCCACCCATTTTTATTTACGGCGCGTAGTAGGGTGAATAATGGCGGAGACACATCAGGTGTGTACTACCTCAGGTAGCGAAGAAAGCCCGGAGGCCGGAACGTCAAGATCTGTGATGCCTAGATTTGAGGCCTCCAATATGTCCTTTAACTGCTTCAGATCCGGGCCATTGCCAAATGACGGCAACAGCGCGGATCTAAATTGCCGGGACTACGTCCATTGACGTCGTCCCGTGCACGAGCGGCCTGCGCGCCCCCTGCAGGGCGCGCGCGGCGCGCTCGGTGATCAGCGAGTCTATGAGACTCGCCTGATCACAGATCAGAGTAAGGGGTTGGTCCCAACCCCTTACCACATGATCAGCTGTCAGCCAATGACAGCTGATCATGTGATGTAAACAGAGCCGGTAATCGGCTATTTTCCTCCTCGCGCTGACAGCGCGAGGAGGAAAAAAAAAACCCGATCACGGCGATCTTGTAACACAGCAGTGCTGCCTACCAGTGCCCACCAGATTAACCCATCAGTGCCCACAGTGCCATCAATCAGCGCCACCCATCAGTGCCCACAGTGCCACCCATCAGTGCCCACAGTGCCATCCATCAGTGCCCACAGTGCCACCCATCAGTGCCACCCATCAGCACCCACATCAGTGCCACCCATCAGCACCCACATCAGTGCAACCTATCAGTGCCCATCAGTGTCACCTACCAGTGCCCATAAGTGCCCATCAGTGCCGCCCATCAGTGCCCCCCATCAGTGCCGCCCATCAGTGCCCCCATCAGTGCCCCCCATCAGTGCCACCTATCAGTGCCCCCCATCAGTGCCACCTATCTGTGCCACCTATCCATGCCACCTATCCGTGCCAACTATCCGTGCCACCTATCCGTGCCGCCCATCCGTGGCCATCAGTGCCGCCTTATCTGTGCCCATCAGTACCGCCTTATCTGTCCCCATCAGTGCCGCCTTAATTGTGCCTATCAGTGCCGCCTTAACTGTGCCTATCAGTGCCGCCTTATCTGTGCCTATCCGTGCCCATCAGTGCAGCCTATCAGTGCCCACCAGTGCCGCCTCATCAGTGCATATCAATGAAGGAGAAAAATGACCTGTTTGCAAAATTTTATAACAAACTATTAAACATGATTTTATTTTTTTTTCAAAATTTTCCATCTTTTTTTGTTTGTTTAGCAAAAAATAAAAACCCCAGCTGTGATTAAATACCACCAAAAGAAAGCTCTATTTGTGGGGAAAAAATGATAAAAATTTCATTTGGGTGTTGTATGACCGCGCAATTGTCATTCAAAGTGCGACAGCGCTGAAAGCTCAAAATTGGTCTGGGCAGGAGGGGGGTTTAAGTGCCCAGTAAGCAAGTGGTTAAAGAGATGGTGGAAATGGTGGCCATTCTTAAAAAAAAGGACTATGATGGGAAGTATGGGCCTATAAACCTCGTTACATATCTATAGATATATCTATATATATATATATATGTATATATGTATGTATGTATGTATGTATGTATATATATATATATATAGATAGATAGATAGATAGATAGATAGATAGATAGATAGATAGATAGATAGATACATACATACATACATACATACATACATACATACATATATCTATATCTATATATGTGTGTATATATATATAGATATATCTATATATATATATATATATATATATATATATATATATATATATATATAAATAGATATATCTATATATATATAGATATATGTGTATATATATCTATATATATATAGATATATGTATATATATATAGATATATGTGTATATATATATATATATATATATATATATATATATATATATATATATATATATATATATATATATATATAGATATATAGATATATAGATATATACATATAGATATATATCTCGATAGATAGATAGATAGATAGATAGATAGATAGATAGATAGATAGATAGATAGATAGATAGATAGATAGATAGATAGATAGATAGATAGATAGATAGATAGATAGATATATGTATATATAGATAGATAGATATATATATGTATATAGATATATAGGTAGATATAGATACAGATAGATATAGAAATTGATTTAATTGTTTTTTAATATTTAAATTAATATATATTTTTATATTTAGATTTTGTTTGATATTTAGATTTATATTTAGTTATAGATATAGAGAGAGAGAGATCAAAAGATTTTTAACTATATTTAGATATTGATATCTAGATATCGAGATATCTATCTATCCGATATGTCTTTAGAAATTAAAATCTTTAAGTCAACTAGGAACTCTACACAAACAGACCATTTGTACACCACTTCACTACAAATGTTTGAAGATTACTATGTACTAAAATATCTGTGTGCTAAGTATATTAATTTTTTACTTCACATAGGGAAAAAATCACTCAGCCAACAAGAAGAACCCAGTCCCCCCCAAGCAAAAGAACATACTTGGGAAATCAGCCCAAGCCCCACTGAGGATGTGGAGGAAGGAGAGGTGGGTGACATGGGCACCCCACCAGGTGAGTGTCTGACACACCAGCTTACGGTAATCTATGCATGGCTGCCTTTTCTTTTATGTAATTTTTCTACTCTATTTTAGGTGATCTGGTTGTGCTTGAGTCAAGCAACAGCGCCACCCCCGAGGATGTTCAGGAAGTATGTGACATGTGCACCCCACCAGGTCAGTGTCTGAGACACCAGCTTTATGGTAAGGTAAACTATGTATGTGTGCATATTTCTAAACACATCTTTTTTTTCATTCCACTTTAGGTCCAAGTGACTATTTCACCACAGACAGTGCCCAACGGCTAATTGCCCAAATAATGGCCTGGAATGGGGAGATCGATCAAATGCGTAATCGGCTGGATCGTATGCAGCAGGAAATGAAGGACATGATTGATGTTTTGGGTAGAATCTAAATGCCCTTTTTGAAACCCCAAAACATCGATCATGTCCTTCATTTCCTGGTTTGCTGACCCCATTCTGGGCCTTCTCTTTATTATTTTCTGTTAAATGATATGCCTGTTTAACAACATTTAAAAAAGGAGGCCTGTTTTTAGAAAACACCAAAAAAAAAAAATAAAAAAAAAATACAAAAAATGTTTTTAAAAAAAACAAAAAAAAAATAATGGTTTTTACAAAAAAAAAAAGTGATTTTAAAAACCAAAAAAACAACAAAAAAGTTTTTTTACAAAAAAAAATAAATAAACGGATTTTAAAAAACCAAAAAAAAAAAAAAAAAAGGCCTGTTTGCTAAAATCAAAATGCCCAACAGATTTTTTTTTTTGATTATCTAAAAATCTTTAACTATAATTATATTATTCTAAATTTATTAATATATCATTATATTTTTGGCTAGGAACATTTATACTAAATGCATAACTGAATGGATACCAAAGATTAAAAACATCTGCTTAGGAATTAAATAAATGTGTGGTTTGTTATTTCAATGCTCAGTATCAGTTTGTTTAGAAATTGAAAAAAGTTGTTTACAGTGGCAATGGAGCTTATTTAGAAATTTACAAGGAAAATACAGTTGGCACTACAACTGCTCGACCATAACCTAGGAGAAAGCCCAAAAGAAAGGCAAGCAATAAATATAATTCCAGATTTCATCAAGATTGTTTTTATTTTAAATCTTTAGATATCCTGGCCCATTGCAATGGCCCCCCTACCCATAAAATAATTAACATATTGCTGTCTAACTTGACGGGCACTTTGGGGGGCAAAGCCAGTACGGACAGTATCCAGGCCCATAAGATTGTCACCGATAAGCCCGGCCTCAGGCCCAACTGGCACCATATAATTTGGAGAATGTTTGTGTAAAATGTTGTGCAGGATGCAGCATGATAAAATGATAAAATTAAGTTTGTATTCCGCCAAATTAATGGAGGTTTGAAACAGGCGGAACCGGCTGGCCAGGATCCCAAACGCATTCTCAACCACTCTTCTAGCTCTGGCCAGCCGGAAATTAAAAATCCTCCTCTCCGGGGTGAGGGTTCTTTGGGGGAATGGCCTCATGAGGTGCTTGCTCAGAGCGAAGGCTTCATCGGCAATAAAGACAAAGGGGAGTCCTTCCACGTTATCCGCATCAGGTGGCAATCCCAGGCCACCACTCTGGAGACGCTGGCAGAACTCCGTCTGGGCAAATACTCCTCCATCCGACATCCGGCCATTCTTCCCCACGTCCACATATAGAAATTCATAGTGTGCCGACACCACCGCCATTAAAACAATACTGTGGAACCCCTTATAATTAAAATATTATGACCCCGAATGGGGTGGTGGCACGATGTGGACATGTTTCCCATCTATAGCCCCTCCACAATTGGGAAAGTCCCAACGGGTGGCAAAATGGGATGCCACAGTCTGCCATTCCTGTGGCGTTGAAGGAAACTGGGGAATCAAACAAGAAAACAAAAATCAGTAATTTTGAATATAACATTGCAAGAAAATTATACAATTAAAAACATTATTCCCCAGCATCAGTATAACATTAAATAATTTAAATCTTCTGGAAGAAATAATATGGAAAGGCACACTTATCAGATTGCTCACCCCTCTGATGGAACATTGATTACATTTTAGGGGGTGGTGAAATTCAAAAAAAATATTAATTTTAGGACACGCAGGGATTTATGGACTAAAAAGGCTACAAGACTGCAGTTGTCGCACTCTGCAAGTGCAGTTGCTCCCCAGCTTAAAGTAAATGAGGTAAGGTAAAAAGGCTTTCATGTTGCAAGGAGTACACAATCACATGCAAGGGCAATTAATGAAAACACTTTGTGGCTTGCATATGATTTGATGATGGAAATCAGCAGAGCTTCTGCTCATTTACTAAAGCACTGGAGCAAATGCACTTGTAGAGTGCACATGCATTTTGCAAAGTGCAACATATATTTGCTTTTTAAAAATCAACACCACAGAACATTCTAGCAAATTATTAGGGGGGGGGGGTTGAAATCAAGCTAATTATATGCACACTATTTGGATAGAGTTTAGGTGGGGGGGGGTTGGGAAATCAAGCTAATTGCTAATTATAAGCACACTATTTGGATTGAGTTTAGGTGGGGGGGGGGGGTTGGGAAATCAAGCTAATTGCTAATTATAAGCACACTATTTGGATTGAGTTTAGGTGGGGGGGGGTTGGGAAATCAAGCTAATTGCTAATTATAAGCACACTATTTGGATTGAGTTTAGGTGGGGGGGGGGTTGGGAAATCAAGCTAATTGCTAATTATAAGCACACTATTTGGATTGAGTTTAGGTGGGGGGGGGGGTTGGGAAATCAAGCTAATTGCTAATTATAAGCACACTATTTGGATTGAGTTTAGGTGGGGGGGGTGTTGGGAAATCAAGCTAATTGCTAATTATAAGCACACTATTTGGATTGAGTTTAGGGGAAACAAAATACAATGCAGCTGACTAAATACATTCAAACTGAGTAGACTAGGTGGATATGTGCCCAGCAGGGGCGGACTGACCATTGAGCCACTCGGGCACTGCCCAAGGGCCCTGGGCCACTAGGGGGCCCCATCAGGGTTGCTAGCCTCAGTAAAACCAGGGACAGTATGGACCAGGGACAGCCAATAGACAGTATGGACCAGGGACAGCCAATAGAAACATGTCTGTGTATACTGTGTGTGTGTATAATATGTGGCCCCATAATCTCTGATTGCCTGGGGGCCCCATAATCTCCTATTGCCCGGGGGCCCCATGAGTTGTCAGTCCCCCCCTGGTGCCCAGCATTGTATGCTGGGGAGGTTATTGAAGGCAAATATACATGCATGACAAAAAAGAACAGGAAAAAAATCCAGCATGCATGAGGATAAAAAGGGGACATTCACACTATATTGCAATGATGGTAAGTAGTGTTTGAGCTAAGAAATACATTACATTATCAAAGATTAAATAAAAGAACATGTGAAGCTAATAAAAGAAAAAAATCTTACCTTAATATAGTCCTTCTGCAGGACCTGGATGATGGCAGAACAGGTCTCTGGGATAATGATCCCCAGAGCCTGGTGGGAGATGCCTGTCGAGAACTTGAGGTCCTGCAGGCTTCTCCCTGTCGCCAAGTACCGCAACGTGGCAAGTAGCCTCTGCTCCGGAGTGATGGCTTGCCTCATGCAGGTATCCTGCCTGCTGATATAGGGGGTCAGCAAAGCCACCAAACGGTCAAAAACGGGGTCCGTCATCCGGAGAAAGTTCCTGAAATCCTCAGGATTATTCTCACGGATCTCACGGAGCAATGGCATGTGACAGAACTGGTCACGCTGGAGCAACCAATTCTTGGTCCATGAACTCCTCCTCGCCCTGTTCATGGACTGGTCTTGGTCTGAATAATAAACTACAGCACCAAACACATACAATGCACGAGCTCAACGACGAGTACGTACAGGTAACATGGATTCAAAACGGTCGGCTGGTCAGAACGCACTTAACAGAACGCACTGAAGAACAGCAAGGCCTGTGAAGAGCGACCTGAAAATCAGGAACGAGCGGACAATAAAACAAAGATTTCTCAATGCCAACTGACCAAACGCACTGAAAAGCAGATACAAACCTCACAAGCACAGACTGAACAACAGTTAAAACGAACTGAAAAATACGAGTCTCACAAGCGCGAATCGTCTCTCACCAAACTTCTACTAACACGAGATAAACACGAGATTAGCAGAAGGAGCCCAAAGGGTGTCGTACGGGCTATTGAACTTCCGTTTTATAGTCTCGCCGGACTTGGTGTACGTCACCGCGTACTAGGCTGTCAAACTTTTGTGTGGTCGTGTGTAGGCAAGTCCGTTCGTTAGAAAGTCTGCCGCAAGTCCGCCGAAAGTCCGCCGAAAGTCCGCCGGAAGTCTGTCGGACAGGCTGTCGGACTTTTGTAGCTGAAAAGTCCGACCGTGTGTACGCCCCATTAGTTACATTTGCTCCTCACTTCCAGGACCAGCTAGCACTAAAGGATAGGCCTGACACTGGCTCTCCCAGGCCTTAGCAAATGCCCTTTGCAGGCAGGGACCACTGGCCCCTTTGGTGTAGCAAAAATGTAGGTATTCCTAGTGCTAGCTGTCCATGTAGCTACTGATCCCAACACCACATCTTCAGGCCTTGCCAGCTCTCCTGGCTGCAGCTGCCTCTCTCTACTGCCCGTGCCACCACAGTCCACTCCACTAATTCTGCACCCATCCCAGACTGCACTCTCCCAATCCTCTCAGGCGTGCCTCCACAGTCCTCCAGACTGTGTGAACACTCACCAGCCCTCCTGGCTGCCTCTGTGGAACTCCTGGAGACTTGCCTGGCAGTGTTCTCCTGCTGTCCTCTCTTGCTCCTCCTGTGCCTCCTGGTCAGGACACCTCTGTGGGTTGTAAGAGGGTCCCGTCCGCACCTGAGCCCAGGTCCAAGGTCACCCCTTCAGACTGGGGAGCTCCCTCAAAGGCCACGACAGCCTAACACTCTATCTCCATCTTCCACCCAATACCAACTCCTCCCCATCTGGGCTGGTCCTGAGTATTTGAGAGGGAATGCCCCCTGCCAATCCAAGTTGGGGATTGGTCAGGGCCCTCAGATTACTCCAGGCAGCTCCATCTCTCCTCTCATCCTTTCTTTCCAGAAGATTCCAACATGTTCTGGAAACAAGTGGGAGGTCTCAGTGATGCTGCCTGTGAGTCATCCAGTCCTACCTGGCTTCCTGCCAACCCAGAATCAAAATACAGGCTTGACTGACTGCCAAGACTGTTTAGGTTTTTTTGTAGTGTAGTAAAATCTAACTGTACACATTTTAGTACCACTAGAGGATGTTACGCTCACCCACCTAACATCCAGCCAGTCACTTAGCTGGGGAAATTTAAAAAAAATCAGCTCCTGGGCTCAGGAGAAAGGGCATCCTACAAAAATACAGTTCTAGATGGGACAGGGGAAGCAACTGGGATGGGACTATGCACAAATATATAAGTACAAAAATGTTTTTGTTGGTATATACAGAATATACATTACATACACCTAACTACAAATCCCTATAGCTAACAACACTTTACACCACATACTGAGCCAGAGCACCATCTCCCCCCAGGGGGAGATCCTCTGGCCACAGGATTCTTGACTCCAGCCAGAGATGGGGATGAACAGCCATCTAATCCTAAGAGGCCCCGTGGGAAAAGGACAAAGAACATCCTACTCTAACAACTATCTAGGCACTCTACAACATTTTCTGTCAGGAGAGGGTTAGCTTTCTGCTGACAGAGACAAAGGGGCAAACCAAGAAGAAAGTACAGTTATTTTTTGGAGTTCCTGGTGGGAGGGGCCCCTCCCCGCTCCCCTCCCCGGACTTAACAGGTTCCTTAAAAATTTAAATCCGTAATCAGACCTCACCCAGGGTCCAGCAATAGGAATGTCCATCCATCAGCACAGGTTAGGGTGGCAGGCCAGTCTGATCCTGTAAAGAGTCAGAGAAGAAACGAGGGAAAAACACAGTTTGTATTCTCCATAACAGTTCATATTACCACTTCCATCATGAGCTGCACTCTCTAGCAGTCCCTTCACGCATAAATGTGCGGATTAGGCAGTCTCTTAGTACTGCCCCTCTTCTCTGATGGAGACAGAGTGGCTCCTTGCAGACCATCCTGCTTTCACGACCACCACTCTGTCTTTACAGATTGCAAGTACTCCCACACTAGGTCATCCTCCCACTCTCCCCAGGAGTTCTCCACAATGTCAACAATGTCCATAGTGTCAGGGGGAACATAAGGGTAGTCCAGACCCCACTCCAGAGCAACTCTGCGCTGAACTTCCAGCTTGAACCTGGAAAACCTGGGCAGTTCTCTTTGGCTTTTCCCAGGCTTCTTCACCTCCCACAGCCAGATCTGGCACATTTACCACCTCGGAATGGATCTCTTGGACCTGGGAGCCTCCCATCTCCCATTCCTCCTCCGAGCTGCTGTGGGACGACCAATCCGCTATCTCTTCCAGGGACCCAAACTCTGCTTACACCTCCAAGATGACCACTGCCTTGCTAAAGAAGCTTAGGGTAAAGGTGATGGACTGGCTAAGCATGTCCCCAGACCTAAACCCTATTGAGCATCTGTGGGGCATCCTCAAACAGAAGGTGGAGGAGTGCAAGGTCTCTAACATCCACCATCTCTGTGATGTCGTCATGGAGGAGTGGAAGTGGACTCCAGTGGCAACCTGTGAAGCTCTGGTGAACTCCATGCCCAAGAGGGTTAAGGCAGCGCTGTAAAATAATGGTGGCCACACAAAATATTGACACTTTGGGCCCAATTTGGACATTTTCACTTAGGGGTATACTCACTTTTGTTGCCAGTGGTTTAGACATTAATGGCTGTGTTGAGTTTTTTTGAGGGGACAGCACATTTACACTGTTATACAAGCTGTACATTCACTACTTTACATTGTAGTAAAGTGTCGTTTCTTGAGTGTTGCCACATGAAAAGATATAATAAAATATTTACAAAAATGTGAGATACTGTACATGTTTAGCTGTCAGAAGGCTTTCAGTAACGTCAGGGAGTTGGGTGGGCCAGGTGCTGTATAGGACAGCCTAGCAAAACCATAATTTACAGTCAAAAGCAGTGGGTACCAACGCAAACAGCATCCAGATGAGCGTGTGTGCTGGGGGTTGCCAAAACCTGTATTATTTGCATTACCAATCTTCACCTTATTCTCGTGACCTTTAAATGGTGTTGCTCTTTCTGTCAACTTACTTTGTTGAGCATTTTAAACTTAGAAGTTCGAGCTATTTCTGTACTACAGTCTCAAAAGTATGCAAAGTAGAGTGCCTTTGGCAAAATGATAGGTTTTGGTAATTTTCTCAACAAAAAAAAAGTTAACATAATTTAGATGGAGAGAATCTATTTAAAACAAATCTTTACTTTGTCCGTACTGGATCACTTTACAGTAGGCAGTGGCAAGGGTCTTTACTTACCTTCCACTACCTAACTAGCCTTTCCCATGTTACAGGACAAAACAGTGCGATGTGGAATGATGAGGGAGAGTAACATGTTCTCTATACTCTGTAGTATTCTATTATTTCTCTGGCTGTAAATATTTAGGAGGGGAGGGTAAGTGAAAAGTATGTAAAGCTCCTGACAGCACCTCATGTAAAGTGAACCAGTATGGGTGAAGTACAACTTGAATTTATGTCAAGAAGCAAGTATAGAAGAAGACAGTTTATTCTTTTCTAGTCTGGGGCTCATTTCTGGATGTTCTGTTGCATTGTCCGCCAATGCTCTGTCCTGTGAATACAGGAAGAGAGAGATGCTAAATTTGGGCACAGTGTTGGATTGAGTGAGCAAGCATATTGGGGGGGGGGGGGGGGATTGGTATTCTGACTCGGATTGTTGTGAAGCGATTTATCCCTTGTAAGACCTCTATGCCTGGCCTGTATAAGATATAATCACTGAGGACAATCCTCATCAGATAGCTTGAACTCACCAAATACCGATCCATCCACAGAGGTGCTTTTATTTTGAACATCAGGTTACGGCAGATGACAGGATACAAACAGATGAATAGGTTGTGGTATTTATGTGGTCAAAAGATGATATTGTCTGTAGCTTACAATGCAGAATACATGTGCCCTGCTACATGTGGCTTGTAGCTGCATCCATGACACAGGAAGTACAAAAACAAGAAGAAGGGTTGAGCATTACATACAAAGGAAGTGTGTCATAACGGGAAAAAGAACATAAGAAAACAAGTGCATTACCACAAAAGGTCACTAGATGGCAGCATGTGAACTAAATATAAAACGTCCATAGAAAATGGTTAGGAAAACAGTCTATATCAATTCTATGACCGTTGGGGCAACACAGTTGGGGTTGTGGAGATATAAATGCTGGGACATTTTTTACCTTAAAGTGGTTCTCCACTCTCTAACAAATTAAAGTCTGCAGCTACATACTGTATACTGTAGCTTCTGATTTTAAATAATAGGACACTTACCTGTCCATGGATCCTGTCCTCATCCGGGCTAGTTCTTCACTAGCCTTAGGGTTCCCCATGCAGGCATCTTAACTGTGGGCAGCCAGCTGTGCTTCTTGCGGCTTCACAGCCGGCTGCCCACTGCTCATAATCGAGCCATGCTGCATTTTGTGAATGGTTCCAGAGTCTTCTTCCATATTAAGGTTAAGATTTTAAGATTTTTTGCAAATGCGTTTAGGCACACCAAGTGCTTGGGCATATATTTATTTTATTGGCCAGAATATAAATTTGTTACTAAAGCATTAAACGCACCTAGTTTAGACGCGCTTACATGTGTTTAGGCGCGTTAAATGTTTTTTCAGCTAAAATGCCTGTCTCCTGAATGCCAAAGTGATGGGTTTTCTCTCTGCCTCTAAACCCCCTGCCTCTAAACTGTTAACACTTATTTGTGCATGGCCGCACACACACACATAGGTTAACATGGAGGGGCGTTTAGAGGCAGAAAAAACAGGTTCACATATTTTTAAATTCTTATTTTTGAAATTCATTTATTTTTATGTAATTGTTAAAAAGTCAATTCATCCAAAACTGATATTTTCAATTTGTTAGATGCTGGAGAGTAGGGATGAGCCGAACACCCCCCGGTTCGGTTCGCACCAGAACCCGCGAACGGACCGCAAGTTCGCACGAACGTTAGAACCCCATTGACGTCTATGGGACTCGAACGTTCGAAATCAAAAGTGCTCATTTTAAAGGCTAATTTGCATGGTATTGTCCTAAAAAGGGTTTGGGGACCCGGGTCCTACCCCAGGGGACATGTATCAATGCAAAAAAAACTTTTAAAAACGGCCGTTTTTTCGGGAGCAGTGATTTTAATGATGCTTAAAGTAAAAAAAAAAAAGTGAAATATTCCTTTAAATATCGTACCTGGGGGGTGTCTATAGTATGCCTGTAAAGTGACGCGTGTTTCCCATGTTTAGAACAGTCCCTGCACCAAATGTCATTTTTAAAGGAAAAAATCTCATTTAAAACTGCTTGCGGGTTTAATGTCATGTCGGGTCCTGGCAATATGGATGAAAATCAGTGAGACAAACGGCATGGGTACCCCCCAGTCCATTACCAGGCCCTTTGGGTCTTGTATGGATATTAAGGGGAACCCCGCACCCAAATTAAAATAAGGAAAGGTCCCTATATACTCTGAACAGCAGTATACAGGCGGTGCAAACAAGACAGGGACTGTAGGTTTGTTGTTAAGTAGAATCTGTTTGTAATTTTGAACATTTTTAATGTGTTTAGCTCCAGCCAAAAAATCTTTTCTAAGCTTTTTGGAAAACATAGGGAAGGGTTATCACCCCTGTGACATTTGTTTTGCGTCTTTCCTCCTCTTCAGAAGATTTCACCTCACTTTTTTGTCCCAATGAAAAATGTTTTTTGAAAATTTGGGTTTTTTTGTGGAACAAGGATTGGAAAGCATCAGTGGAAAGGAGAAATTGTTTTCCCATATTAACTCTTACATGAGAGAATTTCCCTTCCTATGGGTAGATTTCATCTCACTTCCTGTTGTCTCCTTCCGTTTGCAAGTAGGAGTCGTTTGTAAGTTAGATGTTTGAAAGTAGGGTCCTGCCCTATATACTCAGCAGAAATTTGGGCCTTAGGTGTTGCTGTGGCCAAAACACTGTAAGCCCTCACAGGGCCCTGCTGTGAAATATTAGATCAAGAATTGTAATTACATGCCCCTGTTGAACAGGAGCTGAAAAATTAGGCCTTAGGCACTGGTGCTGGTGCCACAACACTGCAACCCCTCACAGACACTCTAGTTGGAACGCAGGAACGAGCCCTGCTGCAAAGTATTGCATCAAAAATTGTAATTACACGCCCCTGTTAGACAGGGGCAGAAAAATTGGGCCTTAGGCACTGGTGCTGGTGCCACAACACTGCAACCCCTCACAGACACTCTAGTTGGAACGCAGGAACGAGCACTGCTGCAAAGTATTGCATCAAAAATTGTAATTACACGCCCCTGTTAGACAGGGGCAGAAAAATTGGGCCTTAGGCACTGGTGCTGGTGCCACAACACTGCAACCCCTCACAGACACTCTAGTTGGAATGCAGGAACGAGCCCTGCTGCAAAGTATTGCATCAAAAATTGTAATTTCACGCCCCTGTTAGACAGGGGCAGAAAAATTGGGCCTTAGGCACTGGTGCTGGTGCCACAACACTGCAACCCCTCACAGACACTCTAGTTGGAACGCAGGAACGAGCCCTGCTGCAAAGTATTGCATCAAAAATTGTAATTTCACGCCCCTGTTAGACAGGGGCAGAAAAATTGGGCCTTAGGCACTGGTGCTGGTGCCACAACACTGCAACCCCTCACAGACACTCTAGTTGGAACGCAGGAACGAGCCCTGCTGCAAAGTATTGCATCAAAAATTGTAATTTCACGCCCCTGTTAGACAGGGGCAGAAAAATTGGGCCTTAGGCACTGGTGGTGGCGCCCAGAACCAAAAATGTTCTTACAAGCTATCAGCGTGATGATTGAGGAGGAAGAGGATAATTACTCAGGGATAATCACTCAGCATCAGCATAGGCAGTCTTTGAAGGGATCTGAAAAAAATTATTCAGTTACATCAGCATCAGGTGCTTGGTAGCTGGTGGTGATCCAAGACTGATTCATTTTTATGAAGGTCAGCCGATCGACCGAGTCAGTGGACAGACGCACCCTGTGATCGGTTACCACGCCTCCAGCAGCACTGAATGTACGTTCCGAAAGAACGCTGGATGCAGGACAGGCCAGTAGCTCAATTGCATACTGTGCAAGCTCTGGCCAGTGATCCATCCTCAAGACCCAGTAACCCAGAGGATTTTCGGTGGGAAAGGTGTCCAAGTCTGATCTTGCCCCTAGGTATTCCTGCACCATGTAAAACAGACGCTGGCGATGGTTGCTGGAACCGATCATACCTTGGGGCTGCGGACCAAAAAATTGTCTGAACGCATCGGTCAGACGGCCACCTTCTCCACCGCTCCTTCTTTGACTGACCGAAGCCTCAGCAACACGTTGTCCAGAAACAGGAGTTTGTAACCTCCCAGTCTCTGGGAACGCGTTGCACAGACCTTTCTGCAAGGCCTCCCGAAGATGTTTCATCCTCTGCTCCCTCTGCGATGGCAAGATAAGGTCCGCAACCTTACCCTTGTAACGTGGATCAAGGAGGGTTGCCAGCCAGTATTGGTCCTTCTCCTTGATACCACGAATACGAGGATCCTTACGCAGGCTTTGCAGGATCAGGGAGGCCATGCAGCGTAGGTTTGCTGAGGCATTCGGTCCGGAGTCCTCTGGGTCACTAAGGACAACAACGTCCGCAGCCACCTCCTCCCAGCCACGTACAAGTCCATGTGTTCCTTGGGACTGATCCCTTAAAGACTGCTGATGCTGAGTGCCAGGCTCCACCTCCATACTGACACAATCTTCCTCCTCCTCCTCCTCCTCCTCCTCCTCGTCCTCTTCCTGTGTGATCGGCGGGCACGCAGGAACACTGTCTGGATAAAGGGGGCCTTGAGAGCTAAGGAAGTCCTCCTCTTCCTGCCTCTGTTCTGCCTCAAGTGCCCTGTCCATTATTCCACGCAGCGTGTGCTCCAACAGGTGGACAAGGGGGACAGTGTCACTGATGCATGCACTGTCAGTGCTCACCATCCTCGTGGCCTCCTCGAATGGTGACAGGACAGTGCATGCATCCCTGATCATGGCCCACTGGCGTGGGGAAAAAAAACCAAGGTCCCCTGACCCTGTCCTGGTGCCATAGTCGCACAGGTACTCATTGATGGCCCTCTGCTGCGTGTGCAGCCGCTGCAGCATGGCCAACGTCGAGTTCCACCTGGTGGGCATGTCACAGATTAGGCGGTTCTTGGGCAGGTTAAACTCCTTTTGGAGGTCCGTCAGCCGAGCACTGGCATTATATGACCGGCGGAAATGCACAGAGACTTTCCTGGCCTGCCTCAGGACATCCTGTAAGCCCGGGTACCTGCCCAAGAACCGCTGCACCACCAAGTTAAGGACGTGAGCCAAACAGGGCACATGGGTCAGTTGTCCCTGTCGGAGGGCAGAGAGGAGGTTGGTGCCATTGTCGCAAACCACCATTCCTGCCTTAAGTTGGCGTGGCGTCAACCACCTCTGAACCTGCCCCTGCAGAGCTGACAGAACCTCTGCCCCAGTGTGGCTTCTGTCCCCCAAGCACACCAGCTCAAGCACCGCATGGCATCTTTTGGCCTGCGTACTTGCGTAGCCCCTTGAACGCCTACGGAGCACCGCTGGTTCCGAGGAAGAGGCCATGGAGGAAGAAGAAGAGGAGGGGGTGGAGGAGAGAGGTGTGTCACAATCAGCATTTTGGAGGCGTGGTGGCGGAACAACCTCCAACACTACTGCACCTTGTCCTGCATCCTTCCCAGCTGCCAGCAGAGTCACCCAATGCGCCGTGAAACTTAAGTAACGTCCCTGTCCATGCCTGCTGGACCATGAGTCAGCGGTAATATGCACCTTACCGCTGACCGCCCTGTCCAGCGAGGCATGGACATTGCCTTCCACATGCCGGTAGAGAGCCGGAATCGCCTTCCGTGAGAAAAAGTGGCGTTTGGGTACCTGCCACTGAGGAACCGCACATTCCACAAACTCACGGAAGGGGGCAGAGTCTACCAACTGAAAAGGCAGCAGTTGAAGTGCTAGCAATTTTGCCAAGCTAGCATTCAACCGCTGGGCATGTGGATGGCTGGGAGCAAACTTCTTTCGGCGGTGCAGCAGCTGGGGCAGGGAAATTTGCCTGGTACAATCTGACGTCGGTGTACCAAAAGCAGATTGCCCACAAGTACTTGGCTGTGACACACCTAATTCTACACCTTCATTCCTCTCACTGCAGGTCTCAGAGAGGACTGAAGGTCTAGTGGGGTTGGAAATCTCAGCTGATGAGGAGCAAGGAGAGATCCTCTTTGTTCTTTGGTGTGGGTCTTTCAGATACGCTTGCCAACGAACTGCATGGCAGGTCAACATATGTCTGGTCAAGCATGTGGTACCCAAGCGGGAGATGTTTTGGCCACGCGAGATACGCTTGAGACATATGTTGCAAATAGCAGCGGTGCGATCTGATGCACTCGTCTCAAAAAAGGCCCACACCAAAGAACTTTTTGAATAACGCGCAGAGACTGCAGCGCCCTGCACATGTGGAGCTTTGGGGTGTGATGCAGTCAATGTGCTGCCCTTAGGCTGGCCCCTGGAGGGCATCCTGCCTAGTTGGAGATGTGCCACCTCCTCCTCCTCCTCCTCCTCCTCTCTCCTATCAGGCACCCACGTTGAGTCAGTGACCTCATCATCCCCTCCCTCCTCATCACTGGAGCAAACCTGGCAGTATGCTGCAGCAGGGGGAGCATGACTGCCAGATTGCTGTCCTTCTTGGGCACCCCCTCTGTCCGTGCTCATGTTACTGCCTTCATTGAGCTCAGTATCATCATCAGAGCCTTCCAAACGCTGGGCATCCTCCTGGAGCATGTACCCAACACTGTGGTCAAACAGTTCGAGGGAATCCTCATGAGGACATGGTGGAGCTAGGGAAGGAGTCACTGATGACATTGAGCTGAGGGAAGAGGCCGCTGCTTTGCCAGACAAAGCACCCTGGGCATGGGTGAGAGAGGATGAGGAGGATGAGGACGGCTTGGTCATCCACCCGACCAAGTCTTCCGCATGTTGCGGCTCAACACGGCCAGCTGCCGAAAAAAAGGCCAAGCGTGTCCCATGGCCACGTGCTGATGAGGATGCACCGTCTCCACGACCAGCACTAGACACAGAGCCTGCTTGCCCTCTCTTATTGGCTTGTGACTGTCTGCCTCTCTTTCTTGGCCTTCCAGACATACTAATGGCCTGTAGCTGCACTAAGCTGGGATAGAACACCTGTAATTTTCTTCAGGTAGCTTTATATACTGTAACCAGACAAGCCTGCCTGTCAGTAGGAAGATAACAGGAACGGATCTAGCTGAACACTGTGAGCAGGACGTACTGCACTAAATGTATATAGCAGGAACGGATCTAGCTGAACACTGTGAGCAGGACGCACTGTACTAAATGTAAATAGTCTAGCTGCCTGACCGTGGTACTAATAGGATCAAAAAGAACACCTGTAATTTTCTTAAGGTAGCTTTTTATACTGTAACCAGACAAGCCTGCCTGTCAGTAGGAAGATAACAGGAACGGATCTAGCTGAACACTGTGAGCAGGACACACTGTACTAAATGTAAATAGTCTAGCTGCCTGACCGTGGTACTAATAGGATCAAAAAGAACACCTGTAATTTTCTTCAGGTAGCTTTATATACTGTAACCAGACAAGCCTGCCTGTCAGTAGGAAGATAACAGGAACGGATCTAGCTGAACACTGTGAGCAGGACGCACTGCACTGAATGTAAATAGCAGGAACGGATCTAGCTGAACACTGTGAGCAGGACGCACTGCACTGAATGTAAATAGCAGGAACGGATCTAGCTGAACACTGTGAGCAGGACGCACTGCACTAAATGTAAATACCAGGAACGGATCTAGCTGAACACTGTGAGCAGGACGCACTGCACTGAATGTAAATAGCAGGAACGGATCTAGCTGAACACTGTGAGCAGGACGTACTGCACTAAATGTATATAGCAGGAACGGATCTAGCTGAACACTGTGAGCAGGACGCACTGCACTGAATGTAAATAGCAGGAACGGATCTAGCTGAACACTGTGAGCAGGACGCACTGCACTAAATGTAAATACCAGGAACGGATCTAGCTGAACACTGTGAGCAGGACGCACTGCACTGAATGTAAATAGCAGGAACGGATCTAGCTGAACACTGTGAGCAGGACGCACTGCACTGAATGTAAATAGCAGGAACGGATCTAGCTGAACACTGTGAGCAGGACGCACTGCACTGAATGTAAATAGCAGGAACGGATCTAGCTGAACACTGTGAGCAGGACGCACTGCACTGAATGTAAATAGCAGGAACGGATCTAGCTGAACACTGTGAGCAGGACGCACTGCACTGAATGTAAATAGCAGGAACGGATCTAGCTGAACACTGTGAGCAGGACGCACTGCACTGAATGTAAATAGCAGGAACGGATCTAGCTGAACACTGTGAGCAGGACGCACTGCACTGAATGTAAATAGCAGGAACGGATCTAGCTGAACACTGTGAGCAGGACGCACTGCACTGAATGTAAATAGCAGGAACGGATCTAGCTGAACACTGTGAGCAGGACGCACTGCACTGAATGTAAATAGCAGGAACGGATCTAGCTGAACACTGTGAGCAGGACACACTGCACTAAATAGTCTAGATAGAAGATAACAGGAACGGATCTAGCTAAACTGAATACAGTGTATATATATATATGCAACACCTGGGATGCATATATATACACAATACACTGTAAGTGCAGCTAACTGACTGACTGTTCTGCCTAATCTATCTAACTCAAATCAAATGACACTGTCTCTCTCTCTCTCTATCTCTCAGCACACCGGAACACACACTACACAGGGCCGCCGTGCAGGCGGCCTTATATAGTGTGGGGTGTGTACTAAATCCCCTGAGCCATAATTGGCCAAAGCCACCCTGGCTTTGGCCAATTACAGCTCTCTCTACTGACGGCGCTGTGATTGGCCAAGCATGCGGGTCATAGTGCATGCTTGGCCAATCATCAGCCAGCAATGCACTGCGATGCCGCAGTGAATTATGGGCCGTGACGCGCCACACGAATTTGGCGCGAACGGCCCATATCGTTCGCAATTCGACGGACGGTCGAACAGCCGATGTTCGAGTCGAACATGGGTTCGACTCGAACACGAAGCTCATCCCTACTGGAGAGTGAAACCAACTGACAATTTGTCATATATATCATTGGTTTACTAGATCTGCACACCTTGCATGGACATTATCAAGCGTTTACACTTTCCCTTTTTTCTATTGACTTCATGTTATGGAAAATGAGATAGAATGAGTTGGGACATAGGTCAAAGGACAAAGGCTAACGGGGATAATCTAAATTCCAGGGTGAACAGGAGCAGAATCGGGAATTACTGCAGAGAGGTTTTTTCAATGTTGTAGTATCCAAGATGAATTTGAAGACCAAGGCTTCATTTCTACAATGCACAAATGCTAATTGGACCTAATTCATTGGGTCTAGAGCTGGCCATATACCAATTCCTGATGAACCAGCTGAAATTTAATCAGTGGGTGGATTTTTCACCACCCTCCTTCCCGGCATATCTTAATTGGAAAATCACAAAAGTAGGGTGGAATGAAAAAAAATGTGTATGACCAGCTTTATTTCATGTCAGGCAATTCTAAAAAAAAAAACCAACCAAATAAATAAATAAATAAATAAAAATAAAATCTCAATAATGTTTTCCAGATAGCGTCAGTTCATCTTTAAAGAGACACTCGCATCATTAAACGGTTTAAGCAAAACTCATATTTGCCCCAAGGTCCACTGACTCTTTTTTTATCATACTGAAATACTCTAACAACTTAATATTACCAAATCTCCTGTTATCCTGCATTCTTCATTCCTCCCAGCCTTTGAGAAGCCCCTAGCTTTAGCTGGTGGTCACCATGAGGCGTCAAATACACCTATGATCTTCTTTCCCTGCATGGCATAAAATTAGATCTTTTAATACTGTACTATAAAATTAACTACTTCTTGCACATGCTTCCCAAACAAAACAATGACTGCCTGATATGTCTGTCTCTATTTGAAAGTCGTAGTGTGAATGACCTACAGCAGGGTCTGATATCTCTTTTGTACACAGCTCCATATCCTCCGTGAACATCTCCAAATTCACCCGCTTGCATAACTGGGAAATTAGATCTGGGGAAATTCCTACATATCTCAGAATGGGAATATGGAGAAAACAAATTCCCTGTATTAAACTTGAAATGCTGCAGGAACCAAAGGATGCAGGTGGACTTGCGGTACCCAATCCATTATATTACTATATGGTGGTGCAACTGCAGCATCTTACAGCATGGCATAACCCCAATTTTCAAGACCCTGTGAAACACATCCTTGCAACCCTACTATCTGGCAATGACTTGGTTGATGGTCCGGAGGCTGGCGAATTTGGAGCATTGTTTGAATTCCCCACCTTGATATTAATAGATAAAATATCACGTAAAGCAAAACAACACTTTGAGTATTTGGGGTATACCGCTTTCACTCGCATCTTCAACAATAGTTAATAACCCGAGCTCCAGAAACTGCAGGGATTCACTTCCTAGTGCTTGTATGGTCTCACATATATTCCACAGCTCTACCAGGGGCAAATGTTGAAGGACTTTCAGACACTGCGAGAGGAATATGGTTTGTCAAACCATTTATTCATCAATATTTACAAAGGATGTTGTTTGTCATCCTTGTAGCATTTGGAAAAGAACATTTCTTCTCATAATATATGCAAATATGGAAATGTTTCCAAACTCTAGATGTTGGCCTCACCATTTTACTTAGAGAAGTAAAAGAAAAAACAATTTACTGAGCAGACTATAGGGAAACAGTATGCTGTGATGGTGCAGAACATTAATAGGAATCATTTAAAGGGTATAAAGATAAACTAATTTGTCAGACAAATGTACCCTCAATTAAGGCCTGAAAGAACAGAAACTATCATCTACTATATTGTTACAATCACCCAACTGCAGGAAGTACAAGATGGAACCCACCAGCAAACTAAACTGGAACCTTTCTCCTGCAGTGCCCCCTAGTGGCAGAAATGCATATATCTCTTGTTTGAGAACTGCACTGAGAAGTACAGTGTTACTTGAACTGTATCCCGGGATTTGCTTGTCTTCAGCTGAGAGAACTTGCGATAATTTAAAACTTTACATAATGTTTCAGAAATCTTTAATTAAAGGTCTTCATGTTAAATAGTTTGAATACTATGTCATAGATATATAATTGACCATTGTAAAAGAACATATTCCACACTTCTTTATTTTCCAATTTATCCATTATAAATAAAAAAAACGCTTTGAAAAAAACAGAATTTTATTTTTATTTTTCTGGGGGGTTTTCCAGGCCTTCCCATCTCTATTCCCGCCAAAAGATATGTCACCAATCCAGTACTCAACTGACTGAGGATCTGCCAAGCAACTGATGTAAATCTTCTTAGCAGCAGCAGGCAGCTGAAATACAAAACAGAAAGAACCAGCAAAGCAGCTCCAGAGAGACATGTACTTACCAATCACCATAGCCCTCTGCTAAGACAGTTATAAAAAAACAAAAAAACAAATGAGTGATAGGGGACAATCACATGGGAGCACCTTCTTTTTTTATTTCATGGCCCTATTTTGAACACAACATACAGGGATATGGGAAATGATTATAGACACTGACATATGCACCTACACAGGTTGAACTGAATGGACTATTGCCTTTATTCAACCTTACCTACTACCCTGTTTCCCCGAAAATAAGACCTAGCGTGATTGTCGGTGATGGCTGCAATATAAGCCCTACCCCCCAAATAAGCCCTAGTTAAAGTCCTTGTAGGTCTTATTTTCACGGTAGGGCTTACTTTCGGAAAAACAGGGTAGGGCTTATTTGGGGGGTAGGGCTTATATTGCAGCCATCACTGACAATCACGCTAGGTCTTATATTCGGGGAAACAGGGTATGAAACTATTATTCTGGCCCAAGAAAACACAGACAAGGTGCTATTATGATAGCACTTGACCCCAGACCACATGGCTAAATTTGCATCTAATGCCTCTCCACTCTGTTTTTAGGGATGTAGGACCCGGGTCATACTCCACCACAGTAGACGGAAGTAGACGGTGAAGTCTAGGAGGAGCTGCTTGGAGTGTTGATGAGGTCCCCAGCCAATCCCCAGAAAAATGGGCTGGCAGGTGGCAGGCCACCTCATAAATACTCACGAGTTATGCCAACAGGGGCAATCAGGTGAAAGATGGAGAAGGAGTGCTGAGGAGGGTGTTGAGGCCCTTGAGGGTGCCCCCTAGTCTGGGGGAGGGGGTGACCTTGGGACTGGGGCTCAGATGCTTGCGGGACCCTCTTCAACACATGAAGGAATCCTTTCTGGAGGAGTGTATATTGACTGTAAATAGGAGAAGTTGTCCGTGAAGTTGCTTTGATGTCAAATTGGCATCCCATCATTTTTCCAATACCAATCCAAGTTATGTCCCCTCAATGAAACAAAAAAATCAAAGTATTGGACTGCTTCCTGACTCTGAAGTGACTGTGAAAATTCAGTGTGCCTGGCTGTGCAGCGTGGGGGATCCCAGTTCATCTGCAGCTCCTCAGGGGGTGCGCTACACATATTTTCTTGCTTCCTCCATACAGCTAGTTTACCCCTCTTCTGTCCATCCCCCCTTTGTCCTTTACTGTCATAGGGCCTCCAGAGCCTGCCATAATATATTCCCCAAAGGCTACACTCAGAAGCTCCCCTCCATGCATTCTACACTGTTTTATACATCTGATTGGGACTAAAGATGCTACCTTCCCTACCCCCACCTAAGTAACCAATGCCCGCACTTATGCGTAGAGATGAGCTTGGACATCTTCTTAACACATCTTTAGCCGAACTCTGAACCTGCACTCTTCTTTTACTCCAGTGAGCTGTGGGATGGGTCATAGTTTGACTATAGCTGAGCTTGGAGGATGCCCAAGTTTTTCTCTAGATATGTGTTTCCCCTGATGACATTTGTTTCATGCACTGTCGGTTGAATATATGCATATATTTTCTCCTTCTCTAATTTTACCCATTGTGTTTGTCAAGCCATTTGTATTATACAAAATTGTCTTTGCTCTACCTGCCTTCTTTTCCAGGTTCCTGTAGAGCAGGGATGTCCATCCTACTGCCCACAACTGCTTTGAATGTGGCACAACACAAAATCGTAAACGTACTTAAAGCGGGGTTCCACCCAAATTTTGAATATTATCTCTATGCATTCTCTTCCTTGCCTAGATGCTGACATGCTGTGTAAAAAAATTTAAATCAATGTAATTACCTTTTTTTTCCAATCTTCTTAGCACTTCCTGGTTTTCCTCCCATGGGAGTAGGAGTGTTTCTAGCCTCTCCCAGACCTCCCACAGTCCCCTGGGAGCTAGTCTCAGGCTTCCCAGCATGCATTGTGCAACAGCGTCATCACAACATCTCGGTGAATGCTGGGAGCACAGCATTCACCGCATCCAAGAAATACATGCTTGTGGGCTTCAAATGCCCACAATGAAGATGAAAACCGCCTTCAGTGAATTTTATAAGTTACTCTTTACAACGAAATCGGACACAGGCGGACTTATTACACAGAACATGTGAGTAGATAATCATGAGAAGAAAAGTTTGTAAATGAACTCCAAAAAAAAAAAAAATGATAGATAGGTGGACCCCCGCTTTAAAAATGTTGACTTTTATTGGAATTTTTTGTAAAAAAACGTTTACACTTAGCGAACACATGCAGCCGAAAAAAAATCTGAGTGTCTCTTTACTGGACTTTTATAAGTTTTATCTTTCCAAAGAAAAATATTCCACTCTTCACAATCACGCCTTATTCATGTCATCAGTTTTCGGCAGCACCTACTGTATAGGTGTATATCAAGGATGAAGCACACAAAGGGCAAAATTAGAACAAAATTATCTGATGAGCACCTTGAGAATTCATTGAGAATTAATACTCCATCCATCGGACCAGATATTGATGTGTTAGTTTATCAAAAACAGTGACAAATATCGCACTAGTTTTATGTTGCCCTCTCTTACTTTTATTATAAAAAATATTCATCAGCTATCCTTTTTGTTAGTATATTTTATGTGTGGCCCAAGACAATTTCTTTTTTTCCAGTGTGGCCCAAGAAGGTCAAAAAGTTGGACAACCCTGCTGTATATTTTCTTGAAAAATCAATATAATATACATGAAAGAGAAATAAAATGTAGGATTTGTTACCCTCTACTGTTGGCTGTGAATGTGACAGTGTTATGTATAATTATGTATTAGCACTTCCTGTCTCTGGGAGGGTGGCTTAAAAACTCAGGAAGAGAGAGAGAGAGAGAGAGAGAGAATACAAGAACTACAGTACCGTACATGAAAGAGAAATAAAATGTAGGATTTGTTGCCCTCTACTGTTGGCTGTGAATGTGACAGTGTTATGTATAATTATGTATTAGCACTTCCTGTCTCTGGGAGGATGGCTTAAAAACTCAGGAAGAGAGAGAGAAAGAGAGAGAGAGAGAGAGAGAAAGAGAGAGAGAGAGAGAGAGAGAGAGAGAGAATACAAGAACTACAGTACTGTACATGAAAGAGAAATAAAATGTAGGATTTGTTGCCCTCTACTGTTGGCTGTGAATGTGACAGTGTTATGTATAATTATGTATTAGCACTTCCTGTCTCTGGGAGGATGGCTTAAAAACTCAGGAAGAGAGAGAGAAAGAGAGAGAGAGAGAGAGAGAAAGAGAGAGAGAGAGAGAGAGAGAGAGAGAGAGAGAGAGAGAGAGAGAGAATACAAGAACTACAGTACTGTACATGAAAGAGAAATAAAATGTAGGATTTGTTGCCCTCTACTGTTGGCTGTGAATGTGACAGTGTTATGTATAATTATGTATTAGCACTTCCCGTCTCTGGGAGGATGGCTTAAAAACTGAGAGAGAGAGAGAGAGAGAGAGAGAGAGAGAGAGAGAGAGAGAGAGAGAGAGAGAGAGAGAGAGAGAATACAAGAACTATAGTACCGTATTTTATCCAGACCAGAAGCAGAGACTATTAATTAATTGCTCCTGCATTTGGACTGTTCAACTGTAGCTGCCCATAACATCTTGATCTGAATCCTAGTGACAGACAAGTCCTCACATGCACAGTGTCAGATAGCTAAACCTGTGCTACTGAATGTATGTAGTGGTCACCTTCCAGTAAATCAGTAGGTGAGCCTGTTTATTGCCATAGAGTTTATATGCAGATCCTGTTATTTTGGTTAACCCTGACCCTTCTGGTCTGGGATTCTGTAGCTAGTTTTGGCTCAGGGCTCGATATCTAGAATATACTAGAGCCAGGTTAGGCATCTGATGGGCACTTCTGGTAGTTAGAGGTCTGGTTGCATGTCAGATTAGGAACTACTAAGGAGGGACTAAAGGGCAAAGTAGATAGGCTGACTCTGAGTTCCAGTGCCACATCACAGTTTCTGCAGGTAAGAAGCTGTGTTCCAGGCTGGCTGGACAACAGTTGGAGGATCTATCTATTGCTGCTGATCTTGCCTTAAGGACAGAAGCTGCATCTCCCTCAGGGGCCCCGGCAACTAGACTTTAGCTACATTCATCTGGAGCTATTTCTATTAATAACTAGATATACTCGGATATATATGCACGATTCCACCAGGACTCTTGTTGGGCTCTTTGCTGATAACACCTCTTTGTATATTGGTTGAATGTGCTATTAAAAATCTATTCTTATGTAAAGTTTGCATTATTTCCATACTGATGTGCATCTATGTGCTTATGGTTAATGTTATATGCTGGTTGCAGTAGTCCCTCTGCTCCCAATTATTTTGATTACATTACATGTTAATATCCCAAAAAGGGAATCTCCTGTTTACAGGCTCTGTCCTGGGTGGAGGCACTGCCAACTTTATTATCAATCTCACTATCTATTCCACTTAGGTGTCCTTTTATGAAACTGAGATCAGACGCGATCCCGAGTCTCACTGCTGATCTCAGGTCATTACCAGTTTATGAAACTGAGATAATCAGCGGAGAACATGTTCTCCGCTGATTATTTCAGCACAGTGAGAATCTGTAACTGACTGTCACAGAAACGGCCAGTTTATGAAGGTGCGATCTCAGCACCTCACTGGCGATCTGTGACAGAATTCTCACTTTCTGAGATAGATAGATAGATAGATAGATAGATAGATAGATAGATAGATAGATAGATAGATAGATAGATAGATAGATAGATAGATAGATTTTATTTTTTTTAGATGTTCACGTCTCTGACTGGGTTCACACTTGTGCGATGCGTGAACCAGCGCGATTCCTGTGTGGGTTTTCACATCGCACCTACATTGACATCTGTGTACCACTGCGGGTGTCAATGTAAAGTTAATGTCACCCCCCAGATCATTTCACAGATCGCAGTGCGAACTATGTAATGGTGCAGGAATCGGATCGCATGGGTGTTCACACCCATGCGATCCGATTCCAGTGCGGACCAAATAAAGGGTCCTGTACCATTTTGGTGCAAATGCAATATGATTTAGGGCCAGTTCCCACTGCTGCGGTGTCCGAGATCGGATGTGATTCGCACCGCACTGCAGTGCAAAATCACATCCGATCTCTGTGCGATGCGATTTCAGCCATACAGATCGTATTGCTGAATTTGCATTGCACTCGGACCAAACTCATACAGGACCCTTTTTTTGGTCCACAGCAGAATCGGATCGCATGGGTGTTCACACCCATGCGATTCGATTCCTGTCCGAGTTTGCAGATCGCACTGCGATATGCAAACTGATTTGGGGGTGTTGTTAACTTTTAGGCCCAGTTCACACTTGTGCGATGCCGGACATCGCACAGGCATCGCATGTAATTTGCAGCACACTGCCATGCACATTACATGCGATGTCTGTGCGGTGCGATATCAGCCGTACAGATAGTATGGCTGATATCGCACCGCATTCGGTGCAAACACGCACAGGACCCTTTTTTCTGTTCGGACCAGAATCGGATTGCATGTGTGTTCACACATATGCGATCCGATTCATATCCGAACTGTCAGTTCGCAGTGCGATATGCAAGCTGAACTGGGGGTGTCGTTAACAATGTATTTGCATATGGTAGTGTGAACTGACATGCGAGTCGGTGTGATGCGGGAACCCGCAGTGGATTCGCAGTGTTCTCGCATTGCACCAGTTTATCAATTTTTATGTTTATCAATTATTAAATATATTTTATTTTAATTTATTAATAAATATTTATACTTGTATACTTTATTAAAATTATTTTTTTAATGATTATAAATGTATTTTGCATTTATATGAATGGTGTATAGCTGCATTACATATGTGGATTACATTCATTTACTATACACCATTCACATTTAAATAGGCACATGTATGATCTTTAAATATTGATAAAAACAATATTATAATTAGGTTAATGTATATTGTGTAGGGGAATTTAACTTTATTATTTTATTAATATGTTGGGGAATAATGTGTGCTGATTCGTGTTACACTTTTGTATTTTATGGTTCCTCATACTGTAATCCCGCTATATCACGCGAGATTATAGTGAGAGGAGCCATTCCCAGGAGTTCCCGGCGTTTGTAGATCGCTCCTCAACTCAACATGAGAAGCGATCTACACACTTTCATAAAGAGGCACTCAGAGGAGAGCGATCTCCTCTGAGAATGCCTGAGAACTGAAAAGCGGTATTTTACCGCAGTTTCATAAAAGGACACCATCGTGAAGGTTCTTCTTCTCATATTTTGACCACTGTAGCATTGTCTCTAGAGAGGTTGGTCTGACAGGAGCATTACAATTCTACCATACGTTCCTCCGCTTAGAGGAGTATCTGCTTAGAGGTGTATTTATATCTGGAGATGCAGTGTGAGAGAGTAGTGTGTGCATTGGATTTAAAAGTATTCCATACTATCCCAAATAGGGCCGAGTCAGTTTTTAGTAAAGAAAAATCCCCACTCAGTCTGCACATCCTCCAAATCAGGAAGAACAGTCAGCCAAAGGGGGTTTAGGCGCCACATATATGCCATAGTGATCCTTGCTGCCTTCCATGTACCATAGTGATCCTTCCTGCCCTTCCATGTACCATAGTGATCCTTCCTGCCCTTCCATGTACCATAATGATCCTTCCTGTCTTCCATGTACCATAGTGGTCCTTCCTGCCTTCCATGTGTCATAGTGATCCTGTCTTCCATGTGATATAGTAAACATTCTTTTCTACCTTCAATGTGCCATAGTGATCCTTCCTGCCTGCCTTCCATGTGTCATAATTGATGCTTCCTGCCTTCCATTTGCCATAGTGATCCTTCCTGCCTTCCATTTGCCATAGTGATCCTTCCTGCCTTCCATTTGCCATAGTGATCTTTCCTGCCTCCATGTGTCATAGTGATCCTTCCTGCCTTCCATATGTCATAGTAATCCTTCCTGCCTTCCATATACCATATTGTTCCTTCCTGCCTTCCAAGTACCATAGCAACCCTTCCTGCCTTCCATGTGTCCTAGTGATCCTTCCATGTGCAATAGTGATCCTTCCTACCTTCTATGTGCCATAGTAATTCTCCCTGCCTTCTATATATTAGTAACCCTTCCTGCCTTCCATATGTCATAGTGATCCTTACTGCCTTCCATGTGCAATAGTGATTCTTCCTGCCTTCCATGTGCCGTAGTGATCCTTCCCCCCTTCCATGTACCATAGTGATCCCTCCTTCCTTTCTTCCATGTACCATAGTGCTTTCCATGTAGCCTGCATTCCATGTACCCTCCCCCTCCCACTTTCACATTTGGCCACTTTATTAGGTACACCTGTTGAATTGCTTGGTAACACAAATTGCTAATCAGCCAATCACATGACAGCAACTCAATGCATTTAGGCATCTAGTCGTGTGAAGACGACTTTCTCCAGTTCAAACCGAGCATCAGAATGGGGAAGAAAGGGGATTTAAGTGACTTTGAACGTGGCGTGACTTTTGGTGCCAGGCGGGCTGGTCTGAATATTTCAAAAACTGCTGATTTACTGAGATTTTCACTCACAACCATCTCTAGAGTTTACAGAGAATGGCCTCTATTGATGTCAGAGGCTAGAGGAGAAGGGATAGACTGGTTCGAGATGATAGGAAGACAGCCGTAACTCAAATGGCCACTTGTTACAACCAAGGTATGCAGAATACAATCTCTGAACACACAACACATTGAACCTTGAAGCAGATGGGCTACAGCAGCAGAAGACCACACCAGGTGCCACTCCTGTCAGCTAAGAACAGGAAACTGAGACTACAATTCGCACAAACTCACTAAAATTGAACAATAGAACATTGGAAAAACGTTGCCTGGTCTGATGAGTCTCGATTTCAGCTGCAACATTCAGAAGTTAGGGTCAGAATTCAGTGTAAACAACATGAAAGCATGGATCTCTTCTGCCCTGTATCAAATGTTTAGGCTGGTGGTGTAATGGTGTTGGGGATATTTTCTTTGCACACTTTAGGCCCCTTAGTACTGATTGAGCATTGTTTAACCACTTAAGGACTAGAATCGTTTTGGATTTTAGGTGTTTACATGTTTAAAACAGGTTTTTTTGCTAGAAAATTACTTAGAACCCCAAAACATTATATATGTTTTTTTTTCTAACACCCTAGAGAATAAAATGGCGGTCATTGCAATACTTTTTTTTGCACCGTATTTGCGCAGCGGTCTTATAAGCGCACTTTTTTTGGAAAAAATTCACTTTTTTGAATAAAAAAATAAGACAACAGTAAAGTTAGCCCAATTTTTTTTTATATTGCGAAATATAATGTTACGCCAAGTAAATTGATACCCAACATGTCACGCTTCAAAATTGCCCCCGCTCGTGGAATAGCGTCAAACTTTTACCCTTAAAAATCTCCATAGGCGACGTTTAAAAAATTCTACAGGTTGCATGTTTTGCGTTACAGAGGAGGTCTAGGGCTAGAATTATTGCTCTTGCTCTACCGGTCGCGGCGATACCTCACATGTGTGGTTTGACCACCGTTTTCATATGCGGGCGCTACTCACGTATGCGTTCGCTTCTGCGCGCGAGCTCGTCGGGACAGGGCGCTTTAAAAAAAAAATTTTTTTTTTTATTATTTATTTTACTTTATTTTATTTATTTTTTCACTGTTTAAAAAAAAAAAAATTTGGATCACTTTTATTCCTATTACAAGGAATGTAAACATTTTGAATAAAACATGACAGGTCCTCTTAAATATGAGATCTGGGGTCAAAAAGTCCTCAGATCTCATATTTAGACTAAAATGCAAAAAAAAAAAAAAAAAAAAAAAAAAAAAAGTCGTTTAAAAAAATGACACAAAAAATTGTGCCTTTTAAGAGAAGTGGGCGGAGCCGTCATAACGACGTCGCTCCGGCCGTCACGTGGTATAGAGACGGGTGGGGGCCATCTTGGCCTCACTCGTCTCAGTACCTCGGCAGTGACAGGTCCCGATCTCCTCCGCCGCTACCGACGGCTCCGGTAAGCGGCGGAGGGCGCGGGAGAGCGGCGGGAGGGGGGGTGGCACCTCTCCCGCCGCCGATAACGGTGATCTCGCGGCGAACCCACCGCAGAGACCACCGTTAATGTGTACAGAACCGCTCACTGTAAAGATGGATACCTCGGTTGTGGCAGCAGCTGCTGCCGTTACCGAGATATCCATCTTCAAAAAAATGACGTACATATACAGTGAGCGGTTGTCAAGTGGTTAAACACCACGGTCTACCTGAGTATTGTTGCTGTTGACCATCCCTTTATGACTACAGTGTATCCATCTTCTGATGGCTACTTCCAGCAGGATAATGCACCATGTCACAAACAGTGTTGCCAAGCGTCAGTATTTTTACTGTCAGCCAGTAAAAACAGTCACTTTTCTCCTGCCAGTAAATGCCAGTGACAGGAAAAGGTTGCCAGTAAAAAATATGGCTGCGATGCTCCAGAAGTGCCTGCTTCCGCGTGTTTGGACGGCGCCCGTAGAGGATGGGTCTGGCAGAAGCGGTGCCTGAGCGTGTTGCGTGATGTCATGGTGCAGGAGAGCCGAGCGGAGCTGAGCGGAGCGTCCGGAGCCTTGTGTACGGTTCTGCGGGATGGGAGTTATGCTGCGTACACACGGTCGGACTTTTCGTCTACAAAAGTCAGACAGCCTGTCCGACAGACTTTCGGCAGACTTTCGGCGGACTTGCGGCGGACTTGCGGCATACTTTCTAACGAACGGACTTGCCTACACACGACCACACAAAAGTCCGACGGATTCGTACGTGATGACGTACACCGGACTAAAATAAGGAAGTTCATAGCCAGTAGCCAATAGGTGCCCTAGCGTGGCTTTTTGTCCGTCGGACTAGCATACAGACGAGCGGATTTCGGGGTCCGTCGTAGTTACGACGTAAAGATTTGAAGCATGTTACAAATCTAAAGTACGTCGGATTTGAGGCTAAAAAAGTACGTTGAAAGTCCGGAGAAGCCCACACACGATCGGATTACCAGCCAGCTTTAGTCCGTCAGCGTCCGTTGGACTTTTGTAGACGAAAAGTCCGACCGTGTGTACGCGGCATAAGGCAAGCCGGGAACGGGACTGTCAGTGTTGTTTGGACTGGAGTTGACTGGAGGGACCACCTGGCGTGGAGAGAGACTGTCACTGTGACTCAGGAGGGGAGGTATCATGTCAGTGAGGTGTCATCATCATCTGTGCTGCTGCACATTGCTGTCAGTGTCATTGTGAGAGTCAGTGTCGTGTGTGTGCCGCCCTTACCATCTCGAAAATAAAATAGGAAATATGTTTTTTGCCTTACTATCTACCTTAACCACCTCAATACCGGGCACTTTCAACCCCTTCCTGCCCAGGCCATTTTTCAGCTTTCAGCGCTGTCACACTTTGAATGACAATTGCGCGGTCATGCAACACTGTACTCAAATTAATTTTTAATCATCTTCTTCACACAAATAGAGCTTTCTTTTGGTGGTATTTAATCACTGCTGGGTTTTTTATTTTTTACTAAAAAAAAGAAGACTGGTAATTTGGAAAAAAAAAAACGTTTTTCCTAGTTTCTGTCAGTAAATTTTGTGAATAAGTAATTTTGCTCATTCACTGATGTGCGCTGATGAGGCTGCACTAATGGGCACTGATGAGGTGGCACTTATGGGCACTGATGAGGCGGCACTAATATGCCACACTGATGGGCACTGATAGGTGGCACTGATAGGCAGCACTGGTGGGCACTACTGATGGGCACCGATGGGTGGCACTCATGTATAGCTCCCAACTGTCCCTGATTTTGAAGGACTGTTCCTGATTTGGAACAAAGTTTTTCTGTCCCTCTTTCCCCCTCATTTGTCCCTCATTTTAGTCCCATCTATATAGTTGTATATAAAATGCACTTTTTATCTTTCAAAAAAGAGTTTCCCAGTGCTAAACCTGTCATCCAACTTCTAAATTGCTACATTTGTAAATGTCAATAGACAATATAAGCCCCGGTTCACACAGGGGCGACTTGTCAGGCGACTTAGCCGCCTCCCGTTCTGTACTACGGAACCGTTCCAATAGGAGCGGCTCAAAAAGGTTCCTGTACTACTTTTGGGGCGACTTCAGGCGACTTGCATTGACTTCTATACAGAAGTCGTTTTGCAAGTCGCCACTGAAGTCGTGTGCAGGTCGCCTCTGTGAGTCGGCCTGCAAGTCGTGTTGCCCCTGTGTGAACCGGCAGTAAAGGAAAAAATAGTGGTAAAAAAGCACTTGAGGGTTTAACTAATCATTTTTGTTTGTGGCAGGGGGCGTGTCCTATGCCTACATAGTTTTTCTAATAGGTGTCCCTCGTTCCCATCTCAGAAAATTGGGAGGTATGCTGATGGGCATTAATGGGCAGCACTGATGAGCACTGAAAGGCAGCACTGACTGGCATCTGATTGGTGGCACTGAGGGGCTTTACTGTAATCAGGGCACATATATATATATATATATATATATATATATATATATATATAAATATGTGTGTGTGTGTGTGTAAAGCGCTGTGTAGATTGACAGAGCGATATAAGTATCTGTAATAAATAATGCATTCCTCTCCATGTACCATATACATATAAAAGAGAAAACTACATGAGATTGATTTGTATAGCTTGCACACTCCAAACCTTGCATGTTCTTTTTACTTTCCTGTTCATTTCTAAACGTCTGCAGTTTTACATAAAAGCCAGTTGTTCGTTTTGTTACATTCCAATAAAGCAGCTTCAGAAAAAAAAAAAAAAAGAAAGGGAAAAAAAAAAGTAGAACAAGCAGAGGATAGAGCTAGAGGCCCTGAATAGTTTGCAGTTCACATTGCTGGGATGTTTTAGCAGGAGGCAGCGTTCTATTGTGTGCAGGCTGAAAAGTGGCAGCAAAAACAAACGGAGGAGAGGAGGAGAGAAGAGAGGAGCATGCCAGTCCTCTCCCGGGGAAGGAGTTAGGAAAGTTGTGGGGGGACAGGCTCCTCGTGTGACTGCCACATACTGCCGGACCATGACTGCAGGAGCTGGCCCGTGAGCAGGGACTATGGGCAACGGTATGTGCTCCAGAAGACAGAAGAGGATCTTCCAGGCTCTCGCCTTCCTGGCGGTAACCTTCGCCTTCGTCTATGGAGCTCTACTCAACTATGAGCTGCAGAAGCAGCTGAAGAAAGCCGAGGTTCTGGCACTCAAGTATCAGCAGCACCAGGAGTCCCTGTCCGCACAGCTCCAAGGTATGTCTATGGGGGACATCCCTCTGCATGGCCACACCAGTACCAGTCATAGGATGTCTATGGGGGGCATCCCTCTGCATAACCACACCAGTACCAGTCATAGGATGTCTATGGGGGGCATCCCTCTGCATAACCACACCAGTACCAGTCATAGGATGTCTAGGGGGGGCATCCCTCTGCATAACCACACCAGTACCAGTCATAGGATGTCTATGGGGGCATCCCTCTGCATAACCACACCAGTACCAGTCATAGGATGTCTATGGGGGGCATCCCTCTGCATAACCACACCAGTACCAGTCATAGGATGTCTATGGGGGGCATCCCTCTGCATAACCACACCAGTACCAGTCATAGGATGTCTATGGGGGGCATCCCTCTGCATAACCACACCAGTACCAGTCATAGGATGTCTATGGGGGGCATCCCTCTGCATGGCCACACCAGTACCAGTCATAGGATGTCTATGGGGGGCATCCCTCTGCATGGCCACACCAGTACCAGTCATAGGATGTCTATGGGGGGCATCCCTCTGCATGGCCACACCAGTACCAGTCATAGGATGTCTATGGGGGGCATCCCTCTGCATGGCCACACCAGTACCAGTCATAGGATGTCTATGGGGGGCATCCCTCTGCATGGCCACACCAGTACCAGTCATAGGATGTCTATGGGGGGGCATCCCTCTGCATGGCCACACCAGTACCAGTCATAGGATGTCTATGGGGGGCATCCCTCTGCATGGCCACACCAGTACCAGTCATAGGATGTCTATGGGGGGCATCCCTCTGCATGGCCACACCAGTACCAGTCATAGGATGTCTATGGGGGGCATCCCTCTGCATGGCCACACCAGTACCAGTCATAGGATGTCTATGGGGGGCATCCCTCTGCATGGCCACACCAGTACCAGTCATAGGATGTCTATGGGGGGCATCCCTCTGCATGGCCACACCAGTACCAGTCATAGGATGTCTATGGGGGGCATCCCTCTGCATGGCCACACCAGTACCAGTCATAGGATGTCTATGGGGGGCATCCCTCTGCATAACCACACCAGTACCAGTCATAGGATGTCTATGGGGGGCATCCCACTACATGGCCACACCAGTACCAGTCATAGGATGTCTATAGGGGGCATCCCACTACTTAGCCACACCAGTACCAGCCATATGATGTCCATGGGGGTGGATATCCCACTACGTGGCCACACCAGCACCAGCCAAAGGATGTCTATGGGGGGCATCCCACTACATTGCCACACCAGTACCAGCCATGGCTTTTATTATTACAGCTGAGTCTTCAAAATCACAATGGAAATGTCAGATTTCAGTTGCATTTGATCCATTAAAACAAAGTTACAGGTTCTTCAGTCTTAACAAATATATAAAAAATATATATAAAAAAGCACACTCACCTGTCCAGGAATCCAGCATTGTTTTCGCTTGGGACGGTTCTTCACCAGTCTCCTGATCCCTGGCGCAGTCACCTTTACTGTGGGCGGCCAGCTTCCCAGTGTGCATGTATGAGCTGTGCTGCGCTTGGTGCACGGTCCGGTGTGGTTTAGTTCACCGGTTCAGGTGCAATTTTTACTTGAATTCACACCTGAACGAGAGCTAAAATCGAACACGGCCACAGCAACCCCAGACGTGTGAACCGGCTCCATTGAAAGCTTGTCCGTTTCACATGTTATGCGAATCGGATGCGGTTCAAAACACATTTGATTCGCATATATGTGTACCGAACCTAAAAGACAGGTTCTGTAGATTTTGCAGAATGATGGACTGCAGAGATTTTTGGAGTTTAACTTATCCCCCCCATTATTTATGCAGCGTTACAATGACTCAGTAGGTCTCTGTTCACACCTGAATGCATTGGCCAGAGCGAGAAGTATGTCACCAACCCATAAAGGATCTCCAGAACAGGTACAAAGCTTTATTTGAGCCACGCAGGACCCTTTCATCAAGCATGTGACTGTCACATGCCTGATGAAGGGGTTCTGCATCGTTACATGTCCTGCGTCGTCCCATGCCTGGTGAAGGGGTCCTGTGTCGTCACATGCCTGATGAAGGGGTCCTGTGTCGTCACATGCCTGATGAAGGGGTCCTGTGTCGTCACATGTCTGATGAAGGGGTCCTGTGTCGTCACATGCCTGGTGAAGGGGTCCTGTGTCGTCACATGCCTGATGAAGGGGTCCTGTGTCGTCACATGTCTGATGAAGGGGTCCTGTGTCGTCGCATGTCTGATGAAGGGGTCCTGTGTCGTCGCATGCCTGATGAAGGGGTCCTGTGTCGCCACATGTCTGATGAAGGGGTCCTGTGTCGTCACATGCCTGGTGAAGGGGTCCTGTGTCGTCACATGCCTGATGAAGGGGTCCTGTGTCGTCACATGCCTGATGAAGGGGTCCTGTGTCGTCACATGCCTGATGAAGGGGTCCTGTGTCGTCACATGCCTGATGAAGGGGTCCTGTGTCGTCACATGCCTGATGAAGGGGTCCTGTGTCGTCACATGCCTGATGAAGGGGTCCTGTGTCGTCACATGCCTGATGAAGGGGTCCTGTGTCGTCACATGCCTGATGAAGGGGTCCTGTGTCGTCACATGCCTGATGAAGGGGTCCTGTGTCGTCACATGCCTGATGAAGGGGTCCTGCGTCGTCACATGCCTGATGAAGGGGTCCTGCGTCGTCACATGCCTGATGAAGGGGTCCTGTGTCGTCACATGCCTGATGAAGGGGTCCTGTGTCGTCACATGCCTGATGAAGGGGTCCTGTGTCGTCACATGCCTGATGAAGGGGTCCTGTGTCGTCACATGCCTGATGAAGGGGTCCTGTGTCGTCACATGCCTGATGAAGGGGTCCTGTGTCGTCACATGCCTGATGAAGGGGTCCTGTGTCGTCACATGCCTGATGAAGGGGTCCTGCGGCGTCACATGCCTGATGAAGGGGTCCACGAGGCTCTGAAACATTGCTTCTATAACTATGGATCAGTTGTGGTGATTCTTGGCGTGCTGGTGACATACTTCTCACTTTGGAAGTCTTCTGTTGTTCGGCCATTGGTAGCTGCACTACCCAATTACATATACAGCCACTTTCAGGAACGTGTGTGTTTGAAATATTGTGCTTGAATGCATTGGCTGACGCATTACAAGAACAAGTTTTGGGACTAGTTCACATCTGTGCATTTCTTTTGTGTGTATTATGGGGAAAAAAAGTACAGTTTTTATTTATTTTTGGTGCAACAATGCTCATGAGAAATGCATAAAAAAACAGCAACAAAAAAAACCAACTCATGAAAATGCAGGCACACAAGTGGAACCCAGCCAAAAAAAGAATACAATTTTGTCATGGAAAAGGTAATAAATGGTTGGATTGATGGTGGAAGTTTACAGCATGCCTCCAATGACTTGTGTGTTCCCATAATGTCTGTGACAATCATTGGCCATGCTGGGAGTAGTCACCTTTGCAGTGACAATCTGCGACATTTGTCTGTGTAGTTGCTCTTTGTGATCACTATAACAAATATTTTCTTAGTGCTTTGACCTGGTATTATGATAAACACTATACTTTTCATTCATTCACTCTTCTAAAAGATTACATGTACTAGTAAATAGATGATTTTATTTGTAAAACATTTTGTTGAATAGGAGTGGACTGGTCTTAGCCCTAAGGGGACTCTATAGTATGGAGTGGGAAGGACTGTTATTTATGATGAAAGCTTTTCAGTGTGACAGTGCTAGATGTAGGCTATCAAAGCCTTGGAAAAAGTGTTTGCAGATGCTCTGAAGGCTACATCCGCTTATCTGAAAGGAATGTCAGAGAGCAATCCTACCTCTCTAAGTAAACTTTGCTGTGTCCTGCTCCTCCTCCCCCTTTAGGCTTACAGACGTGTACATATTCTGGAAAGGCACACAGCATCTTAGCCAGGAATGACTAGCACTCCCTCCACAGCTATTACATGAAGCACAGGATGGGGGACATTTAGTTCCTTCTGTTACTGGGCTGTAATGAAGGAGCACAGAAACCTAACACTACAAATTGTACATTTGTTTCAACTGAGAAAACTTCTGTAACTTTTGATTTAATCCTGGACTGAAAAAAAAAAGTATCAATATTTGTCTTTAAAGACCCTGCTGAGGACATGTATATATGTATATTGTGTTCCTTCAGCTCCCATGTGTCTTCACATCGCTACAGAAGATGTTTTTATGGAGCAGTAGTAATGGTTGTATTACAATGTAATCAAATAAAAGGCCACTATTGTGAAATGAATTGTGTGCTGATAACTACATGTAGTGACCGTGATAAGGACTCTGTAAATCAGATACATTTTATTTGACTTTATATTTTTCTCCACATGTTGTCCAAAGAAATGATAGTGATAGAGGTTAGACGGTATATATTACTGGCAGGGGTTATGGAGAAAAAGTAAAAGAAGGCAGCATACAAATTATGTACTGAATGCTATCATTGCATGTATTAACACTGCACGCAGGTAGAAGAATATAATATTTTTTTCAATATAGTGAATTAAAGTGGTTGTAAAGCCTGAAGGTTTTTATTTTTTGTAATCTTCATCCATTCTATGCCTGAAGGTAAAAAACCTTCAGTATACAGCCCCTCTTGCAATAACTACCCCAACCCCCACCCAATACTTACCCAAGCCCAATTCTGATCCAGCGCTGTGTTTGAGAGCAGCTTCTGTCCCAGCTCTCTGCCTCTCCTCATTGGCTCCTGCTGCTGTCAATCACAGCCCAGTGAGGTGGAAGCAGGGTTGTCCCCGTTCTTTGTGTCTTATGAGTGGACCTCAAAAGCGAGCACACACGAGTGCCCCCATAGCAAGCTATTGGTCTTCTGGGGAAAGGGGGCGGAGGATGCACAGGGGTGTCGGTGTGTGGAGAGGAAGAGATAACATTTAGCTCTGCTGCAGGTGAGCAGCAGAGCTGGAGGTTTTTTTTTGTTTTGGATGTTGGAGCTGGATCAGTTTCCTGGAGCCCGGATGCTCAGGGCGTGGGGCAAAGGGAGTTGCTCACACCTGGTGCTGGCGGTGAGTGGGCTGGTGGAAGCCCAGGCGCTGAGACGCGGTTTCTGGTCGCCATGGTAACCTGGCGCCTGGGATTTGTCAAGCTCTGATTTATACTTGAATAGATTTTCACACCAGATACAGTCCAGTGTGTTTTTTATTCTGCATGGAAAGTGTTTAGCGTAGATTCCAATGACCCTAGTTCATACCAGTGCAAGTACATTCCAGTGCAGCCAACAAAAGTAGAACATGATGGAATGTGGCAAAATGCATTAAATTCTTACCAGAACACGTATGTCCTCAATTGAGATGAAGAAAAAAAAAGTAAAAAAATGCATTAAAAATGCACACAGAAATGCATCAGGAATGCAGAAATTGTGGTGTGAACCAGCCCTTCATCCAAAGTTTGGTGTCACTTTAACCACTTGCCAACCAGCTGCCGTCATTATACAGCAGCAGGTCGGCATGATCCCACGAACCATCGTAGCTATCCCTTTAAGCGGGATAGTAGGCGCACGCGCACCAGCTGCACAGCGGGGGTGCCGATACTCGTGACCAGCAGTCATGATGATCGCCGGCCACGAGGGATCGTGGGAACGAGAGGCAGAACAGGGACGTGTGTGTGTGTGTGTGTGTGTGTGTGTGTGTGTGTGTGTGTGTGTGTGTGTGTGTGTGTGTGTGTGTGTGTGTGCGTGCACACACACACATCCCAGTTCTGTGAGGAGAGAGAGATCGTGAGTTCCTACGAGCTGGGAACCACGATCTCTCATCTGTTATAGTCAGTCCCAACCCCCACAGTTAGAACACACACATAGGGAAACCTATTGATTGCCCCCTAGTGTTAACCCCTTCCCTGCCAGTGACATTTATACAGTAATCAACCCAAAAATGTGTCAAAAGTGTCTGATGTGTCCGCCATAATGTTGCAGTCTCGATAAAAATCGCAGATTGCTGCCATTACTAGTAGAAAAAAAAAATAATAATAAATAAAAAGGCAAAAAATCTATCCCCTATTTTGTAGACGCTATAACTTTTGCGCAAACCAATCAATATACGCTTTTTTTGCAATTTCTATTACCAAAAATATGTAATCGAATACATGTCGGCCTAAACTGAGGAAAAAAAAATAGCTTTTTTTAAAAAAATTGGGCCTATTTATTACAGCAAAAAGTACAAAATATTGTGTTTTTTCAAAATTGTCGCTCTTTTGTTTATATCGCAAAAATAAAAAACGCAGAGATGATCAAATGGCACCAAAAGAAAGCTCTATTTGTGGGAAAAAAAGGGACGTCCATTTTTGTTTGGGTACAGCGTTGCACGACCGCGCAATTGTAAGTTAAATCAACGCAGTGCCGTATCGCAAAAAATGGCCTGGTGATTGAGCAGCCAATTCTCCTGGGGCTGAAGTGGTTAAAGCAGTATTAATCTCAAACCAAAGAATGTTATATATTGCAGCTTACCAATCATTAGATGAGGTGGCTCTATTAGTTTTTCTTTTTTTAGGTCCTGTTAAAAAAACAGACTTACTGGTAGGATCACCAGGTGAAAATAAGCATTGGTTCATACTTATGCGCTGTACACACGGTCGGATTTTCCGACAGAAAAAGTGCGATGGGATTGTGTTGTCGGAAATTCCGATCGTGTGTGGGCTCCATCTGACTTTTTCTGTCGGAATTTCCGACACACAAAGTTTGAGAACAGGCTATAAAATTTTCCGACAACAAAATCCGATCGGTTAAATTCTGATTGTGTGTACACAAATCCGATGCACAAAGTGCCACGCATGCTCAGAATAAATTAAGAGACGAAAGCTATTGGCTACTGCCCCGTTTATAGTCCTGACGTACGTGTTTTACGCCACCGCGTTCAGAACGATCTGATTTTCCAACAACTTTGTGTGACCGTGTGTATGCAAGACAAGTTTGAGCCAACATCCGTCGGAAAAAATCCATGGATTTTGTTGGTGGAATGTCCGATCAATGTCCGACCGTGTGTACGGGGCATAAGAGCTGCAATGTGAATCGCACAGGAACCACACCGCGTTCCTGTGCAATTTAAATGTGATTCAGTGTGGTGTGATTTGAGCCCATTCATTTTGAATGGGCTCAGATTGCATTGCACCATAGAAATGCAGGCACCTTTTTTAGAGCCACACCAGAACCACAGCGCTTGGTCATTTTGTACGAACCTACGTCTGTGATCCATTTTAGGTGTTGTTAACTTTGTATTGACATCCACAGCGGATAGCACACAATGTGATTGCAATGCGGTGCAGGAAACGCACAGGGATCATTGCGTTTCCCACACCACATATGTGTTAACTTAGACTTAAGGAAAGAAAGCCTAAAAAAAAACAAATGCAGCAATCACATCTAAGAATTGGTAAGCTGCAATATAAGAAATGTTTGTTTTTGGGTTTAATACTGATTTCGGTAACCTCATGCTCTCATGTAGCCCACCTGGTAAATTGCTTACCTTCCTCTCCACTCCCATGATCTTCACTGTGTGGCCCAGTTGGAAAAAGACCTGGAAAAAATGTTTTAACAAGAAAAGGCTGTGCAGCTCCAGGCAGAAGGTAAGTATGTTATCAGTCAGGCTGCACATAAGCCATTCCTAGCTTAAGGCCACCTTCACATCTAGCGTAGGTTGAACATGCTTTTTTTTGCACATCACGCATAGTGAAGCCTATTCACTCAAATGAGCAACAAATGCACCAGAGAAACTCCAGAATCTTTTTAGGTGTAGAGCTTCATGCATTTTTTACCGTACATTTTAGCATGTTTGTAGTGTGTTTTATAGCATGCAAAAATGTGTGTGGCTGCTTTTGGGGTGCCATTAGGAGTTACACTGCACGCACAAGGCACTTTTTTCAACCGTTTCTGTAATGTGCAGGTGTGAATGGGGCTTTATGGATGAGTGAGTGATGACACTGTGATATCCCCTGGTGAATTTCCATTGGCTAACTTTTGCATTTAAAGGGGAACTCCAAACTTCACTCCATTATCAAAAGGCTGTGAGCTGCCTTCACCAATCCAAACCACATTCTTTTTCAGAGCATACAACAGGGCCAGCTAGGAAAGGGGCGAGAAGGGTGATCGCCCAACCCCCTCCTGAACCATACAAGGCTACATGCACTCAACATAGCTGGCTGCCTTTTTAGGCATGTTGGGCTTAGCCCAATACCAACCACAAAGTACCTTGTACCCACTAGTTTAAAGGGGCTTTCCACATTCTGTAAAGCCCCCTGTCTGCAGCCCCCTACAACCCAGCCTAGGGTTGTGTGGAAGAGGCCCTTGTCTCCCTGAATATGGGAACAAGGTGGTTGACTTTTGGGGTGCCCGAGCCCCTCCTGCCCCCAAGCATCCACCCCCCTTTTCATGGGCTGGCTTGCTGTGTGTTTGGCTAGGGGTTTGTTAGTGTGTGGGAGGGGCATACATTTTTTTTGAGTTTGGGGTGATATTTTTTACGTGGGGGTTCTCATAAGCCTTAACAAACCCAAATGGCCTTGTATGTATTGGGGGGGGGGGGCAGGCTAATTTTTGTTTTGTGTCAAAATCTTGCAGCTGCAATGTAGACTTGTAACTTTTCTCTAAAGCCGTACATCTTTGAAGCCGCTTTCAAGCAATTTTGCATTTTTAAAGGCACTTCTTGTTTCGTTTTTTGGGGTTGTCCAAATTGGTGACATTTAGGATGCTTTCACACCGAGGCGTAGGTGGTAAAACACTGCTATTTTTAGCGGCGCTTTACCATCATTTTAGCGGCACTTTTGGCCGCTAGCAGGGTGCTTTTAACCCCCGCTAGCGACCGAAAAAGGGTTAAAACCACCCGCAAAGCGCTTTGCCGGTGGTGCAGCCATATTGATTTCAATGGGCAGGGCCGCTTTAGGAGCTCCTACAGCGCTGCAAAGATGTTGCTTGCAGGACTTTTTTTTCACGGTCCTGCAAGCGCACGGCTTCAGTGTGAAAAGCACTCGGACTTTCACACTGGAGAGACAGGAAAGGCTCTTTACAGGCGCTATTTTTAGCGCTGTAGCGCCTGTAAAGCGCTTCAGTGTGAAAGCAATCTTAGCGTGGGACCTGGGCCGACATATCCATTTAAAGGCCAATAACTACGATAGAAGGTAAGCCAGCCAAGTGGGGACTAGCAAAATTAACAAGTCAGTTCTCATAGACGGCAATGGTATTTGTTGTATAACTTTTGCCCATGTTAGGCTCTTTGTTTGCTGGCCTGGACTGGGGGGGTGTTTGTCCCATTTCTGTAATTTTGTAGCATGCTGGATGATGTGCTTAATTTTGGACAGAGGAGTGGCTTATTTTGTGCTAGCTGCATTTGGGTTGATCTGGGCATGCTCAGGGACTTTGATTTTTTTTTTTCCTGTGCCTTTTAGTGTGTGAAATGATTTGGGCTGGTCTGGACATGCTCAGGGACTTTGCTTTTTTTTTTCTTCTTTTTGTGTGTGAACAGCACTTGAATGTTCTGGGCATGCTCAGAGTGTGTTTTTTGGGTTAGTAATTTAAAGACATCCTTAACAGGTGTACCCACTTAGAAGTTCTGTCTCTACACTGGGTGAACTTTCATTTGTTGTGTGTTTCATGGACTGTCCATGTGTTTTCAATTGCCTCATTAGCACGCAAACCTATGTTATATAAAGCTTGCAGATAGCATTCTTTACCTTGCCCTGAAAAGTGTGTGTGTGTACACATTTGGGTGTCATAGAGTTTGTAACACATGTATTTTCCTCTTTGTATTTTGTTTGTTATGTCTTTGCAAAACAGATCTGTTTTAGAGCAAGTTTTTTTACTTTGGTTTATCGTATTTTTTTGGAGAGGGGATATTTTCCATAGAAATATTTTTGATGTTGTCAGTGTGTGTTGTTTTGTAGGTTGTTTCACTTTGATTTAATTGTCTGTGCTGCATTGTGTTGCAAAATTATCCTCGATGTTGTGATTAATTAATGTTGTATAGATGTCTATAGATGTCTGTGGTGCACTCCTGTTAATTTCCTCTGCAAAATGGTCAGACCTCAAAACCATATTCTGTTAGTGTCTCCAATTAACATATTTATTTTAATTTTGTTTTTCCTTCCTATTTTCCAAGTCCTGTTTTGTTGACCAATAAAAATTGTAGCAAATTTTTATGTTTTTATGTGTTTTGTAGGGCTGCAACTAACGATTATTTTCATAATCTATTAGTTAGCCGATTATTGTTTTTGATTATTCGGTTAATAACCTTAAAAAAAAAGTGTGGTGTATAATTTAGTTAATATGTAAAGTTTTAAAAAAGGCAATTTATTCTTAAATATCTCTATGCAGTGGTAAATAAAAATGGCCAACTATATGGTTGGGGGGCAAAATATCTAATTCACTCTGAGAATAACAGACAGAAGAGATATACTGTATATATTATAAGAGGAGATATACTGTATAAGAGGAGATATACTGTATATACTATTAGAGGAGAGATAAGAACATTCGTTCGATTTTCTAATCGTTAGTGGGGTCAAATCGACGTTCATTTTCAACCACAGTAATGGGAAAATTTGGAAATAATAAAAAACTTCTTGGTGAAAGGAATTATCAGACAGTGTATGTGGTTTTCGTTCAGAAATTACAATTATTTTAAAAACAAGTGAAAATTTCAAACATTCTTTCATTCATCGAATGTACAAAGATTTTTCGTCGGAATATTCTCATCTGAAAATTGATCGGTGTGGCCAGCATAAGGCTCGGTGCACACCTATGCAGTTTGCTTTTGATCTGTTTCTGCAGTGCTTTTTGCTGTGCGTTTTGATTTTTTGAGCACAGGATTTTGCTGCGATTTGCGTTTTTGCTTTTTTTTGGCCAATTTGTTGTTGGGCAGATTAAAAAAAAAAGCACTGTTTTGCGTTAAAAAAAAAGTCACTGACGCTTTCCAAATACGCAGCGGCTGAAAAAGCATAGATGTGAACGTGTCCCATAGGAAACCCTGTAAATGAACTGTAGTCCGTTTCTGCAAAAAGCACCAAAAAACACAGATGTGAACCAGGTGTAAGACGTTTAGTAACATAATGGGGTTAAAAAAACGAATATTAGCTCTTTATAATACAAAAAAAGCAAATCACTACTGTAAGGGGTTCATTTTTTTTTTTTTTTACTGTAGAACTGTGAAAGAAATAGTTACAGTAGCGATTATTTGCTCTTTTTGTACTATAAAGGGCTCATTTTAGTTTTTTTTTTTAACCATATTATGTTACTGGCCGATTCATCGATTATGAAATTAATCGATTACTATTTTCATAATCGATTAGTTGTCGATTGATTAGTTGTTTCAGCCCTAGTGTTTTGTTAATTTTCATGCAACAGATTTCCCAGCTGCAGCTTAACTAGGCTGATCGGCATGGCAAAGCAAAAAAAGGTGATTTGTCTAAAAGTTACTTTCATGGTAGCATATGCTATGATTGTGCGTATGCTGCCACCAGGAAAGGAAAATTACAGAGAGGTAAGTATTCAATCCTCAAGTACCCCCAACAGCATGTTTTGGGAATTTATCTTGGCTAAAATAGCTGTCCAAAATACCAAGCCATTGACTGTGATTTAAAGCACCTGGGCAAGATGAAGGAAAATCTGCAAACATGGCTTGTTGGGGGTACTCGAGGACAGGGTTGAGAAGCACTGAGCTAAAACTGAGCTCAAGACAATTCTATTCTAATTGTTTGCATTTGAGGGAAACCAAGTGAGTATTCGAACCCCTGATTGTCTTTTTTAGGTTGGGCTTTGTGTCCATTTTCTTAAAATTGGCTTTACTTCCTGTCACATAGCCAAACAGGAAGTGAGGGTAAAACGCTACCAATTTATTTCCTTGGGGACACACAGGGCAATCTAACTAGTGTCCCCATTAGGCAAATTTCACTCTAGCACATTTTTGTGTACACCCCACATTATTACTGTAGGTCTTTTGGGGTTTATAAAGGCAAATCTACTCTGCAATACAAGTGTACTCGCTGTAAATCTGAGGGGAAGCACTGGTGATTTTATCATCCAATAATGTAGAAGCAAAGATGCTGTTTTTTTTATTTTCCTTGCATGTCCCCCTCAGATCTCCAGCCACTGCACTTCCAAGTGCACTTGTAGTGCAAAGTGGATTTGCCTTTAGTAAATAAACCCCAAATCCAAGATACCTAATAATTTGGGGTGTATACAGCAAAATGCTAGAGTGCAATTTCCCTAATGGGGAAACTATTTAGATTGACCTGTGTGTCCCAAAGGAAAAACATTGGTAGGGTTTTTACCCTCACTTCCTGTTTGGCTATGTGACAGGAAGTGAATACATTTGAAGGAGAAAGTGGCAACGTTTGGGAGGTGTCTGCAGTGCTGGGACAAGGTCATTTGGTGCCCAGGGCGGAGATGGCAAACTGCGCCCCCCCCCCCCCCCCCCGACCCCTGTTTTTCACAGATTTTCCCCGATGTGCACCTGCGGCGGCGCGCGGGGAGGAATTAAATAGGAGGACAAAAACTTTTATCTTAGATGTTTACACTTATACCCCTTTCACATTGGGGCACTTTGCAGGCGCTACTGCGCTAAAAACAGCACCTGCAAAACGCCCTGAAAGAGCCGCTACTGTGTCTCCAATGTGAAAGCCCCGAGAACTTTCACACTGGAGCGGTGCGCTGGCAGGACGGTAAAAAAAGTCCTGCTAGCAGCATCTTTGGAGTGAAGGAGTGGTGTGTAATGATGGTAAAGCAGCGCTAAAAATAGCTCAGTTTTACCACCGATGCCGCCCCTGCCCCAGTGTGAAAGGGGGCTTAAGGTTTTTAATGTAGAGCCTGGTGCAACTAATGCACAAAGGGCTTAATTAACTGTGACTGGTCACAAATGCATCAGTGAACAATGGCAATACATTAACCCCCCCCCCCCCCCATGCTGCATATTACAGAAATTAAAACTAGCATTGCTAATTAACCTCCCCTCAGCCTCCCCCCCTCCCCCATTCATGTATTATTCTGCTGCAGATTAATAAATGAACTGTCTGAATACGATTGGGGGAGGGGGGGAGGCTGAGGGGATGTTAATTACCAATGCTACCTATTTTTTAATTTCTGTAATATGCAGCATGGGGGGGGGGTAATGTATTGCCATTGGTCACTGATGCATCAGTGACCAGTGGCAGTACATTAACCCCCCCCCCCCCTCCCATGCTGCATATTACAGAAATTAAAAAATAGGTAGCATTGGTAATTAACCTCTCCTCAGCCTCCTCCCCTCCCCTCATCGGATTCAGACACTTTATTTTAATATCTGCAGATGGCATTGCATTTGTTATTATCTGTTTAGTGCTTACTTTTGTGTCTTGTCTTGTGTCCGTTGTGTGATATACACACTTTGTTGCAGAGGCGTAACTGTAACCTTCAGGGCCCCAGTGCAAGAAACCATGAAGGGCCCCTGACCCGCACTATGATGGGGGAGGGGGGGGGGTGAGAGGGGACAGTGTGAGAGGGGACAGTGTGAGAGGGGACAGTGTGAGAGGGGACAGTGTGAGAGGGGACAGTGTGAGAGGGGACAGTGTGAGAGGGGACAGTGTGAGAGGGGACAGTGTGAGAGGGGACAGTGTGAGAGGGGACAGTGTGAGAGGGGGCAGTGTGAGAGGGGGCAGTGTGAGAGGGGGCAGTGTGAGAGGGGACAGTGTGAGAGGGGGCAGTGTGAGAGGGGACAGTGTGTGGGGGGACAGTGTGAGAGGGGACAGTGTGTGCCCCCCACACACTGCGTGTGAGAGGGGACAGTGTGTGGGGGGACAGTGTGTGGGGGGACAGTGTGAGAGGGGACAGTGTGTGGGGGGACAGTGTGTGGGGGGACAGTGTGAGAGGGGACAGTGTGAGAGGGGACAGTGTGAGAGGGGACAGTGTGTGGGGGGACAGTGTGTGGGGGGACAGTGTGTGGGGGGACAGTGTGTGGGGGGACAGTGTGAGAGGGGACAGTGTGAGAGGGGACAGTGTGAGAGGGGACAGTGTGAGAGGGGACAGTGTGTGGGGGGACAGTGTGTGGGGGGACAGTGTGTGGGGGGACAGTGTGTGGGGGGACAGTGTGAGAGGGGACAGTGTGTGGGGGGACAGTGTGTGGGGGGACAGTGTGAGAGGGGACAGTGTGAGAGGGGACAGTGTGTGGGGGGACAGTGTGTGGGGGGACAGTGTGAGAGGGGACAGTGTGTGGGGGGACAGTGTGTGGGGGGACAGTGTGAGAGGGGACAGTGTGAGAGGGGACAGTGTGAGAGGGGACAGTGTGAGAGGGGACAGTGTGAGAGGGGACAGTGTGTGGGGGGACAGTGTGAGAGGGGACAGTGTGAGAGGGGACAGTGTGAGAGGGGACAGTGTGAGAGGGGACAGTGTGAGAGGGGACAGTGTGAGAGGGGACAGTGTGTGGGGGGACAGTGTGAGAGGGGACAGTGTGTGGGGGGAGAGGTGGGTGGCCAGTGTTGTGCTTTACTTACATGAGAAGCAGCATGCTTCCTTGTCATGTCTGCACTCTGCAGGATGTCCCTCCAGGCAGCACACAGTTCACTTCCCGAATATCATTGTATCCAATGGAGAGGGGAGGGGCCTCTGACCTGAGCATGTATTAGCAAGACTCAGAGTGTACAAGCAGAGGGAGAAACTTGTGCACTCAATCTGCTGGTCAGAGGCCCCTCCCCTCTCCATTGTACTCACTGATATTCGGGAAGTGAACTGTGTGCTGCCTGGAGGGACATCCCGCAGAGCGCAGACATCACATAGCTGCCGATCGCCCCCTTACGCCCCCCTCTCCTGTATAGTTAGATGCCAGCCAGGGGAGGTGCGGCGTCTTGGGGCCCCCCCACACTGGCAGAATTCCAGGGCCCAGTCGCAAGTGCGACTGTTGCGACCCTGAAAATTCCGCCACTGCTTTGTTGGTTCCTCCTCGGTGGCTCCTCTAGGTTGCAGCTTCTGCAGCAGCTCTCTATCTCCTCCCATCCCGCCTCTGGCCATCAGTGATGTCACGCCGCCGGGACGGGACTACGAATCGCCTTCATAGGGGGAGAGAAGCGCTGACAGGGAAGGGGCTTGTGCCGGGTGCAGGAGTGCACTCGGCACATAGTTACAGTACAGCTATTAGCAGCGCCGGCTGGTGTGTATGTACTACTATGATGAAGCACACTGCCAGCACTTCATCTGCGCCCCCCTCCCTTCAGCAAATTCTATCGCCCAGGGCATCCGCCCCTTCCGCCCCTGCCTTGTACCGGCTCTGGGTGTCTGCACCCTATCAGGGGTGCAGACACCCCCAAAAACTGACAAGACTTCTAATCCTTCTGCACTCTATCCCCAAGCAAAAATAAGAAAGGATTTCATTTAGTTTAACTTTGCAAAGACACGTTCCCAAGTTCAACCGTGATGCATGTCAATGGCCCATTTTAGACCTTGTTTAATAGAAAACACCAGTTGCCTTTCACTAGAAATATTTGTTAGTCCAGTCCTGGAAATCTGCATCTTCTTTACTATTAATTTCCCTAAAAATTGGGCTCCTGCAGCTAGATGCGCGATCGCTGTGTATGTGAGATTCTCATCTGCTGTGTGCGTGGCGGCATGTACCCGTGGCACATATCTGGTTCCTGGAAGCGGTGGCCAGCACACAGAAATTACACCATGCCCTGCTCAGTGTTCTCTGAGGAAGTAATGATCCTTATTTGCAAATTAAGAAAATTCTTTTATTTTTTTTTTTTTAACATGTGATGTTTGTGTGGGTCCCTAACACACATTCATACATATTAGGGCCAATTTAGATAGGATCCGATTTACCTACCAGCATGTTTTTAGAGTATGGGAGGAAACCGGAGTACCTGGAGGAAACCCACGCAGGGAGAACATGCAAACTCCAGGCAGATGGTGTCGCGGGTGGGATTTGACCAGCGACCCTTTCTGCTGCTAGGGTCACTGGTTCGAATCCCGCTGCCCAAATATCTAATAGATGTAGGTTCTTGTGTCCACCAGCAGAGAGAAGTTGGGTAGATGCCACACTCCCAATTCTGGAGGCATAATACTGGTCTAGCACAGGGGTCTTCAAACTACGGTCCTCCAGTTGTTCAGGAACTACAATTCCCATAATGCCTAGTCATGTCTGTGAATGTCAGAGTTGTACAATGCCTTATGGGATGTGTAGTTCCGCAACAGCTGGAGAGTTGTAGTTTGAAGATTCCTGATCACTCTAGCATGTCTTGAAAAAAGGTGGTTTCTCATGTGCCTTGTATAATTGCCCAAGAAATATTAATAGGAAAATACAAGTGAGTCATGACACATCTACATTCCAAATTTGGCACTTAAGATGGTCATGCACAATGCAATCTGATTGGCCAATCTTTGTACAACTCGATATTTTGGCAAAATAGGTAATGGGAAGATGTACTTGAATAATTCAAATTATAGGAAATTAACCCCTTCCCGCTGAGCGTACGCAGATGTGCGTACTCGGCTTTCCGGGGATATACCGGGATGATGCCCGCAGCTGCAGGCATTATCCCGGTACTGCTTTGTAGAGCGGGCGATCGGCTTTCCTGGTATAACAACCGATGCGGCTAAAAGCCGCTCGGCTGTTATACCGGAGGAGCGGGAGGGGACATCCCCCCCCTCCCGCCGCCTCCTGCCGCTCTTACCGGGCTTCCCGTTCCATCGGGAGGCCCGATGACCAATCGGCTGCCTCCGGCGTCGGGGGACGGGCTGGAACAAAGCCGTGAATGGCTTTGTTCCAGCCTCCTAATTGTAAATGCGGAAGCAACGTCATGACGTCACTTCCCGTTTACTCGGCTGCCAATGGCGCAGATTTAAAAAAAAATACACAGTATTCAGAATCGCCAAAAACGGCGATCTGAATACTTTGAAGTGCAAAGGAGGGATCAGGGGTCTTTTAGACCCCCCGATCCCTCCATAAAGAGTACCTGTCACCACCTATTACTGTCACAAGGGATGTTTACATACGGAATTCACGCCCGCATATGTAAACTGTGTTCAAATCACACATGTGAGGTATCGCCGTGATCATCAGAGTGAGAGCAATAATTCTAGCACTAGACCTCCTCTGTAACTCTAACCTGGTAACCATAAAAAAAATTTAAAGCATCGCCTATGGAGATTTTTAGGTACCGTAGTTTGTCGCCATTCCACGAGTGCATGCAATTAGAAAGCATGACATGTTTGGTATCTATTTACTCAGCGTAACATAATCTTTCACATTATACAAAAAAATTGGGGTAACTTTACTGTTTGTTTTTTTTTTTTAATTCATGAAAGTGTCCCTTTTCCCAAAAAATTGTGTTTAAAACACTGCTGCAAAAATACCGTGTGATAAAAAATATTGCAACAATTGCCATTTTATTCTCTAGATTCTCTGCTAAAAATATATATATAATGTTTGGGGGCTCTAAGTAATTTTCTAGCAAAAAATATAAATTTTAACTTGTAAACTCCAAATTTCCAAAATAGGCTTAATCATGAAGGGGTTAAACAGGCTTTTGCACTAAATCTATTTTTTTTAAGATCTAACTGATTGCAGTGTATGGTCACCTTTAATGATCAAGATCTGAAAATATTAATTTATTGGGTTTAGAAACACTTCTCTGTTCTTTGTAATGTATTGAAAGATTTGGGTAAAAATAGAAAAAAACACATTTCAAAGATATATTACAAGTAATAGGAATGAGATTAGCATAAAAGGGGTTAATTAACTGAGAACACCTACTAATTGCCTAAAAGGGCACATCCAATGAGATGAAATTAACCAATTGTATTGGGCGTGCACTATTATCAATGAGAAAACAGCAGTTACCCTAGCACCAGCTGCAGTTCACATATTTATTATCGGTTTGTGCTTCAAAGTGCGCTAGTTCGCACGTTCGGTTAATAACTTTTCCAGCACACCAATTAAGGTATGAACTGGTGCAATGCATTGCTCTTAGTAAATCAGCCCAGTGCCTCTTACATTTGTATAACATTCAGTGTGTGATAGCTCTGTATTACATGCAGTGCCTCATACCTCTTTGACATGTAACTCATATCTTTTACTTCATATAGTGTCTCATAATCTCTCTGTGACATGTGCCTCATATCTTCTACTTCATATAGTGTCTCATACCTCTCTGTGCCTTTTCCCTTAGATATTCTACTTCATATAGTGTCTCATACTTCTCTGTGACATGTCAGACATCCTAAGTCTCCCGTGAGGTGCGGGAGTATCCAGCATTTTGGGGGGGGGGGGGGGGGCAGCCAGACACCCGCAAGTGCTGCCCAATATCCCAGCTGCGGTACTGATCCTGAATGGTCCCCTGGTTCACAGTCGAGGATGATCGGTGCAGCAGGAGGGACAGCTGTGAACACCGATCTCCCTGTATAGCTGACACCTGCTTCTCCTATTCTCCCTCCTGTGGATCTCGGCTAAAAAAGCTATACAGGGAGATCAGTAATCACAGCTGTTCCTCCTGCTGCACTGATCATCCCTGACTGTTCCCTGTATCCTCCTCCTCCTCCAGCCCCCCTCCGTGTCCTTCTACTCCTTCTTCTCCAGCTCCCTGTCCTCCTTCTCCAGCCCCCCTCCGTGTCCTTCTACCCCCCTTCTTCTCCAGCTCCCTGTCCTCCTCCAGCCCCCTCCGCGTTTTTCTCCCCCCTCTTCTTCTAAAGCTCGCTGTCCTCCTCCAGCCCCCTTGCGTGTCCTTCTCCCCCTTCTTCTCCAACTCCCTGTCCTCCTCCTCCAGCCCCCCTCCGTGTCCTTCTACTCCCCCTTTCTTCTCCAGCTCCCTGTCCTCCTCCTCCAGCCCCCCTCCGGGTCCTTCTACCCCCCTTCTTCTCCAGCTATATGCAAGTATAGGCGCAAACACTGGAGATGGCGATAAAAAACAACAACACAATGAACCACACCTCCCCCTAATATTTTAAAACAAAAAAAAAAAATATATATATATATATATATATATATATATATATATATATAGTCTCAAAAAGCAATAAAAGCACTAATAAGGTTGTAGCAAGATGTATATGGGTATACGATATGGTCAATAAATGTATAGAAAAAACCATCACAGTCATGATAGTCCAAAAAAAAAAAAAAAAAGTCCAGGGGTCCAAAGGAACAGAATGGTAAATCCACAAGTAGGGCTGCCTTCACTGAGAACTGAAACCAAATTCCAAATCCTAGAAGAAACAAAAGAGCGATGCGTTGCGGGGCGTACGGGCTGCGATGACGTGACAGCCGCGCCCCTTCATCAGGCTCAACGCGTCGCTCTTTCAGTGACGTCACTCCTCCTCGCCGGTTGCTGTGTTTCTCTTCCTGTGCCTCCAGGTTTGTGTCACCGCCTCCAGCTTTTCTTCTGGTTAAACGTGTCTCTGCTGTGGCCGGCCCTTACCACTCTCAGCGGTGCTCCCCTCCACACATGGGCAGAGCTTCCAGCCGGGTATTAGGAGGATAGACCGATCTGACCCATTCCCTATGATGGATGCTGTTCTATGGACTGCACACTGTACATGCCTTTGATGACTTCACAAATGTGAGTGTGACCGCTACTATTTTTATGCAATAAACTGTTTTGAGTCTACACCCAGAGGCGCCTTTCTTTCTTTTGCTTCTTCTCCAGCTCCCTGTCCTCCTCCAGCCCCCCTGCGTGTCCTTCTACCCCCCCTCCTTCTTCTCCAGCTCCCTGTCCTCCTCCTCCAGCCCTCCTCCGTGTCCCTCTACCCCCTTCTTCTCCAGCTCCCTGTCCTCCTCCAGCCCCCCTCCGTGTCCTTCTACCCCCTTTTCTTCTCCAGCTCCTTTTCCTCCTCCTCCAGCCCCCCTCCGTGTCCTTCTACCCCCTTCTTCTCCAGCTCCCTGTCCTCCTCCTCCAGCCCCCCTCCGTGTCCTTCTACCCCCCTTCTTCTCCAGCTCCCTGTCGTCCTCCTCCAGCCCCCCTCCGTGTCCTTCTACCCCCCTTCTTCTCCAGCTCCCTGTCGTCCTCCTCCAGCCCCCCTCCGTGTCCTTCTACCCCCCTTCTTCTCCAGCTCCCTGTCCTCCTCCTCTAGCCCCCCTCTGTGTCCTTCTACCCCTCCTCTTCTCCAGCTCCCTGTCCTCCTCCTCCAGCCCCCCTCCGTGTCCTTCTACCCCCCTTCTCCAGCTCCCTGTCCTCCTCCTCTAGCCCCCCTCCGTGTCCTTCTACCCCCCTTTCTTCTCCAGCTCCCTGTCCTCCTCCTCCAGCCCCCCCCCTGTCCTTCTACCCCCCTTTCTTCTCCAGCTCCCTGTCCTCCTCCTCCAGCCCCCCTCCGTGTCCTTCTACCCCCCTTTCTTCTCCAGCTCCCTGTCCTCCTCCAGCCCCCCTCCGTGTCCTTCTACCCCCTTTTCTTCTCCAGCTCCTTTTCCTCCTCCTCCAGCCCCCCTCCGTGTCCTTCTACCCCCTTCTTCTCCAGCTCCCTGTCCTCCTCCTCCAGCCCCCCTCCGTGTCCTTCTACCCCCCTTCTTCTCCAGCTCCCTGTCGTCCTCCTCCAGCCCCCCTCCGTGTCCTTCTACCCCCCTTCTTCTCCAGCTCCCTGTCGTCCTCCTCCAGCCCCCCTCCGTGTCCTTCTACCCCCCTTCTTCTCCAGCTCCCTGTCCTCCTCCTCTAGCCCCCCTCTGTGTCCTTCTACCCCTCCTCTTCTCCAGCTCCCTGTCCTCCTCCTCCAGCCCCCCTCCGTGTCCTTCTACCCCCCTTCTCCAGCTCCCTGTCCTCCTCCTCTAGCCCCCCTCCGTGTCCTTCTACCCCCCTTTCTTCTCCAGCTCCCTGTCCTCCTCCTCCAGCCCCCCCCTGTCCTTCTACCCCCCTTTCTTCTCCAGCTCCCTGTCCTCCTCCTCCAGCCCCCCTCCGTGTCCTTCTACCCCCCTTTCTTCTCCAGCTCCCTGTCCTCCTCCAGCCTCCCTCCGTGTCTTTCTACCCCCCTTTCTTCTCCAGCTCCCTGTCCTCCTCCAGCCCCCCTCCGTGTCCTTCTTCTACCCCCTTTCTTCCCCAGCTCCCTGTCCTCCTCCTCCAGCCCCCCTCCTCGTCTTTCTACCCCCTTTCTTCTCCAGCTCCCTGTCCTCCTCCTCCAGCCCCCCTCCGTGTCCTTCTACCCCCCTTTCTTCTCCAGCTCCCTGTCCTCCTCCTCCAGCCCCCCTCCGTGTCCTTCTACCCCCCTTCTTCTCCAGCTCCCTGTCGTCCTCCTCCAGCCCCCCTCCGTGTCCTTCTACCCCCCTTCTTCTCCAGCTCCCTGTCCTCCTCCTCCAGCCCCCCCCCCCTGTGTCCTTCTACCCCCCTTTCTTCTCCAGCTCCCTGTCCTCCTCCTCCAGCCCCCCTCCGTGTCCTTCTCCCCCCCCTTCTTCTCCAGCTCCCTGTCCTCCTCCTCCAGCCCCCCTCCGTGTCCTTCTCCCCCACCCCTTCTTCTCCAGCTCCCTGTCCTCCTCCAGCCCCCTTCCGTGTCCTTCTCCCCCCCCCCCCCTTCTTCTCCAGCTCCCTGTCCTCCTCCTCCAGCTCCCCTCCATGTCCCCCCCCCCATCAGTTCTTCTCTAGCTCCCTGTCCTCCTCCTCCACCCCCCCTTGTCCCCTACAGCCAGCTTCTCTCCTCTCCTCTCCCACTGGCTGTGGGGATCATTTACTGCCCCCTTACTTTTCTGAATTGGACACAATGAGCAAGATCGCTCCTGTGTCCAAGGAAAACTGAGCAGAGTAACCTGTGTGTTTACTCTGCTCAGTTAATGAATGGACAGGAGCTGCTGTCTTCTGTCCATTCTTCTTCAATGCTGAGAAAGGGACTGGGGAATCTCTGCCCTCAGCCTCTTTCTCGGTCTCAAAGGGGATATGTCGGGGTTCTGTTTAGACCCCTGATATCTCACCCCCACTTCCTCCCCACCCCAACCGGGTTGATAAAAAAAAAACATGCAAAAAATATTAAATGAAATTGTAAACAAAAATTGTAAAAAATGAAATGATAAAAAAAAATATATAAAATAAAATGACACCACCCCCTGCCCTACTAACTCCATCCAGTCACCTACTAACACCATCACCGCCACATGCTCCCCACCTCTTCCCCAGAAGCACTGTGAAAAAAATATTTAAAGAAAATAATACACAACAAAATTGTAAAAAATAATAAAGAAAATAATAAAAACAAAAACTACTGACACACTGCTCTACTGACACTGTCCACTACCCCCACCCCCAATCATTGTGAAAAACAAAAAATAAAAAAATAAATTGTAAAAAAAATTTAAAAAATAAAATTGTAACAAAACAATAATAAAAATAAAGAACTAACACCATCCACTGCACTACTGACACCATCCTTCACATACTACTCACTGCCATACACTCTGCACTGTACATTCTCTATTTAACATTACTACCTTCTGCACTATGTAAGTCATCTGAGACTCTATAAAATCACACCCCATTTAAGCCACGCGCAATATGTAGCACGGTTTAAGCCACGCCCACCTCCCTGAAATGAGTTTGCCACCTCCCTGAAATTAGTTTTTGCAGATTGGGATGTCTGACATGTGCCTCATTTATTCTTCTCCATGTAGTTTCTCATCATACCTCTCTGTGACATATCTCTCCTTCAGCATACATAGAAATGTTCTGTCCTAGCATTCTGCTAAGGTGTGCACTGTTTGTCCTGGCTCTGTGGTGTGTATGTCACTACAGGTGAGGCAGCCACCTAAATTTTCACTGTTGGTAAGACTTTTATGACATCTGAAATGATGAAATAATCTTTGTATGCTTTTCTGTGATCTGTATAGAGCAGATATACAGTCATGCTCAAAAGTTTGCATACCCTAGCAGAAATTTTGGCATTAATATTGAAAATATGACCTATCGTGCCAAAAAAACTGTCTTTTTTTTTTATTTTTTATTTTTTTAAGGATAGCAATCACTTGAAGCCATTTTTTTATCATATAGTTTTTTGGATCCTTTTTAAATCATAATGATAACAGAAATCACCCAATTGGCCCTGATCAAAAGTTTACATACCCTGGAATATGTAAGATATCCAAAACCTTGAATATGCCAGTCAGTACTGTTTAATCACTTATTAAGAACTGGAAAATTAGGGGCTCTTTTGATACCAAGCTAAGGTCAGGTAGACCAAGAAAGATTGCAGCCACAACTGGTGGAAGAATTGCTCAGGATATAAAGAAAAACCCATAGGTAATCGCAGGAGAAAGACAGGCCGCTCTCCAAAAAGACGGTGTGGTTGTTTTTTAAGGAGCGAAATTCAACGATACTTGTACAAAAATGAGCAGCATGGTTGAGCTGCCAGAAGGAAGCCGTTACGGCGCCAATGCCACAGAAAAAGCCAATGAGGCATGTCAAGGTGTTGTTGGGCATATTGTAACCAGGCTTTTTTGTGGAACTTGTACAGTAAAGGCTTCTTTCTGGCAACTTGACCATGCAGCTCTTTTTTGTTCAAGTATCATCATATTGTGCTCCTTAAAAACAACTACACCATCTTTTTCCAGAGCAGCCTGTATTTCTCCTGAGGTTACCTGTGGGTTTTTCTTTGTATCCTGAACAGTTCATGTGGCAGTTGTGGCTGAAATCTTTCTTGATCTACCTGACCTTGGCTTGGTATCAAGAGATCCCCAAATTTTCCACTTCTTATTAAGTGATTGAACAGTACTGACTGGCATATTCAAGGCTTTGGATATCTTTTCATTTCCAATACAAATTTGGAGAGTGTGTCTACACACGGAGTGGCACCGTGGACACAAGCATAAAGGTAAAAATGTGCCACGTCCTAGCAATTATGGAGAGAGCAAGAAACAAATGGGACTTTTTGGACTTTTTAGGCACAAATCTAACAAATTAATTATAAAAAATATTGTTTTTATTTACTTAGAAAAAATACATAGCAGACAAAACATAATGTCTAAAAGCATACCACAACATTTGTAAGTATTTTAAAATGCTCGCTAACAAACACCAACTATGATAGATTATTCGGACGTCTGGGTATACTTTCCACAACAAGATCGGTCCGACCTGGTGACTTGATAGCGGGTCTGTGATCAATTCAGATCCTATAAATCTTGGATAATCAACATGTTTTGCGTAAGATTACGCTTCTTCAGGAGCAAAATAGGATATGTTGTGGCTATCAAAACATGTAGACATATCAAAAACATAATAATTAGTACAATGTATGTAATCACAAGGTAGACGTCTCTAGTGACGCCACATCAATAATATTTGAAAAGAATATAATAATGCTGGTTCAAACGGAGCAAAAGTGGGCGCGCCAACCGAACGGGGCGATGAAGGGCTAGCTATGGGGGCGTACACAACATAATCATATATGATATTGAAGAAGGTGAGCATCCCTCACGAGCAGGGCATCGGGACAGCGCGGACCTTCCTTCGTGAACAAACGCACCACCGTTGGGACTATTGTGAATTCATTCTGAAGCTGCTGCGTTTCATTCTCACGCATAACTGCTTTACTTTTGACGAGTCCCACTTCCTCCAGGTGCAGGGCGTAGCTATGGGTACCTGCTGCGCACCCACCTACGCCAATCTGTACCTGGGGGGGTGGGAACGTGCAGTGTTTTCGGACGACAGTCTACTACACTTCACGAATCAGGTGATGTGTTGGTGGCGTTTCATTGATGACATCTTTATTGTGTGGTCAGGATCTATGGAGAGCCTAAATACCTTTTGTGGAGGGATTAAATCGTAACAGTTTCAACCTGAGATTCACGATATGTAGTGATTATTCCACGATCACGTTTCTTGATCTCACAATTCGTAAAGACAATGATGGCCGGCTGGCCACCTCCCTGTTCCGCAAACCTACAGCAGGTAATACCCTGCTACACGCAGGGAGTGCTCACCCACATACCCTCATTCGAAGTATACCTTACGCGCAGTACCTTAGGCTCCGTAGGAACTGCACGCTCACGGAGGACTTTAAGCAACAAGCCAATATACTCCGTGACCGAATGAGGGAAAGGGGTTATAGTAAATCACTGCTTCGCCGTGCCTACAATAAAGCACTGCGTCAACCACGAAATTCTCTGCTATACCAGAAAAAAACTCCCAAATCCAACTTGATGGTAAGATACATCACTAGTTACTCCGAACACCACTCAGAATTACGTGATATTCTAACCACACACTGGTCCCTCCTATGTGAGGACCCAATCCTGGCCAAATATGTAACTTCTACCCCAGCCATCACATTTCGGAGATGTAGATCTCTTAGAGACAAACTCACATCCAGTCACTTCTGTAAGGATCCTCCAGCGCCAATTAGTCCTAGAGGGATTACCAGATGTGGGAAATGCTCGTTTTGTCCCTGGGTCCGGGTGGGTACCTGCTTCAGACTCCCCAATGGAGAAATGTTCACCCCTCATTTTCACGCTAACTGTGAAACTCAGGGCATAGTTTACCTTATGACATGCGAGTGTAAAGCCTTCTATGTCGGAAAGACTATTAGACAATTTCGCTCACGTATAAAGGATCATATATACTACTCTGGAGGAGGAAAAATGATTACATCAGTGAGCAGGCACTTGGACCTCTATCACAGGTTCGACACCTCGGTGGTTTCCTTCATCGCCCTCGCGGTGATTCCAAGAGACCCCCGAGGTGGCGACTGGGACAAACAAATTTTGAGACGAGAAACACTCTGGATAGAACACCTGAATGCAACTCGACCCCCTGGCATAAACGAATCACAGTCATATAAACCTTTCCTCTGATAGCATCTCTGACATATGATGTTCTGAAAACAGGTCTGTTTTATTTTGCTCATGAATTAATAATATATATGAAAAAATATATATAATAATTCTTTCTCCAATTCTTTCACCTTTTTCCATAGCACATTACTCTTCCTTTCCCTGTTTACCTATGGTACATATCCTCATACATATGATCCCTAACATGCTGTCTGCCTTTTAAGTCCATATTTGTTTTGCTCTCTTCATTTCATATGTATGCCTATACATGAAACATCTACAAAACATATATTTAATACAATGAGGACCCTACTGTAGCTTGAGGCCATAGTAAGCAACCCTCTTATGTGCACTGCGGATTTCTGAGATATACGTCTAAGAGATAGTATTCTCTCAGGTGTTGAAAAATTCTTTATTTGTTGAAGCTTTAATCTCTGTACATGTGTTGCATTTCGTTGTTGCTGAGTTCAAGCGGTGCAGCTGTGCGGGCGCCACCTGGTGGTGATTTCTTGGCTGCTATGCGGCCGCCCAGCGTCACATCAGTTTCCTTTGATGTGGCGCGTACATCAGCTGGTACACACTTGTGCCGACTGATGTAGCCCGCAGTGGGCGTGCGCTGTTTTCCTCAGTGGAGGCGCCGCCCCTTGTGGATGGCGCTTTCGTTTTTGGACGACGCGCATGCGCACTGTGAGCATTCGGCCGGTCCGGATGACGTCACGTCGGACGGGACGTGCACACAAATAGGACGGCGTCCTGCTATTATGTGCACTCTGTCCCAGCCCCAGGAAGACACTACACGCCGGATACCGCTACTGTCATCATATGCAGGTACCCCTTTCGTTCGTTACAGCATAGAGCTGCCAGACCCTAATTATGGAGAAACACCTACCCTCCTTAGCTGGCTTTTATTTTACCATCTTCCTCCTTTTTTTTTCTTATATACTTATCTACATCTTAGGAGAGATCCTTGGTAGACTGCATCTGGCTATATTAGACCGATGGTTACCCCCTACTTAGGAGTTCAAACCTTATAGTCATACAGAAAAATAAAAAACTACATCTGCAAAAACTCAACACTGGTGAGTGTTATGAGACCAGGGTGGGGGCTACATTATGTGACACACATCCTCCTTTATATCTATACATCCTTATTGCTCATTACAAATGCGCTATTTTTCTTTAGGATTGGATCCATGAAACTCAGCTAATATCATCCTACACAGCTTCCGACGTGTTTTAGATATATCTGTCTACCGGGTGTCTGGCCCTTGTTTGGGCTTGCGGATCACTACCCGTGTTATTATTTTATACATTTTTCAAAATGTGAGTATTCCCTCCAGCTTCTAAACCCCTTCCCTCTCTCTTTCTCTCCCCTCCCTCTCCATTTCTTTGTCCCCCCATCTTTCTTCCCCCTCCTTCTGTTTTCCCCTTCTCTTTCTCTTTTTTTCTTTCTCTCTCCTCCCTTGATCTCCTCCCATTTCCCCCCCCTTCCCCCTCCTTCCCCCCCCCCCCTTTTCTGTTCCACCTCTTTTGCCATTCCCCCTTCCTCCTTCTTTTCTTTCCTCTTTCCCCAACCTGCCCCCCTTCTCTTCCCACCTTGTCCCCCTCTTTTCCCTTCCCCCTTCTTTTTTCCTCTTTTTTTCCCCTCTGTTTTCTCCTCCTCTTCTTTCCCCCCTCCCCCCTCTTTGCTCTTCCCACTTTTCACTCTTCTAGGCATTGGGAATAAAAGATTATACTGTGAACTCCCCCTATGGTAACACACCTTCTTCAATATCATATATGATAATGTTGTGTACGCCCCCATAGCTAGCCCTTTCGGTTGGCGCGCCCACTTTTGCTCCGTTTGAACCAGCATTTATTATTATATTCTTTTCAAATATTATTGATGTGGCGTCACTAGAGACGTCTACCTTGTGATTACATACATTGTACTAATTATTATGTTTTTGATATGTCTACATGTTTTGATAGCCACAACATATCCTATTTTGCTCCTGAAGAAGCGTAATCTTACGCAAAACATGTTGATTATCCAAGATTTATAGGATCTGAATTGATCACAGACCCGCTATCAAGTCACCAGGTCGGACTGATCTTGTTGCGGAAAGTATACCCAGACGTCCGAATAATCTATCATAGTTGGTGTTTGTTAGCGAGCATTTTAAAATACTTACAAATGTTGTGGTATGCTTTTAGACATTATGTTTTGTCTGCTATGTATTTTTTCTAAGTAAATAAAAACAATATTTTTTATAATTAATTTGTTAGATTTGTGCCTAAAAAGTCCAAAAAGTCCCATTTGTTTCTTGCTCTCTCCATCTTTTCATTTCCTTTTCCATCTTTGTAAAGTTCCATTACCTTTTACGCAGGTCTTTTGACTGTTCTTTCCTACCTACTCATGGCTCAGTGTCTAGCCTGCTTAGTGCATCCATGTGATAGCTAACAAAGTCATTGACTATTTATACACAGACACTAATTGTGATTTAAAAAGCCATAAATTAGAGCTGCACGATTCTGGCCAAAATGAGAATCACAATTTTTTTGCTTCGAATAAAAAGATCATGATTCTCTCATGATTCTTGCGACTTAAAATCTTTCACATTATAAAAAAAAAATGGGCTAACTTTACTGTTTTTTTTTTATTCATTAAAGTAATTTTTCCAAAAAAAGACTGCTGCGCAAATACAGTGTGACATAAAATATTGCAACAACCACCATTTTATTCTCTATGGTTTCTAATTATATAGATAGATAGATGGATAGATATGTATGTTTGGGGGTTCTAAGTAATTTTCTAGCAAAAAAAAAAAGATTTTAACTTGAAACCAACAAATGTCAGAAAAAGGTTTAGTGTTTTAGGTGGTTAAACTTTTTTCACTTACACTGAAGTCTATTCCACTGACAAATTGTTACAATGTTTATACTTCAGTTCCACTGATAATGAATGTTTATTCTTGGCAGATTGCCCTTTTTTTCCTTCCTTTCTTTTGATGGCTGTGGCTTCTGAAGAGCAGAGTGAATTCTTTGAAAGAATCGGAAAACACTTTAGTCAAGATCACGATAACAATTCTTGACGATTAATCGTGCAGCTCTACCACAAATATGGGAAATTCACCTTTAATTGCCATTTTAACCTGTGTGTGCCACCTTCTGTGTCTGTACCAAGGACAAACATTCCAGGGTATGTAAACTTTTGATCAGGGCCATTTGGGTGATTTCTGTTAATATGATTTTAAAAGATTTAAAAAAACTATGTGATAAAAATGCCATCCTAGGTAAGGGAAACAGGCAGTGGAGCCTTGCGGCTTCACTGCCAGTTTCCTACTGCGCACGCTGTGGCGCTCTGTGAATGGCCCCGTGGTGTTCTGGGAACACACACAGTTCCCAGAAGGCAACGGGGGGCTCACCGAGTAACGGAACACGCCGCGGAATAGGAAGAGGCAGATTAGGAAGACTGCCTAGCAACAAGCGTTTAGGTAAGTTTAATTTTTTTTTTTTCAAATGTTTTTAAATTTTTTTTAGGATTTTCGGTGAATTTTTTTTTTTCAGGGTGGCCCTCCGCTTTAAATAGGACATTTTTTTTGGCATGATAGGTCATATTTTCAATATTAATGCCAAAATTTCACAATTTCTGCCAGGGTATGCAAACTTTGTAGCACAACTGTACATTGGGAGAAGACAGACACAACAGGAGAAGGCAAGGGGGAGCTGAGCAGACCTAACAGTGCACATCTAAGTCTATCATTCATACCAACACATTACTTTGCCCATAATAAAGAAGCATGATTCACTGGGCTCATACCATTGAGTGTGATAAATGCCGAGGACAAATGGTAGAAGTGACTGAATAGACATTCCATAATTCTCTCATGGAGATTTATACTCAGCAATGTGGAGATTGAAAAACAAAGCAAACTTGTATGTGTAAACAAGGTTAGATAATGTATAGGATAGATGGGGGAGAGAGAATGTATCAAACTATAGCAGACAGAATCTAGAGCAATTGTGGATGGCAACCAGCTTCTGTCTTTCGTTTTCAAAGCTTACCTGAACAATCTGAAGAAGATAGAAGATGATTGGTTGTCATCCACATGTGCTCTAGATTCTGTCTGCTCCAGTTTTGATACATTTTCAGCTATATTCTATACAGCAAATTTATAGTTTACAAAATGAAAAGGTACTGTACATATAGACTTCTTATTAAGGAGACTTACCAGTGGCATTCTAAATTTTCCTGTTGGAAACAGGTTCACATTAGCTAGTTAGAGAGTAACCAGGAAACAGAGTCTGTTCAGAACCAGCTCTTGGAGCTTGGAGTGTAAGATTAGATGAATTATTATATAATAAGAAATGAGTTTAATGTGCCATTTAGCTGTATAACTATGAGTGCAAACATTAACTGGTGCACGCACAAAACATATTCAGCCTTAGTGCATGCACTATAGACCTCAGATCAGCCTCAGTGCATGCAATTTAAACCTCAGAACCCAATGCATGCACTTCAGACCTCAGATCAGCCCCAATTAGAGCTGCACGATTATGGGAAAAATGAGAATCACAAATTTTTTTTGCTTAGAATAAATTTCATGATTCTCTCACGATTCTCCTGTCGTAACATCATCTTTTACATTATACAAAAAATTGGGCTAACTTTACTGTTTCGTTTTTTTTTTTAATTCATTAAAGTGTATTTTTTCCCCAAAAAAATTGCATTTGAAAGACTGCTACACAAATACAGTGTGACATAAAATATTGCAACAACCACAATTTTATTATCTAGGGTCTCTGCTAAAAAATATATATATAATATTTGGGGGTTCTAAGCAATTTTTCTAGCAAAAAATAATGATTTTAACTTGAAACCAACAAGTGTTGGAAAAAGGTTTAGTCTTTATGTGGTTAAACTTCCCTCATTTACAGACCGAAGTCCATTCCTTTGATCTAAGGAACAAAACGTTACAATGTTTATAGTTAGCTCAGCATGTTGTAAAACTTGGCAGACTGCCTGTTTTTTTTTTTTTTTTTTTTTTACAGCTGTCTGCTTGAGCAGAGAACTGCATAGAATCGGGAAAATGCTTTGTTAGCCGCTTCAGCCCCGGAAGATTTTACCCCCTTCCTGACCACAGCACTTTTTGCGATTCGGCACTGCGTCGCTTTAACTGACAATTGCACGGTCGTGCGACGTTGCACCCAAACAAAATTGACATCCTTTTTTTCCCACAAATAGAGCTTTCTTTTGGGGGTATTTGATCACCTCTGCGTTTTTAATTTTTTGCGCTATAAACAAAAATAGAGCAACAATTTTGAAAAAAAAAAAACGATTTTTTACTTTTTGCTATAATAAATATCCCCCAAAGATATAGATAGATAGATAGATAGATAGATCTCTTTCTATATAGATAGATCTATCTATCTAATCTACCTATCTAATCTACCTATCTTATCTATCTATCTATCTTATCTATCTATCTATCTATCTATCTATCACTTTTCCTCAGTTTACGCCGATATGTATTCATCTACGTATTTTTGGTAAAAAAAATCGCAATAAGCGTATATTCATTGGTTTGCGCAAAAGTTATAATATCTACAAAATAGGGGATAGTTTTATGGCATTTTTATTATTATTTTTTTTTGTATTAGTAATGGCAGCGATCTGTGATTTTTATCATGACTTGTCGTCATTTATACAGCGATCATTGCTATAAAAATGCACTGATTACTGTGTGAATGACACTGGCAGGGAAGGGGTTAAACAATAGGGGGCGATCAAGGGGTTAAGTGTGTCCTAGGGAGTGATTCTAGTAAAATATTTTTATTGACTTTTTCAAAGAAGAACTAACATTGACAAAACATACAGTATGATACTCCTCAATGACTAAGGCAGCCAAAAGAGGTAAATACATTGAATACATTGAATGAATAACATATCACTTACAAGGATGATGTAACTAAAGTAGAACAAAATTCCTGGTATGTTTACTGACGTAACATTAAAGTGCTAATTCCCGCATGGAAGACGGATAACCTGAGAACAGTGGCGTAGCGTGGGGGGTGCAGGGGGTGCCGTGGCCCCGGGCGCGACATTTAGGGGGGCGCAATTTCGTGCCAGTAGTGTCACTACTGGCCGCCGCCTCCTAATTTTATGTTCCCGTGTCCCCCGTGCTCCGGCCGCCATGTTAAGTGTCCGGCGCCCTGTGATTGGCCTATGGGGGTCATGTGAGTGCTCCTGTAGTCCCGCCTCCGCCCATGACCCATTCGCGGCCGCTGTCTTCTCCTTCTCTTATCCTCCGATCCAGGCAGTGAGGCAGGACAAGCAAGGTGAGTGTGAGTGAGAGTGAGACTCCCCCCTCGATTTGTATTACTGGCCCCGGGGGGCGGGGGGGATGACGAGAGAGAAAGAAAGAAATACTGTATGCAGCCCGGCAGCCGCAGATCAGTGAATATGTATGGTGGTCAGCAGCGTCAGTCAGTCCTCCAAGGAGTTTCTTTTCCCTTCTCATGGCTGGCTTTAAATGTTGTGAAAGACTTTCACTATACTGTCCTGCGGCTGCCTACAGTATTTCTCTCTCTCTCATTCACTGAAAGTGTCCATAAATGCACATCATTGCTTCAGACATAAAATAGTAAAAACATCACCACTGTGTTTATCATTTTCTTAGGCCCATTTCACACTGGGGGCGGCGTCGGCGGTAAAGTGCTGCTATTGTAAGTGGCACTTACTTACCGTCGGTATTCGGGCGCTAGCGGGGGCGGTTTTACCCCCCGCTAGCAGCCAAGAAAGGAGAGGCGCTTTGCCGGCGATATAGCTGCGCTGTCCCATTGATTTCAATGGGCAGGAGCGGTGTATACATACCGCTCCTTCACGCTCGAAAGATTCAGCTAGCAGGACTTTTTTTTAGAGCCCTTTCACACTGGGGTGGTTTGCAGGCGTTATTGCGCTAAAAATACCGCCTGCAAACTGACCCAAAACAGCCGCTGCTGTTTGTTCAGTGTGAAAACCCGAGGGCTTTCACACTGAAGCGGTGCGCTGGCAGGAGAAGAAAAAATCTCCTGCAAGCCGCATCTTTGGAGCAGTGAAGGAGCGGTGTATTCACCGCTCCTAAACTGCTCCTGCCCATTGAAATCTTTTTCGCCCGCAAGCGGGGGTTAAAACCGCACCGCTAGCGGCCGAATATCGCTGCAATAACGACGGTAAAGCAGCGCTAAAAATAGCGCTGTTTTACCGCCGACGCCCCCACCGCCCCTGCCAGAGCACCGCTCCAGTGTGAAAGCCCTCGGGGCTTTCACACTGGAGAGACAGCAGCGGCTGTTTCGGGACAGTTTGCAGGCACTATTATTAGCACAATAGCGCCTGCAAACCGCCCCAGTATGAAAGGGCCCTTAGGTTAAGTGATGCGCCTGCTAGGGTGATTTTTGAAATTTGCTCTATGTGTGGATTTTTTTTGCTTTAATTAACCACTTCAGCCCCGAAGAATTTACCCCCTTCCTGACCAGAGCACTTTTTGCGATTCGGCACTGCGTCGCTTTAACTGACAATTGCGCTGTTGTGCGACGTTGTACCCAAACAATATTGACGTCCTTTTTTTCCCACAAATAGAGCTTTCTTTTGGTGGTATTTGATCACCTCTGCGGTTTTTATTTTTTGTGCTATAAACAAAAAAATTGCGACAATTTTGAAAAAAACGCATTATTTTTTACTTTTTGTTATAATAAATATCCCCAAAAAAGAATGAAAAAAACATTTTTTTTTCCCTCCGTTTAGGCCGATATGTATTCTTCTATATATTTTTGGTTAAAAAAAAATCACAATAAGCTTTTATTGATTGGTTTGCGCAAAAGTTATAGCGTTTACAAAATAGGGGATAGTTTTATGGCATTTTTATTAATAATTTTTTTTTTACTAGTAATGGCAGTGATCAGCGATTTTTATTGTGACTGCGACATTATGGTGGACAAATCGGACACTTTTGACACATATTTGGGACCATTGTCCTTTATACAGCAATCAGTGCTATAAAAATGCACTGATTCCTGTGTAAATGACACTGGCAGTGAAGGGGTTAACCACTAGGGGGAGGGGAGGGGTTAAGTCAGTACTAGGGAGTGATTCTAATTGTGGGGGGATGGGCTAGCTATGACACGTCACTGATCTCTGCTCCCGATGAGAGGGAGCGGTGATCAGTGACACTGTCACTAGGCAGAATGGGGAGATGCTTGTTTATATCAGTATCTCCCCGTTCATCCTCTTCGTGAGGCGATCGCGGGTATCCCCACGGCCGGCGCACACGCAATGGCACGGTGGGAAATTCAATGGGACTTACAGGTATGCCCATTTGCCCACCCGTGCCATTCTGCCGACGTACATCGGCGTGCACCAGTTGGGAAGTGGTTAAGCAGCAGCTTACCATAATAATATTGGTCTGTGTATCTCTTACTTCCAGGAGCGCCAAGTATTGTATATAGAATTTTGGATTGTTTTATCCTCCTTGTTGGGGGGTGTATAAAAATAAGGGGCGCTTAGTAATAAATAATAAATGAACAGTGATCAATAATACATAATCGTTGTGAACAATACTGAACAGATATCAACATGAAATAAATACACATTATATTATATTTATTTCATGTTGATATCTGTTCAGTATTGTTCACAACGATTATGTATTATTGATCACTGTTAATTTATTATTTATTACTAAGCGCCCCCTTATTTTTATACACCCCCCACTAGCTCAAAGCTTGCTCACTAAGCAGTTTGAGGGGAGCAGCTATTTTGTACATTTCACCCATAGCGTGGAGTTCTTCCCTTTTCATTATCCTCCTTGTTAGTCTATGTTATGTGTGACCCAAGACAATTTATCCAATGTCACCCAGGAAGGTCAAAAGGCTTAGGCTCGTTTTTGAAGCTGGTCTTGACTGCATTGTTTATATGCTTACCTACATAGTGGCTTAATATTATAGTATCTTGATCCTTTTTAAATGCCCAGGCCCATCATCAGGAATAACCCCCTACAGATGCTAAAAGAAAGATATAGGAGCTTGTTGGATTTAATACAGCGACCCCCGGGTTCACCCTGCTCGCAAGGAGAGTACCAGAAGACACTGTCAAACACAGATGGATGGATGGATGGATGGATGAAGCAAAAGGAGAGCCAGATAGCGAGCCGAGGTCAGGGTGGGCAGCGGACAATGTAATCAGGAGAACTAGCCGAGTTGGTACGCAAGGGATCAGTTCTCGAGAAGTCCGTTTAAGCAGGTTACAGGAAGGGTGCTCAGGAATAAGTGTTTCTCAAGCAAGTGGAACAACAGGTGCCAGCCGACGTACAGCAGTAAAGGTAAGACACAGATCAGCTCCGCAGCTGATCTGTTACATAGGGGGTAAGGGTTTTTTTTTTTTTTTTTTTTTTTGCCACCTCAGTGATTTTAATTGGAGACTTGATCCACTTTGTCAGTGTCATCTATGTCTCTCCTTTCTTTTCACATCATTTGTAGCTTTCTTTACAGGTGTACATAACTTTTATTGACTTTAACAAATACAAAATTCAGCATACGTTTTTTTTTTTTCTCTTCCTTTTTTCCCCCACCCAAAAAAACCCCCAACCCACAACCCTCTCCCCTACCCCTACCCCTCCCCCTCCCCCCCCCTCTTGTGTACATTGGTTGATATCTCTATTTTTAATCGGTTCTAGTTCTCAAACCTTCAGTAATGCTCCATAATCTTTTAAAGTCCTTCCAGTTTTGCCAGTTATTCCCCCCCTCTGCTGATTCGGCTTCCCTTCCAGGTCCTCCTTCCTCCATATATCGAATCCCTTCTACTACATCGACCCACTCCCAAATTGATGGGCCCTCTACCTTCGGCCACTTTTTTGCGATGGTCTTTTTCGCAGCATTCAGCAGGTGTGGTACTAGGGTCTTTTTATACTTTTTTACCTCCCCTCCTATACCATGATGTAACACTGTCCAGGGGTCTGTTTTAACTTCTATCTTAGTTATTTCCTTAATGAGCCCCAAGATGTTTACCCAAAAACATTTAATTTCAGGGCAGTCCCACCATATATGGGCCATGTTTCCTATGCCTTTACACCCCCTCCAACACTCCGGTGTTTTGTCTTTTTAGTATTTACATGCCTTATCCGGGGTGATATACCAACCTGTTAAGATTTTGTAGTTCATTTCAGCAACACTGGTGTCAATTGACGAACTGTGGGTCAGTTCCAGTATTTTTTTTTAGTCTATTACTATCTAACTGCAATCCTAATTCTTTTCCCCACTTGGTGATAAATGGTGGTACCTCACTACTACCCTTCGTCAGCCCCAATTTATAGATTTTAGATATCATACCTTTAGTATTGTTCGACAAACATATCTTTTCCAATTCTGAAAGCTCCTCCCCTGACCTTATTGGATGTGGTAGGCGACTGACAAAATGGCTTAGCTGCAGGTATCTCCACCGATCTAATACCCATGTATCTGTTTTGTGCTTTAATTCCTGAAACGTAACAATCTTCCCCTCTTTAATAATATCCCTCAATTGTACCTTTCCCTTTTTAATCCAACTCCCCCCAATTTCCTTTTTCCCAGGTGCGAAAAAGTCATTTTCTGAAAGTGAAATTAAAGGAGAATTATATGTGTTATTTACTTGTTTATATACTGTGTCCCAAACTCTAAAGACCACCTTTGTCAGTGAATGTGTGTTGATATCTAATACTCTATAGTGTGGAGGGTTCCAAATCAAGTGTCCTAAGTGTGCCTTATGCCGCGTACACACGGTCGTACTTTTCGTCTACAAAAGTCCAACGGACGCTGACGGACTAAAGCTGGCTGGTAATCCGATCGTGTGTGGGCTTCTCCGGACTTTCAACTGACTTTTTTAGCCTCAAATCCGACGTACTTTAGATTTGAAACATGCTTCAAAACTTTACTTCGTAACTACGACGGACCCCGAAATCCGCTCGTCTGTGTGCTAGTCCGACGGACAAAAAGCCACGTTAGGGCACCTATTGGCTACTGGCTATGAACTTCCTTATTTTAGTCCGGTGTACGTCATCACGTACGAATCCGACCGACTTTTGTGTGGTCGTGTGTAGGCAAGTCCGTTCGTTAGAAAGTAGGCCGCAAGTCCGCCGCAAGTCCACCGAAAGTCTGCCGGAAGTCTGTCGGACAGGCTGTCTGACTTTTGTAGACGAAAAGTACGACCGTGTGTACGCGGCATTACTCAAACTATTCTCTATATTCACCCATCTTTTCTGTGTATTCTCTCTAAACCACTCTATCGCTCTTGACACCAGTGTTGCCCTGTAATATCCCTGAATATCAGGCATCGCCAAACCCCCTTTATTCTTTTCCTGTTTTAATATGTCGAAAGACACTCTAGCCCTTCTGTTTTTCCAAACAACAGCTCTCATGATAATTGATTTCAGTTTTCTAAAATAATACTGTGGGATATTCAATGGGAGCATCTGTAGTTTGTAGGTGATTTTAGGTAGTAATATCATCTTTATGGCGTTGATACGTCCAACCCATGAAAATGGTTTAGTTGTTATCCTTTTGCTCTCAGCTTTTATTTCATCTAATAATGGGATAAAATTTAATTTATAGATCTTCCCTAATGAATTAGCCAGTTTTATGCCCAAGTAATCCGTTTCTTTTTTCCATATAAATTTAAATTCCTTTTTCAACTTACTTTCCTCCCTCTTACCCAAGTTGATATTCAGGATTTCCGATTTTGCCGAGTTTATTTTGAAGTTTGATACTTCTCCATACTGACTCAGGACTCTAAGAATATTTGGCATTGCAATTCTCGGGTTGGCCATGAACAGCAGAACATCGTCGGCGAAGGCCGCGATCTTATGCTCTTCATCCCCAACCCTGAAACCCCAGATATCCGGATCCGCCCTAATTACTGACAACAGTGGCTCCAAGGAGAGGACAAAAAGCAGGGTGGACAAGGGACACCCCTGTCTCGTTCCATTCTCCATTTCGAAAACCTCTGAAGGGAAACCGTTGATTCTTATCGAGGCTGTAGGGTGGTTATACAAAGCACGTATCCTGTTGATCATTTTCGGGCCCAATCCCACATATTTCAGAGTTTGGAACATGAACCCCCAGTCTACTCTGTCAAACGCTTTCTCCGCGTCTATAGACAAGAGCAGACCTGGGGGTCCACTGTCCTTAATATGCTGCAGCAGGAGGAGTGCCCTCACGCCATTGTCTCGCCCTTCTCTTTTCGGGATGAACCCCACTTGATCTGGATGTATCAAGTTACTGAGTATCTCTTTTAACCGATTTGCTAAGACTCTGGCAAATAGTTTTACATCGGTGTTGATCAGCGATATTGGCCTATAACTAGAGCATATTGTAGGATTTTTCCCCTCTTTTGGGATAACCGTGATCTCCGCTCTAAGCGCTTGTCTGCTCAACTCAAAGTCCCTGCCCAGCCCATTCATATATTCACAGAGTCTAGGGGTTAGTATTTCTTTAAATTTTTTTATAATACATATTGGTGAATCCATCCGGCCCCGGGCTTTTTCCTGGAGCTGATTCGGATAGTGCTCTATTGATCTCTTCTATCGTTATCGGGCTTTCTAAGATGTCTTTGTCGTTCTCATTAATCTTCGGGAGGTTGGCTTTATTCAAAAATTCTACTATTTTCCTGTCCTTTGCTCCTCCTTGCCTTGTATTTTTGGCCACTGAGTATAACTCCCTATAATATTCCCTGAAGGATTCCCTTATTTCTTTTGTCGTATGAAGCATTACTCCTTTACTGTTTTGAATTTTTTCTATGTAGTTTCTGGCTTTTTTCCTTCTTATTATTTTGGCTAGTAGTCTACTGCTCTTATTTCGACTCTGATAACTTTCTTTTGCCACCTTTTTAAAATACCTTTTTTGTTTCTAGATCTGTGTAATCCTTTAGTTCCTCTCTTTTTTGGACCAATTTTTGATAGACCCTCCTCCCTTGGCCCGAACCTTTCTTGTGTTCTTGCTCCAAATTATGTATTTCTTCAGTTAGTTTTTTAATTTGCTCCTTTGTTTCCCTTTTCCTCATTGCCCCCATCTTCATTATTATCCCCCTTATGTAGGCCTTGTGGGCCTCCCACAAGGATGACCCGGCGATCTCTGCTGTATCATTTATTAAAAAATATTGTTTTAGTTCTTGTTCTATTATCTTTACATTTGATACTTCTTGTAGAAGATCTTCTTCTAATCTCCAGGTTACTGGGGTTCTCTGATTTTCTGAAACACACATTCCCATACTAACTGGGGCATGGTCTGACAGGGTAGTAACCTCTATCCTAGACTCCACAACTCTGTCCAACAATGAATGTTCGGTCAGTATATAATCAATCCTAGAGTACGTCCCGTGCGCTGAGGAGTAGAACGAGAAATCCTTCTTATTTGGGTTCCTAATCCTCCATACATCCACCAGTTGACATGAGTGAAGCTTCTGTTTTAACTTCTTCAATTTCTCGTTCATTGTCCCCGGCGCACGCGACGTACTATCTACCTCTGGAGCCATACACATATTGAAATCTCCCATCATAATCAGACCACCTTCTTTAAACTCCATTATTTTTTCTAATATTTTCCCAAGAAAAACACTCGGCTCTTTATTCGGTGCATAAATATTTGCTAGCGTACACCTCCATCCCTCCAGGGAACCCTTCAGGAATATATATCTCCCTCCCTGATCCGTTAGCCTCTCTTCGACCTTGAAATTTACCCCTCTTGCTATTCCTATTGCCACTCCTCTTGCCCTTGATGTTATTGAGTCCCCATAATACCAGGTTGGATACGTTTTTTGACCATATCTTGCTCTTAGAATAACATGTTAGATGGGTTTCTTGGAGAAACACAACCTCAGCTTTGTACCTCTCCAATTGCCTTAATATGTTATGTCTCTTCGTGGGCTCGTTAAGACCCTTTACATTATAGGTCATAAAATTTAACTTCCTCATCTCCTCACATGTTTTGTTAATTTTTGTTGGACTTGCATTACTGAACTAAACCAAATTTTCTCTTTATTTTCTTCTTTCCTTCCCCTTCCACTTTCCCTTTTACTTCCCTGTACACAGAGTTCCCCCCTCCCTACCCCCCAGCCACCACCTGGCTCCCCATTCGCTAAGCATCATGGATACCATAACGCCTAACGAATCACCTGTTTGAGGTGGGAGCCTGAGTGTGCCCCTTACCCCTCCTTGCATGGTGTTTTACTCAAAGAGGGGTAATCCAGATACCACAGAAACTCCTCCTCCTTCTTGCCGCCCCCCTACTCTCTTCCTTATTCCCTCCTCACCTCCCTCCATCCCCTATTAACGACCCCAAGTCACCCCTCCACCCAACCCGGCAGATCCGGTTCTTTCATGTCAAGTCTATCACAGAAGTCCTTTAACTCTTCAGGGAACCTCAATCTTGCTGATCTTCCATCTTTAAAGCCCATTAAGCACGCCGGGAACCCCCAACTGTATTTTATGTTTAGTTCTCTCATCTGGTCTAATAGGGGCTTCAAAAGCCTTCTCCTTGCTAGGGTTTCGGGAGCGAGGTCTGTATATATTTGGATCTCTGACCCTTCAAATTTTAGCGGGGGTTTGCCTCTCATTTTAGATATAATTGCCGCTTTATCTTCGTAGTATCTAAACCTGATTATTATGTCTCTCAGCCTTTGGTGGTCTGAGTTGAATAGTCTTCCTACACGGTGAGTCCTTTCTATTTTAGGGAATTCCACTACCTCCTCTCCTAGTAGAGGACCCAATATTTGGGGGATCACCCTTCTCAAATCTTCCCCTTTATTTTCTGGGACAAAGCGGAGTCTAATATTTTGTCTTCTATCTCGGTTTTCCTGATGCTCGATCTTTTATATAGGGTTATCTTCTGATTTTGTCTAGAAGTTTTGATTTGTTCTTTGAGGTTCATTATCTCCTTTTCTAGTTCCTCCGTTTTTTTTCTCCGTTGTTTCTACTCTTTCTAACAGGCTTCCCAAGTCTGCTCTCACCAGGCCTATTTCAAATTTTATTGAGATCTCAAGCTTCTTGAGCATATCCCCCATTTCCTCTTTTGAAAGCATCTGGGCACTTGTTCTTCTTTCTTCCACCCGACTTGTGTCCCCTTCACTTTCCATTATTGAATTCTCCTTTGACTGGGCCATCTTATCCTCTGCTTTATTTGGGGTTCCCCCTCTTCCTTCTGTCCTTGATCCTCCTTGGGCCCCTTGCTCCCCTCCTTTTGGGCTCACCCCTTGGGACATGAACTGTTTTATTGAGCTTCCAGCTGTCCTATCCTTCGGCGTTTTAGGTGCTCCCCCTTTTTTAGTTGCCGCTTTATTCATTGCTCCCTTCTTTCTCTGACCTCCTGTTGGTTTCCCCAGGATTGACTGAGCTTCCTCCCTCCTCCTGTGGGGTGAGGATCCTTCAGGAGAGTTAGCCCAGATGATTATTGTTCTGAGTCCTGCTTCAAGCTGATTTCCTCCTTTGTATTTGGTTCGGCCAATCAAGAGGGGGTAACACCTCTTCGAACGGGACCCAGGCCCTCCACACACCCGCACCTCAGAGATGCCTTGATCTAACTGTCCCCACTCTGCGCTCTTCTCTTTGCAAGATCGAAGCTGATTTTTCTTGCTTTGTGTATTCACCCCCCCTTCATTCCCCTCTCTCGTTTATTCCAGATGAACGTTCTTATTTGCCTTGTGACCCTTTTACAAATTCAAAACAGGCTTCATTGCCCAACAGGGCTGAGGAACTCAAACACAACAATGACTTCTGCTACCTTCCTCATTCATTCATTTCTGTCACCGTTATATCAGGCAGTGTAGCAGAGTATAACTTATAACATCCAGGCTGAAGGATTCAAACATGATAATAACTTCCGCTACCATCCTTATTCATTGACTCCTGTCCTCATTATATCAGGCAATATAACAGAGTATTAATTATAACATCAAGGCTGAGGGATTAAACCATAACAGTAACTTCAGCCACGATCCTCATTCATTGATTTCTGTGATCGTTATATCAAGCAGTGTAGCAGAGTATCACTAAAACATAGAGAGGGAGAGTAAAGACAATGCTGTTCCTACATTACCAATACCGGACTCTGCGGGGACCAAGGTCTCCAGGTCTCACGTTGTCTGAAGAGGGACTGCGGAGGGGAAGCCGTGGGGGGGGGGGGCGAACGCGAACGCCGTCAAATCCTCCCTTACACTCAGCAGCCACCTTCCGTGTCCCAGCAGCGGCGCATGGAGCTTCTTCTCCTCTCCCCCTGTTGGAGTCTGGGGTCCAAAAGCCGCAACGCTCGTAATGGCGTTCGGAGATCTTCCTCTCCACTCTATCACGCCGACATGCTCCCTCCTTCCTGTGCCGAGGCTGGACGGGGCGCGCTTCAGGGATCCTAGGAGAGTCCGCTTCTCTGGCTGACACCCTCACCTCCCTCCCTCCGTGATGCGCTCTACGTCATCACGCCCTTGCAGGGACTGGGGGGTAAGGTGTTTTATACTGTACTAGTCTAAGGGACTCATTGAGTGCTAAAAGTCCACGCGTTAGAGGGCACAAATTACTTGCCTTGCCCCGGGCGCTGACAACCCAAGCTACGCCACTGCCTGAGAAGAATTGCAACCAGGGGACTCCCCCCGAGCAGGCCCCCAAGGTCATCACTCCACCCCCATGGGAACACACTATGGAGTGCGAGAGCTCCAGGATCCCAGAAGAGGTACCCCCCCTATCGCCCATCAGCTCCCCCGGGGAGGTGCCCTCGCCGGGAAGATACCCATGCGACGCCATCCCCCGGATGGGGCCAACGGTCACATTGTCTAGGAAATATACCTGAGAGTAACTGACCGCCTCCCATGCCGGGACACCAAATGAGTGAATGAGGACAATCTATGGGGGCTAATGGACAGGTTTTAGCCTTGTAAAACCGTTATCTGCTGTTAGAGAGTGTAAGAAAGATGGGGATAGAAAAGAAATAGAGAAAGGAGAGAAAAAAGATGAGGAAGAGAGAGGAAGCGAGATGAAGGACAGAGGGAGGGAGGTGGGGTGGGGTGGGGTATGTGGAGAAGGGTGGTAGTCTCGCTGGACTCTCCCCTAAGTTAGTAGATGACCCGGATAAAGTGAGATACCGACATACCTAGCCCAAGGTTCCCAGATCCCTTCAAAGCGCGGGACCGTGTCAAGCAGTTTAGCCACTATTTGTTACTTTGATATTATCCAAGAAATCTTTCATTTGGTGGCCAAAATGGATACCGATGGGGTTTTCCAGGCTTTCGCTAGAGTGACTTTGGCTCCCAAACACATAAAAAAGATAAGTTGTTGTGTAGTTTTAGGAGTGTTGTGTAGTTTGCAGTTTAGTAGAATGTATGTGGGGTCCTGTGGAACATCTATCCCAGAGACTCTCCTTAGAATATGGAGGAATTTATTCCAGTAACTCTGTATGCGAGGGCAAGTCCACCAAATATGATGCATCGTGCCTATATGACCGCACCCTCTATAACATAGGGGAGAGGAGTCTGGGAATATCCTCGAGAGCCTTGCTGGGACATAGTACCATTTAGTGACGACTTTAATGTTAGCCTCTATCAAGGCAATATTTAAGATACCTTTAGATGATCTGCTGAAGGCTTGGAACCATTTAGCAGGGTCCCACTGGATGTCCAGGTCCGATTCCCAAGATCGAGCGTATGCCGGGGTGTCCGTCCTATCTGCCAGAGAAGCGTAAATAATGGATATCCCGCCTTTTTGGGGGCCTGTCGAGGAACACCATAGCTCGTACATCGTGGCCTTGGGAGTGTTCAACTTGTCAGTACAGAGTGAGTGGAGGAAGTGTCGTATTTGCGATAGTCGGAACGTTTCTGAGGTAGGCATTTTCAGTGTACTCAAATAGTGGCCCAACGAAATGGGGCCATTAGGAGTAAAGAAATGGCCAATCCGGAAAAGGCCTTTGTTCAGCCACCAATGAAATGCATGTATGTTCATCCCGGGTGGAAAGTCAGGGTTGTGAAACAGGTGCATGAGAGGCTTTAAGGGCGATATCAAGTTGGCGTTTTTGTGTAATTGGTCGCAGAGGGCTAAGGAGTGAGACAAGGTGGGGGCTAAGACAGCCGGTCTATGTTTGGGAGGTCTCTCAAGGGAGATCCAATCGGGCCTGCAATTCTTAGTATAGATGGCTGAGAACTGTGTTAGCTGTGCTGCCTGGTAGTAGAGCCAAAAATTTGGTAGACCTAGGCCTCCTTGAGACCTAAGCCTGAACAAAATTTCTTTAGCGAAACGGTCACCTCTGTCCCCCCAGACAAATCTGATCACCCTGGATTGAAATTTGGACAGGATAGATTTTTTAATCGGAATAGGGAGTGAGCGGAATAGGGATAAAAGTTGTGGCAGGAGATTCATTTTGATTGCGTTGAGTCTACCCAACCATGACAAGCCCTCCCTCAACCATTTCTGTAGGTCCAGCTCTAGAGAGCGGAACATGGGGGTTAGTTAGCGGCATATAAGTCTCCAATATTTCTCGTCAGTTTGATACCTAAATAGGGGATTGCGTTACCCGCCCACGTGAAGGGAAAGTGTTGTTGGGGTTGTTCTATTAGAGGCGCCAGGACCGAAACATTGAGGGCCACGGATTTAGACACGTTCACCTGAAGACCGGAGACAACGCCAAAGTCTCTAAGAAGTCTGAAGACATTTGGTGTGGTTATGAGAGGGGCTGTGAGGAACAATAGCATGTCGTCAGCAAACAAGGCACATTTGTGAATGTCAGGACCGCATTTGACTCCCTTGATGTTCATGTTTGATCTAATGGCAATAGCCAGTGTCTCGATCGCAATAGCGAAAATCAAAGGTGAAAGGGGACAACCCTGTCTAGTTCCCCTGCGAATATCGAAGGGATCCGAGTAATGACCCATTAGTCGCACCTGAGCTGAGGGTGAGGAATACAGTGTGTGAATTATTGTACGAAAGCCTTTGCCAAACCCCCAGCGTTCTAGAATGTCAAAAAGGTAGGGCCACGACACGGAATCAAAGGCCTTCTGCAGATCCAGTGACAACAGAAAACCCCCTTGAGCAGGGCCGCCGTCCCACTGGGTCTGCAGAAGGAAAATCAAATCAATAGCTCTGCGAACCTGATCCGGGCCTTGTCTCCCCAGGATGAAGCCCACTTGGTCCCTATGTATATAATTTGCAATAAAGTCAGACATCCTGTTTGCTAGTATTTTAGTCATTATTTTAAGATCGTTATTGATTAACGAAATAGGGCGGTAGCTGCCCACCTCGCTTGGGTCTTTACCTTGTTTAGGATTGACCGAGATAAAAGCCGAGCTTAAATCACTAGGGAGAGGGGCTCCATCCCGCAGGGAGTTAAAGAACCGGGCCATGTAAGGGGCCAGACGTGGGCCAAACTTCTTATAATAATAATATAATAATAATAATTATATAATAATAATAATGCCCTGCTCTCCTTCTTAAGTTAAGAGGAGAGTTGTAAGAGCCTGCCCCTCATCACCGCCTTGTGTGCTGCCCACAGACAGCCTGGTGAAACCGACCCCGTGTCATTCTCACTAAAGTAGTCGGATAAAGCCTTGTCTATAATCGTGCAATGGGTTGGATTGCTCAAGAGAGTTTCATTGAGGTGCCATTTAAAGGGACCCTTAATTCCCGACCCTCCCCTTAACGATAGTGACATTATCGAGTGGTCGGATAGTGGCGTGTCATATATTTTGGAGGCGATTACTCTCGGGATTACATGTGGTGGGACAAATATGTGGTCAATCCTAGAGAAGGTTTGGTGGGGAACCGAGTAGTGCGTGTAGTCTCTAGTTTGGGGATTCATTTCCCTCCAGATATCAACCAGGCCAAAAGATTGAACTATCTGCGCAACCCGAAGGCTACGTTTAGGGGGCCGTTTGGATTTGGGCTGCAGGGGGTTGGATTTGTCTGAGAAGTCAAATGGGTGTATTGGAGTCTCCCCCCAATATTACTGTGCCAATGAAATGCGGCTTTAGTACCTTCAGTGTGGTGTCAAAAAAGAGGTCCTGATGTGTGTTCGGAGTATAGTATGAGACAAACGTGTAAGTCTTACCTGACGTCGTAGTTGTCCCTGGCAGATAGGACCCCAGTGGCATGGCGAAATCGATCTGTGCTACGGCAGACTGGAGATCCAGCGAGTACCTGTAGCTGAAGAGGAGGGGGGGTGGGGGAGGGGAGAGGGGAGTAAAGGGGAGCAAGAAAGAAGAGAGGAAGAGAGCAGTAGAGAAACAAATTGTGCATCTTATTCTATGTGGATATCATCAGAGGCCTCTGATATCATCAACGACTCTGATGATATCCACATAGGATGAAACATGTCAGGCCTGCTGATGCAAGCACGATGTGAGCTGCGGATTATTTCCTTTCTGTGATGATGTACATTTTATACCTGTAAGTAGACTACAATAAATGCGTATATTTTACCTATACAGGCTTCACTATTATTGCTTTCTCCCTATTGGGTTATCCTGCTGGTGACTGCTTAATCCATTCATCTTGTCATGTGGATCTTGATGTCCTGATGATATGTGACTACCTGGCTTTTCCCATTATCTAGCTGTCTGTGATGGAGTGTGCCATTCGGAGTTACTGTTGAGCCTTTGCATCATATGATTACATTGCATGTTTTTCATATTTTTCTGGTAAGCAGACTGGCAGCACGTGGGTGTGGTGTGCTTTCTTTGTGCACACTGAAGTTTGGTGGAGGCTTCACGTCATCTTTACTCTTCAAAAAAACTTTTTTATGGACTATTTATATTCACCTGATAACTTTGTTACTTTAGCGCTGCATTTTGATCTTTTACATGTGTGTTTGATGAATCAACAAACTATGCTGGCTGCTACTCCTATTTCTAGTTAGCGCAGATATTTGTTCACTTTTTTATTAAAAATAAAATCTGCAGAGGTGATCAAATACCACCAAAAGAAAGCTCTACTTGTGGGGAAAAAAATTATAAAAATTTCATTTGGGTACAGTGTAGCATGACCGCGCAATTCAAAGTGCATCAGCGCTAAAAGCTGAAAATTGGTCTGGACAGGAGGGGGGTTTAAGTGCCCAGTAAGCAAGTGGTTAAAGTAAACTTTTACAAGTATTGTGCATTATATTTAAAATGATCATATCCATGAAAAAGAGCCTCAGCTTTTAGTACTACTTTAATATAAAGATTTCTATCTCCCTTCCACCCTTCATATAGCTTCATGTCTGACTCCTAGTTAAATGCCCATATATCCTACTTCTGTGTGTATTTATTATATATATGATACAAGTAATATATATTATTACTTTCACTATTTCACAGTATAAATACACCCCTTTATAGTAGCGATTATCTGCTCTTTTTGTAGTATAAAGGGCTAATTTTATTTTTTTTCCCCCCCATTATGACATACAAAAAAAGCATGCTGCTGCTACTAAACATCTTAGGCCTGGTTCATATCTATGCATTTTTGGTACTTTTTGCAGAAACACACTACAGTTCATTTAACATGGTTTCCTATGGGACACGTTCACATCTTTGCTTTTTTCAGCTGCTGCGTATTTGGAAAGGGTCAGGGACTTTTTTGAAAGCAAAACGGTGCTTTTTTTGGTTCAATAGACTTCAATGGGGAACCTGCAAAAAAACATGTAGTGCGTTTTTGAATTTGCCCAACAACAAATTGGCCAAGAATATTCATATGAATAATCTTTGTACATTTGCTGAATGAAAGAATGTCGCTTGAAAATTTCACTTGCTTTTAACATTCACTTTTAGAATGTACAAAAACCACATACACTGGCTGAAAATTCCTTTGACCAAGAAGTTTTCTATTTTGCCCCTTCGAATTTTCCCATCACTATGGTCGAGAACGATTGTCGATTTGACCCCTCTAACGATTAGAAAATCAAACGAAAGTTCTTAAAATTACATTTATTTTTTTTTAGGAAAACATTGTTTTTGTATGGCCAGCATATAATATGGAGTATTACAGTTCTGTCTGAAAATCGGCAAAACAGTCTTTAATTTTTTTTTTCTTTAAAAAAATTATAAGCTCTGAGTCTGATATTTACCAGATTCAACCTCCTAATTGTATATACAGTATATCTTTTCTGTCTGTTTTTCTCAGAGTGGATTTGAGATTTTGCTCCCTAACCATATAGTTGGTTATTTATATTGACCATTGCATATACAGTTGTGCTCATAAGTTTACATACCATGGCAGAATTTATGATTTCTTGGCCATTTTTCAGAGAATATGAATGATGACAAAAAAACATTTCTTTCACTCATGGTTCGTGTTTTGCTGAAGTCATTTATTATCAATCAACTCTGTTGTATCTTTTAAATCATAATCACAACATAAAGTACCCAAATGACCCTGATCAAAAGTTTACATACCCCAGTTTTTAATACAGTGTATTGCCCCCTTTAACATCAATGACAGCTTGAAGTCTTTTGTGGTATTTGTGGATGAGGTTCTTTATCATCTCAGATGGTAAAGCTGCCCATTGACATTTGCGTAGTAATGGCTTTCTTCTGGCGACTCAACCATGCAGCCCATCTTTCTTCAAGTGCCTCTTTATTGTGCATCTTGAAACAGCCACACCACATGTTTTCAGAGAGTCCTGTATGTCACCTAAATTTATTTGTGGGTTTTTCTTTGCATCCCCAACAATTTTCCTGGCAGTTATGGCTGATATTTTAGTTGGTCTACCTGACCGTGGGTTTGGTTTCAACAGAACCCCTCATTTTCCACTTCTTGATTAGAGTTTTAACACTGCTGATTGGCATTCTCAATTCCTTGGATATCTTTTTATATCCCTTTCCTGTTTTATACAGTTCAACTATCTTTTCCCGCAGATCCTTTGACTCTTCTTTTGCTTCCCCCATTAATCAGAATCCAGAAACGTCAGTGCAGCCCTGGATGAAAGATGCAAGGCTCTGTCGGGAGTGCAGAAACTCATTGACCTTTTATACACACACTAATTACAAGCAAACAGATTGCAGGTGAGGATGGTTACCTTTACTAGCCATTAAAACCCCTTTTTGTTAACTTGTGTGCATGTTATCTGGCCAAAATCACCAGGGGTATGTAAACTTTTGATCAGGGTCATTTGGGTAGTTTCTGTTGTGACTATGATTTAAAAAGAGTAAACACAGTTGATTGATAATAAATGACTTCAGCCAAACACTATCCATGAGTGAAAGAAACTTTTTTTTGTGTGTTTACCATTCATATTCTCTGAAAAATGGACAAGAAATCATAATTTCTGCCAGGGTATGTAAACTTATGAGCACAACTGTAGATATTTAGGAATAAATGGCCTTTTTTTTTTTAAAACCTGTTCTGCCTAACAACATGACAGGGATCTACTGCTCCCAGTGATTGGTAGCAGTGATCTCTGTCATGTTCTAGTGAGCCCACCCCCCCTACAGTTGGAACACACATAACCCCTTAATCGCCCCCTAGTGTATAACCACTTCCTTGCCAGTGACGTTTACACAGTAATCAGTGCATTTTTATAGCACTGATCGCTGTATAAATCCCCAAATAGTGTCAAAAGTGTTCGATCTGTCGGGCCCCAATATCGATTGCCGCCATTACTAATAAAAAAAAATTCATAATAAAAATGGCATAAATCTATCCCCTATTTTGTAGACGCGATAACTTTTGCTCAAACCAATTAATATACGCTTATTGTGATTTATTTTATTTTTTTTAATCAAAAATATGTAGAAGAATACATATCGGCCTAAACTGAGGAAGAATTTTTTTTTTATATATTTGTTTTGGGATATTTATTATAGCAAAAAGTAAATAATATTGCTTTTTTTTTTTTTTCAAAATTGTAGCCCTTTTTTTGTTGTTAGCGCAAAAAATAAAAACCTCAGAGGTGATCAAATACCACCAAAAGAAAGCTCAATTTGTGGGAAAAAAAGATAGTTGCAGCCCTATAATTTCAGACCTCGAACAGCCCCAATGGATGCACCTCATACCTCAGATTAGCCCCAGTGCATGCACGTCAGACCTCGGATCAGCCCCAGTGCATGTACGTCAGAGCTCGGATTAGCCCCAGTGCATGCACGACAGACCTCGGATCCGCCCCAGTGCACGCGCGTCAGACCTCGGATTAGCCCCAGTGCACGCGCGTCAGACCTCGGGTCAGCCCCAGTACATGAACGTCAGACCTCGGGTCAGCCCCAGTGCATGCACGTCAGACCTCGGGTCAGCCCCAGTGCATGCACGTCAGACCTCGGGTCAGCCCCAGTGCATGCACGTCAGACCTCGGATCAGCCCCAGTGCATGCACGTCAGACCTCGGATCAGCCCCAGTGCATGCACGTCAGACCTCGGATCAGCCCCAGTGCATGCACGTCAGACCTCGGATCAGCCCCAGTGCATGCACGTCAGACCTCGGATCAGCTCCACTGCGTCGACTTAAGGTGGTTCTAAAGCCTTAACGTTTTTCACCTTAATGCATTCTACAGATACCTGCTCCCACTTCCAGCTAAGTTTGCCATGGTGAGTTTAGCTGGAATTTCGCCCCCCCTCCCTTCTGCTTCCCCCACAGCCTGCCCATTCACAGCGGAAGGCTTCACTGCTGGCTTCCCTTAGTGGAGATGTCTGCGGCATGGACTTGGGTAAGGACACTGCTGGAGTCTTGGACAAGTAAGTCTCCTAATATTAAAAGTCAGCAGCTACAGTATTTGAAGCTGCTGGCTTTTAATTTTTTCTGAAGGAGCCTGGAGCTACGCTTTAAGACCTCAGATCAGCCCCACTGCATACACTTCAGACCTCAGATCAGCCCCAATACTGACCCGATTCCCCCATCCACACATTTGAGATGGATGAGGGAATCCCTACCTCCTGTGTCATTGTATTCTGACAGTTGGGAGACTTCCACGCTGTCAGAATACAGAGATCAGCAGTCTATAGCTTGCAGCAATGTTCGAGCAGGGCGATTGAAACAGAAGTTGATCATTTCAATCACAGTGGCCATACAGTACTTGGATAGACATTTGTCTGGACCCTGCTGAATTGGCAAAATTTTGATCCATGCATGGCCAGCTTTAGTCAGACAACACAAACAATTGTACTGCTGGAGGTAAAGCTTTGTATGGAAACCATTATTCTACTGATGAATAGTGATGATTTATATCTGAGACTATATAATGCTGATTTTTGTTGGCATACTGGTCCACTGTACTCATTGTGAAGTCTGTCTGCAAAAGTATCAGAATTTGTCAGACTTATGTTAAATTCCTTGAAAGTTTACTTAGGTGAAAAGCTTTCACTGGGTTGATAGATTTTCTTATACTTCTGACATTGTAGGTTAAAAATATGATTGTTTCATTTGTAAAGTATCTTTATAGCGGTTATAAAGCCTTTTTTTTCCCTCTAAAATAACAAATATGTTCTACTTACCTGCTGTATGCAATGGAATTGCACAGAGCTGCCCTGAACTTCCTCTTCTGGGGTCCCCCACTGGTGCTTTTCGCTCCTCCTCTTCAGGGTCTGCCACCATAGAAAGCCGCTTGCTATGGGGCAGACGTTAGTGCTCAGGATCTATAGACGCACACTCCTGGTTCAGCCCCGCTCTCTGCAGATAGGATTTGATTGACAGCAGCAGAACCAATGGCTCCTGCTGTGAAAAGCAGGGAGAGAGCTGCTACAGACAGGCACAGCTCTGCATTGAGTAAGGATTCGGGTAGAAATTTAAGGGGTGGAATATGATGACATGGAGACTCTTCTAGAAGATGCCGATCTCTTAAAACCATTATCCCAAATTTACTGAGTACTTCTACCATCCATCCAGGTCGGATTGGATGGTCTGCGTGGTCTGTGGCGGACGGAGGTGCAGGGACTGGACAGCGAAGACTGGGAAGACGTGGGATTATCCACTCCAGTCGCTGGCTGCTACTAGGGACAAACTAATCCCATTCAAAATCCTACACAGGATCTACTATACGCCCCAGCACCTCCACTGCATATACCCAGCCGTGTCGGCCAGCTGTTGGAGATGCTCTAGTACTCCTGCAGATTTTACACATATATTCTGGGATTGCCCACAAACTCAGGACTATTGGCGGGAGGTAACTCAATTCATTCATAGTTTGACCACAATCCGATCATGTGTGGGCTTCATCGGACCTTCAGCGGACTTTTCCAGTCGAAAATCTGACGGACTTTAGATTTGAAACATGCTTCAAATCTTTCCGACGGGCTCGAGTCCGGTCGAAAATTCCGCTCGTCTGTATGCCAGTCCGACGGATGAAAACCCACGCTAGGGCAGCTATTGGCTACTGGCTATCAACTTCCTTATTTTAGCCTGGTCGTACATCATCACGTATGAATCCATCGGACTTTGGTGTGATTGTGTGTAGGTAAGTCCGATTGTTCAAATGTATGTCGGAAGTCCGTCAAAAGTCAGTCGGACCAGTCCGGTCGAAAAGTCCGCCCGTGTGTACGCGGCCTTAGTGTCTGCCTCCTCAGCCTACTGGAACAACTGGCATTTGCCAAAGCAACAAGCACCCTAATAGGTATCCTTTTTTGTGCGAGAAAATCCATAGTACTAAAGTGGAAGTCAACCACTCCCCCCACCCTGTCCTCATGGAAGCAATTAGTTAACGTAATGATACCCCTCTGTAAAGCAACATATCTGTCTCGAGGATGCCCCAAAAAATATGACAAGGTCTGGCATTTGTGGACTCTGACTCCACAACAAATGATCAGCCCTCAGGGGATCCACCCAGATAGATTTCCTCTATCTCTGTCTAGCTTTGCTGAGAGCTGAGGCCCAGACCCCAGATGGATAGTCGGAGGTGCTAGCCTAAAAATCAAAACAACTACATTTATTCTCAAATATCCCTATAGAGTCCAGGGCCAATAACTAAAAACAAGAGACGGCCCCCCAAGAAACAATATCTCATATCAAGAGCCTACCATGTGTTACCTGAGCAGTGATTGTGTTGTGTTTAGTTAAGAATATGTAGCTTTTAGATAATCTGTTAGTAGTACTATGTTATGCACCGCTTGGCCGGGGTATGCCCAAATGGCCCTGTTTTGTACTGCCAAGGAAAAATTTTCAATAAAGAGAAATAAAAAAAAAAAAAATTAATTGAAGGGGGGTGAGGAAACGATACTGCTACTGGGACTTTTTTTTTTACCCTAATGCAGGGTATACATTAAGGTTAAAAATGTTTTGCCTTTAGAACCACTTTAATGATCTTTCATTGAACAGTTTGCCTCATTCAACACTTACCTCATCCTTCTCATATTAAGTGCCAGTTTACAACAGGATAAATGTGCTGATTACCCCCTGGTGTCTTTTTATCTTGTATACTTCCTGAAGCATGTATGTGCAATGCCGATATTTCACCAGCTGTGTGTGAACGTTTCCAAAGTACCCATCTGTTTTTAAATCATTAAAATGACCTACTACTGTTTGTTTTGCACAAGTACTATTGGCATAAGTTGATATTATGAAAATTAATGTTGGTGAGGTTTGTTGCTGTCTCTTCCCATTTGGTAGATTTTTTTAAATGTTTCTTGTTCTAGAATCTGTGGTTATCAGGACAGAAAGTAAGATGACACTGACAGCAGGAAAAGAAAACCAACCCTAAACAAAACTGGCACATAAAGCATATTTTTTCAGATTGATAATATACAGGTGCATCTTAAAAAATTAGAATAGCATCAAAAAGTTAATTTATTTTAGTAATTCAATTCAAAAAGTAAAACTGATATGTTATATACAGTACCTCACAAAAGTGAGTACACTCCTCACATTTGTGAAAATATTTTATTCTATCTTTTCATGTGACGACACTGAAGAAATGACACTTTGCTACAATGTAAAGTAGTGAGTGTACAGCTTGTAGAACATTGTAACCACTCACATTTTTGTAAATATTTTTTTATATCTTATATATTATATTTACTATATTTCATGTGACAACACTGAAGAAATGACACTTTGCTACAATGTGAGTTTACAGCTTGTATAACAGTGTAAATTTGCTGTCCCCTCAAAATAACTCAACACACAGCCATTAATGTCTGAACTGCTGGCAACAAAATTGAGTACACCCCTAAGTAAAAATGTCTAAATTGGGCCCAGTTAGCCATTTTCCTTACCCGGTGTCATGTGACTCTGCCTGAATTGAGCTACAAAAAAAGCTCCAGAACTTTTTTGAGTTTCAGGCGTTTGGCTTCTGGCATTTTGCAGTGGAGATGTGAACCATCTCCATAGAGAATGATTGATTTTTTTCCCCCTCCAGCATTTTGTAGCTTGAGGCTTCAAGCTACAAAACGCTTAGGTGTAAATGGGGCCTTAATGGTCTCTCAGTCTGGTTCCGTAGGTTACACAATCATGCCGACTTGACAGTTGTCCAGAAAATAGTAATTGACACCCTCCACAAGGAGGGTAAGTCACAAAAGGTAATTGCTAAAGAAGCTGGCTGTTCCAATCATATTAATGGAAAGTTGAGTGGAAGGAAAAAGTGTGGTAGAAAAAGGTGCACAAGTAACAGATAACTGCAGCTTTGGGAGGATTGTGAATCAAATGCCATTCCAGAATTGAGGGGAGTTTTACAAGAAGTGGACTATGGTTGGTGTCAGTGCTTCAAGAGCCACCCCACACTGACCTATCCAGGACATGGGCTACAACTGTCACATTCCTGGTGTCAAGCCTCTCCTGAACCAGAGACAACGTCAGAAGCATCTTACCTGGGCTAAGTAAAAAAAAAGGACTAGACTGTTGCTCAGTGGTCCAAAGTCCTCTTTTTGGATGAAAGTAAATTTTGCATTTTATTTGGAAATCAAGGCCCCAGTCTGGAGGAAGAGTGGAGAGGTACAGAATCCAAGTTGCATGAGGTCTAGTGTGAAGTTTTCACAGTCATTGATGATTTGGGGAGCCATGTCATCTGCTGGTGTTGGTCCACTGTGTTTTATCAAGTCTAAAGTCAGCACAGCCCTCTACCAGGAAATTCTAGAGCATTTCATGCTTCCCTCTGCTGACCAGCTTTATGGAGATGCTGATTTCATTTTCCAGCAGGACTTGACACCTGCCCACACTGCCAAAAGTACCAATACCCGGTTTAATGATCATGGTATCACTGTGTTTGATTGGCCAGCAAACTCACCTGACCTAAACCCCATAGAGAATCTGTGCTGTATTTTTACAAACGCCCCCGCAAGCACTCAAGATTCTGGATAAAATAAGAATCACAATTTTTTTGCTTAGAATAAAGATCACAATTCTCATGGCGTAACACCACCTTTCACATTATACAAAAAAAATGGGCTAACTTTACTGTTTATTTTTTTATTCGTTGAAGTGTATTTTTTCCCAAAATATTGCGTTTGAAAGACCGTCGTGACATAAAATATTGCAACATACGCCATTTTATTTTCTACAGTCTCTGCTAAAAATATAGATATGTTTAAAAAGATTATATAGAGGATAGATAGATAGATATAACATTTTCCAGCAAAAAATAAGGATTTTACCTTGTAAGCAACACATGTCAGAAAAAAGGTTTGGGCTTTAAGTGGTTAAATTGCCCTCATCTACCAACCAAAGTTCATTCCTTTCATCTAAAACAGGGGGTCTCCAAACTTTTTACTTCGAGGTCCACATTGTATATTTTACAGATATTCGCGGGCCGAAAAAAAAGTTATTTTATAAATTTATCCCCAGCCATGGAATAGAGTAGAATTTCAAAAAAGGCTGCCATCAGCGGGGCTGGATGGTGCACCTGTATCCTCTGCCCGCACATAAATGCCAGAGCCTCATGCACCAGGGCTAAACATTAAGTGTGCATGAGTGTCCCCAGGAGAATCTCCCGACACAATTGCGTCCCCAGCAGAATCTCCCCACACAATTGCGTCCCCAGCAGAATCTCCCCACACAATTGCGTCCATAGCAGAATCTCCCTGCACAATTGTGTCCCCAGCAGAATCTCCCCACACAATTGCGTCACCAGCAGAATCTCCCCACACAATTGCGTCCCCAGCAGAATCTCCCCACACAATTGCGTCCCCAGCAGAATCTCCCCACACAATTGCGTCCCCAGCAGAATCTCCCCACACAATTGCGTCCCCAGCAGAATCTCCCCACACAATTGCGTCCCCAGCAGAATCTCCCCACACAATTGCGTCCCCAGCAGAATCTCCCCACACAATTGCGTCCCCAGCAGAATCTCCCCACACAATTGCGTCCCCAGCAGAATCTCCCCACACAATTGCGTCACCAGCAGAATCTCCCCACACAATTGCGTCACCAGCAGAATCTCCCCACACAATTGTGTCCTCATCAGACTCTCCCTACATGCTTGTGTCCCTATTAACACCTCCCCCCTGCACGTTTCTGTTTTCATCACAGCCACCCTCCACACATTTGTGTTCTCATCAGAACTCCTGCCACATGCTTGTGTCCCCTCAGAGCCACCTCCCCACACCCATTAAAACCCTTCCTGCCTATGTGCCATCAGTGCTCCCACATGTGTGTCCCCATCCGAGTCCTCCCCCCAACACTTGTGTCCCCCATCAAATCCCCCCCCACTTGTGTCTCATCAGGCTCCCCCCTGTACATCTACGTCCCCATCAGAACCCCCCCTTACATGTGTATCCTCCTTCACAGCCCCACACACACAGTTTTTTGTCCCCCATCAGAGTCCACCTTCCATACTTGTGTCCCCCCCTCCCCCCCAGCACATTCCTTTCCCCATCACAGCCTGCTTTTCCCCCCCCGTAGATCAGCGTGTTCATTACCACTGTGCTGCTTCTCTGATAGGCTGGCATTAGAGCAGACATGCTGCATTTCCCGGGTCCCTCGCCACTTTTACACAGACACGCTGTTACAGCGAAAAATTACACTGAATTGAACTGCAGGGAAGGAGCTGGGAGATGCAGCAGGTCTGCACTGAGAAAACATAGGCTTTGTTGGTTTACTCGAAGTCGCGGGACTTGTGCTGCACACCCCCTCAATGCCTGTTAGAAGGCAGAGCAAGACCCGCAACTCGAGTGCGTCTAATGACCGAAGCTGTGGACCTGACAAAAGGTCCTAGTGGGCTGGATGTGGCCCACGGGCTATACTTTGGAGACCCCGGATCTAAAAGAACTGAGAGATGCATTACATGTCTTCTCTATCTCTCAGCCCTGAGGAATATTGATAAACATTTCTTTTTTTTTTTTTTTTTTGACAGCTCAGCTCTGCACTGTTTACATCCCAGAAACAGCTGATTAACATCGTAAGGGGGGGGGGGGGGGCGGTGTGGAATCGAGATTGTGATCTTTTAACGATTAATCGTGCAGCTCTACTGCAGAGTAGTGGCCAGGGTTGCACACATGCTGCAGCTGTGGATGTATGTGATCCATTCAGTTGAATGGAGCTGCACTACAACTGCCCCAGCACTGCATGCATTGCATGTGGTTGCAGCACAGTAGTGCAGCTTTTAGGGGGTTAAATCAGGCGGTGAGTAGATGACATATCGCTAGCTTAAAAAAGAAGTTCTGATCATACAGAATGCAGAGGTCAGATTCAAAAGAAAAGTACATACATGCACACATACATTCACACACCATCTCACCAATTCAAGTTGGGCACACGCGCTGCACTGTAGGGGAGGCGGAGAAGGTCAGCGTTCAGTAAGAAGCCCCCCCCCCCCCCCAATCCAAAAGCTCTGCACATTACTGTTAGTTCTCACTGTGCGAAAAGTTTGGAGGCATGCTGGTCTTGACCCTGTACAGGGTTGAGATCAGTAATGCGCCAAACTGTATGTTTGCAGAGTGAGAGCCAACGATAATGTGCAGAGCAATCTCTCAACCAGGAAGCCACGGCACCCCTAACAAACTCGGAACGCTAACCCGGTTGAGAAGGGCTGATGTAACCCATTGCACAGTTGTATTCAGAGAACAGGCTGGCAGTGCTAGGATGAATAGCATCTGTGCTGTGAGAGAGCATGCTGACAGGAGGAAAGAGCAAACTGCTTAAAGGTAAAGGGATCACTAGATTATTGTTCCAGTGCTTCCCTGACCAGTCAGCTGGCTGTAGGTGTGTTTTTGACCAAGATTTACTGCTGCTGTTGCAGCCGAGGCCAAGGAACTAGCAATCCTAGCCCCTTGTCTAGGCTAAGGTAACATCACGTGTTTATTTTAGGATTTAGAAAAAAAACTCCTGGGTTTATCCTAATTGCTGATCTCTCTGAACACTGACTATTGTTTCATTGCTGCATGGGGAGAACACCTATAATTGTACCCCATGGTATCATGTGCCATGCCATAGCTGAACCCCCTGTAGTTACACACAAGCTAACAGCCAAGCCATCTGTGTTGGTCCAAACACTGAAAGTGCTTTCTAGGTTTTTATTTCTTTACATGGACAAGATTTCATCAAGCTTCTTTCTTCTGCTGGATAGAAATGTCATCTGACCTCCTTATCTGTCATGTAGGATTAGCATTCATCAAAGTTTAATGTATACCACTAATTAATTTGGTGAACTTTGAGACATGAAACGAGCAGGGTTTATTAAAGCAAATTAAGGTCCATGCAAAGAAAAGAAAAGTGTCTACGGTGTTGTTTTGATGTCTCAGTTTTAGAATGCAAAGTTACATATTTTTAAACCTGTTGTACTTCAATACATTTTCTTGTAGAACCACATTTTATGCCCTAGTCCTCTAGTAGCCCTGCATTACTAAGCCATGTAGTGGGGAGGCTATATGGAGCAAGTTTGTCAAGAATTGATCTAATATCAGAAGTCACACATTTACTTTATCATATCTTTACAAGGTATTTTTAAAGGTAGGAGATTCAGAAATGATGCTTGAAAGACAAAGGGGTTGATTAAAGTAGTAGAGTTTACTCCTTAGCAAAGTAAATGCCAGTAAATAGAGTGAAGCTGTATTCCTTTTAAATATCCAGTTTTGTGTTTGCAAAAAAAGTTTTACTTCCTTCATGCATGATTGGATATTAAAAGCAAACAAACGTTAACCTTCTTTACTAACATGTACTTTGCAAAATGAACATTCTGTATAAGTTTAATAAACCAATCCCATTGGGTATGCATGGAAAAGAAGGAGGTAACATCCCAATAGGCGCTGTAATGTTTCTAGAGGTAAACCCCCATCCCAATTTACGCAAAACACAAGCACCCCCTATCGGAGTGCAATTCCTCTAATGGGACTTTTTACATAGGGTTACCTCTAATGAAAGTAGAAGGTAGTAGAAGTTTTTGTATAAAAAGTATTGTAGTTTATTAATTTACCGTCTAAAAATCATCACACATGACCTAACCGTACATACAATAAAATGGATGCATGTAAATAGGGAGAAATAAATCTATAAAGAAAATGACCAATTGCAATGATACAGGTAAATAAAAAAACAATAATCATAGGAACCCGACGTTTCGAGGTAAGCAAAGGGTTGACCTCTTCTTCAGGGATAACGACAATTGGTCAGAGTGGATATTTCATCTAAAAAGGTTAACAAAAAGCAAAGCAAAGGTAAATGGACGAACATCTCAGATATTCACAGCAGGAAGCAGCAAAGAGTCTATAGTTTACATTACAAGGGTCAATTGACATTAAACATAGATTATAACATTTGTGGGTTCTAGACATATACATACAGGAATTTCATACTGACCCCTTAGATTTCATATAGGAATTTCCATGGACATTTTCAGCATCCAGTGCAAAACAGGGGATTGACGTCCGTCACGGCCACACAGGGATCACAGACCCAAGGTTCAAGGAGAGAGAGAGAGAAGACCAAGTAGATCACAGGAATAAGAAGCCAGGAAGGACTATGGTTGCTTCACAAAGGATATCCCCAAAAGGAACAGATACCGTCACCCCTTCGCTGAGAGGCTTCTTATAGCCTGCTTGGTGGGGTTAAAGGGTAGGGGGTACAATCCTGCTGGAATATAAATAATACAGGGCATTCAATGAGAATCTTAAGGGAGAACCTAGTATAAGTACAATACTATTCTCAGAAATGTAAGGGGTATTTTGGGTTAGCAGATATGACCCACCCGGGATTGTAAGTATAAAACATATCAGACACGTACCTAAAAAATGAGGATGAGTGGAATCAGATCATAGATCCCAGTTCATGCAGCAAGAAGAGGAGGATATTTAGATAATACCCAAAGTCAGAATGGGCAGGAATCCAAGAAAGTATACAGGTTTCCTGGTAGGGTGCAAGCCCGCAATGGTCTGCAAATTATAAAACACATCAGGGAAGTATTATAAATAAGTGACAGGTAACCATCTGTATAGTTCCCAAACATCCCAACCAGAGGGGGTCCATAAGTTTACCTGCCTGTCTTTCCTTCCTCCAAACACGTCTGTGTGGTGTCAGTAACATCTGATAAATGCAGCGCCAGAGGAGTTTAAATGTATGTTTACTGCAGTGGGTGGGGATGTCCAATCAATGACCCGATTGGATAACCATGAATAAGGGGCGGTCTGGAGAAGGGAGGACGTGAGGTATCTGTAATAGATATCCCCCGGGCAGAGCGACGCACAGCGTCATCTCCATGGCACACTCCCTGAAGTGAAGGCATCCACAACAGGGCAGAGGTGGGCGTGTGCGACAGCGCAGCACTCAGCAGTTAGTGGAGCCAGCGCGACATGGAGGATTCCCCCATACGTCTAGAAGTCCCGCAGCGCAGAGCTGGCGTGTCCGTTGTCATGGAGAACCATGACACAGACTGCCAGAGAAGGGGGGGGCCCGAGCACGCTCCAATCGGAGCGCTCCTCGGTCTCCCCCGGGTGCGCCGATCGAGCCGACACACAGCCCAGACCTGGATGAATTGAGAAAGGAAAGGAGTAACAGTGATTGGCTGGGTAGTGGGAGGGAACAAGGGAAGGCAAGCAGAAGAAAAACACAGACATGCAGGAGGAAATGAAGAAGGAAAGGAGTGACAGTGAATAGATGGGTAAAGGCAGAGCATGAAAGAGAGATGAACGGAGAAGAGATCCAGTCATGCAGGAAAAGGGGAAGGATCCTCCTGAGAAAAGGGGGAGGGGGGGAGAAACAAAGAAGGGAAAGGTTAAAAGTGGATGATGTGAGAGCACAGGTACTTGGGGGATTTCTGTGTAGTCGGGAGAGATCGGTCCCACTGGATCAGATAAGGTCCTGGAATGATAAGACAAAGTTGTTAAATTATATGTATTAAACAGTGTATTACATCACAAGCTAAACAGAATTAACATATTCAAACTTGAGCTATTGTCTTGTTTATTTCTATATCCTGTAAATTCCAAAGAACATCCCAGAGACCCGGGGCATATTATCAAGATATATGTATTTACCCAGTCCCGTAAAGATACGAGATTGCTATATTGTAGATAAAAAGTACAGATGGTCCAAGCTTAAAGATGAACCATCTAAGTTAAATCCAAGGGGTAATCCTATTGTGAAGATTCCCATTCAGATCCTCCTGAGGAGAAACCCTCCAAGAAGGGTCTGAAGGAGGTGGTTCCATTGAGGCCCGGTGGCATAGTCGCATTCAAGCGAAAAATCCACCTTTGTTCGGCCTGCATTAATGTTTTGTTCGTGTCACCCCCTCTTATACCAGCGTGTATTCTGTCTAGGATCAAGAAGGAAATCTTCGGGGTGATTCCTTCATGTAGGTCTCTCACATGTCTCCCCAAGGGGAGGCTTGGATTACTGGTCTGCATGAATAGAATGTGTCGATAGGCGCGTTGCCAGAAGGGCTGAATGGTTTTGCCCACATAGAAGCAGAAACAGTTGCATAGAAGAAGGTAAACTACATTAGTTGTTTGGCAGTTTGCATAGTGTTCTGTGCAGTTTCTGCCATCTGGACACGCAGAAACTGCACAGATGACACAACCTTCAGGAGAGAGGCTGATCTCTTGAGAAAGAGATTATTATTGCGGGATTACTCTAAATCATGTCTCAAAAAGGCCTACAACCGGGCAGTATTGAAACCTAGGAAAGAATTGCTTTATAATCCATCTTCAAAAAATACTAAGAAAAATCCAATTTCGATTATAACAAAATATTGCAACCAACACGAAACTTTCAAAAAAATCGCCAACAAGTATTGACACCTTCTTTCAATGGACCCTACTGTAGGTCCATATGTGAGTAAACACCCGGTCTTTACATTCAGAAGAGCTAGATCCCTCAAAGATTACCTGGTGTCCAGTGAATATCATGATTCCGGGCACCAGGATCCGTGAAAGTACCCAGGTACATTTACTTGTGGGGGATGCAACTACTGCCGTTTTATGAACACCACGCGCAATATAACACTCCCAAATGGAGAACGCTATCGTACAAAACACTATGCAAACTGCCAAACAACTAATGTAGTTTACCTTCTTCTATTCAACTGTTTCTGCTTCTATGTGGGCAAAACTATTCAGCCCTTCTGGCGACGCGCCTATCGACACATTCTATCCATGCAGACCAGTAATCCAAGCCTCCCCTTGGGGAGACATGTGAGAGACCTACATGAAGGAATCACCCCGAAGATTTCCTTCTTGATCCTAGACAGAATACATGCTGGTATAAGAGGGGGTGACACGAACAAAACATTAATGCAGGCCGAACAAAGGTGGATTTTTCGCTTGAATGCGACTATGCCACCGGGCCTCAATGGAACCACCTCCTTCAGACCCTTCTTGGAGGGTTTCTCCTCAGGAGGATCTGAATGGGAATCTTCACAATAGGATTACCCCTTGGATTTAACTTAGATGGTTCATCTTTAAGCTTGGACCATCTGTACTTTTTATCTACAATATAGCAATCTCGTATCTTTACGGGACTGGGTAAATACATATATCTTGATAATATGCCCCGGGTCTCTGGGATGTTCTTTGGAATTTACAGGATATAGAAATAAGACAATAGCTCAAGTTTGAATATGTTAATTCTGTTTAGCTTGTGATGTAATACACTGTTAAATACATATAATTTAACAACTTTGTCTTATCATTCCAGGACCTTTATCTGATCCAGTGGGACCGATTTCTCCCGACTACACAGAAATCCCCCAAGTACCTGTGCTCTCACATCATCCACTTTTAACCTTTCCCTTCTTTGTTTCCTCCTCCCCCCCTTTTCTCAGGAGGATCCTTCCCTTTTCCTGCATGACTGGATCTCTTCTCCGTTCATCTCTCTTTCATTCTCTGCCTTTACCCATCTATTCACTGTCACTCCTTTCCTTCTTCATTTCCTCCTGCATGTCTGTTTTTCTTCTGCTTGCCTTCCCTTGTTCCCTCCCACTACCCAGCCAATCACTGTTACTCCTTTCCTTTCTCAATTCATCCAGGTCTGGGCTGTGTGTCAGCTCACTCGGCGCACCCGGGGGAGACCGAGGGGCGCTCTGATTCGAGCGCGCTCGGCCCCCCCTTTCTCTGGCAGTCTGTGTCATGGTTCTCCATGACAACGGACACGCCAGCTCTGCGCTGCGGGACTTCTAGACGTATTGGGGAATCCTCCACGTCGCGCTGGCTCCACCCCCCGCCGAGCGCTGCGCTGTCGCACACGCCCACCTCTGCCCTGTTGTGGATGCCTTCACTTCAGGGAGTGTGCCGTGGAGATGACGCTCCGGTTCAACCACCGCTACCTTCGTGGGATCCGAATCTGGTGCTATCGACGCTTCAGAAACCGCCGTTTAAGAACATTAGGGAGATTCCCTTGTTAACTCTTTCTCAGAAAGTAGTCTTTCTAGTGGCTATTACATCTGCCAGGAGGGTTTCTGAGTTGGCGGCCTTGTCATGCAAGTCTCCCTACCTGGTCATCCACAAGGATAAGGCGGTGCTACGTCCGCAGCCTTCTTTCCTTCCAAAGGTAGTTTCTGCATTCCATCTAAATAAGGACATCGTGTTACCATCCTTATGTCCTAAGCTGACACACCCGAAAGAGGTTGCCTTACACTCCCTGGACGCGGTCCAGGCTTTACGGGTGTATCTGTCTGCTACGGCTTCCTTTCGGAAGTCGGACTCTCTGTCTCGGTGGCTGGTCCGAAAAAAGGTCTGGCGGTCTCGTTGTCCACCATTTCTCAGTGGATCAGACAGATCATGGTTCAGGCCTATGCCTTAAAGGGGCGGGTGCCCCCTATTCCTGTCACCGCTCAATCCACCAAAGCAAATGGGACCTTCTGGGCTTTCTGACATCAAGCGTCTGTCTCCCAGGTGTGTAAGGCGGCGACTTGGTCGTCCGTTCACACTTTCACTAAATTCTACAAAATTGACGTAAGCGCATCTTGGGATGCTTGCTTTGGCTGCAAGGTTTTGCAGGCGGCTGTGTGAGGTTGCAATTACACTTTCTTTAAGTTACAAGTTTGTTGTAAACTCATCTTTTGATGCACTAGTTGGCCGCTGGTTTTGATGGCGGCCGTTTCAGATGGCGACTCCTCTGGTGAGGTGTTCCTTTTGTTGTGGGTGAAGTTATGTTTTGCTGCTTCCACCCCTCGTTTTTTTGACACTGCTTGGGGACGTCCCTAAGGTCAAGAATTAAAGGAGCTGTGTCCGTCAATGAACGAAAGCGAAAATGGGATTTTTGTACTCACCGTAAAATCCTTTTTCTCTGAAGTTCATTGACGGACACAGCACCCACTCCTCCTATTTATATTTGTACTGCTTTTTGACGAAGTGAGCTGCAGGACGCAGGGTGAGGGGTTATAGCCAGAGGGACCGCCCCCTGGGCGGTGATGTGCAGTCTTGCTGTTTTTACATGTGTTACAGCATGTTCTGCCTAGTCCTCTCCTGGAAGGTGGCGATAACCCTAAGGTCAAGAATTAAAGGAGCTATGTCCGTCAATGAACTTCAGAGAAAAGGATTTTACGGTGAGTACAAATATCCCATTTTTTCACCTTAATGCATAAAATGCATTAGGGTGAAAAACCTTGGCATCATGCACACTGGACGGTAAAATAACATAATAAAAACGGCAGTAGCTTTACAGTGAGTTTTTCAACGTTTTTGCAATAGCATTTTTTAGCATTCTCTGCGTTAGCAATATTTATTTATTTTCAATGGATCAAAAACGTCAAAACGCTGGTGAGCTGCGTTTTGAGCGTTTATCAGCGCTTTTGACGTTAGAGTGTTATTACAGCTGAAAGCTAAAAAAACTCACCTCAGAACCCACTAGTTTTGGGGGTTTTTTTAAAGCCAAAAAACGCCCCAGCCAAAAACTGCTGATAACAGCCTATGTGTGCATGGACACAAGAAGGATAACATGATGGGGAGTTTATTGACTGTAGAAAAAAATGTCAAAAACAGCTACTGTAAAAACGTCCAGTGTACATGAACTTTACAACTCCTTTAAGCTTTTAGGCAGAGAAATAAAAGCTCAAATGCCTGTAAAAGCAGCTTTTTTTTTTGAGGTGCAGTGTGCGTGAGCCCTAATCATTGCACATGTCCTAATTGCTGTCACCAAATCTGTACGCCTTTTGACTTCATTGGGGCCATAAAGGTTTTCATACAGAACATTCACCTAATACATGTCTACTGGAGAACATGTTTGGCGATTTCCTATGGGATTTGAGTCTTGGTCTTCTCTGCAGCATTACAGAAAAACAATTTAAAAAGCACTAGAAACATTCCAAGTCTGTTCCTATTTGTGTAGGTTGGGGATATGTATAATTTTCTACAAGTTCTTGATCCGAATGTTTGTGTTAACATGCTTTTCCAAAATGCATTTTTGAAGGACCCTATGTATTACAATGTAACAGCAAAGAGGCCATAGTAAAAAAAAAAAAAAAAAAAATGCTTTCTCTCGTGTCTATTAGAGCTACACGATTCTGGCCAAAATGAGAATCACAATTTTTTTGCTTAGAATAAAGATCACGATTCTCGCGGCGTAAAATTTTTCACATTAAAAAAAAAATTGGGCTAACTTTACTGGTTCGTTTTTTTTTTTTTTTTTTAATTCATTAAAGTAATTTTTTCCAAAAAAAATTGTATTTGAAAGAATGCTGCGCAAATACAGTGTGACATAAAATATTGCAACAACCACCATTTTATTCTCTAGGGTCTCTGCTAAAAAATTATATATATATATATATATATATATATATATATATATATATATATATATATATATATATATATATATATATATATATAATATTTGGGGGTTAGAAGTAATGTCTAGCAATTTCCAGCAAAAAAATAAAAATTATTAACTTTAAAACAACTGTCAGAAAAAGGTTTAGTGTTTAAGTGGTTAAACGTTCCTAATTTACATACACAAGTCTATTCCTTTGATGTAAAAGACAAATTGATACAATGTTTAGACTTAACATTCCACTGATAGAATGTTTTAAAACTTGGCAGACTGCCCAGACTTTGACTTTTGACTGCTGAGAGCAGAGAGAAAATTCTCTGCATACCAAAGATCAGGAATATCAGGAAACCCTTTGTCAAGATCGCAGCGGGGAAAAAATCGTGATAGCGATTCTTGACGATTAATCATGCAGCTCTAGTGTCTATGTGTAGTGACCGACCTGGAAAATGCAGAAAAATGCATAATGTTTGCTTGAAACAACTCCTAAACAGAATATTGGGTGATTGCCAGGGATTTTAGCATGCGCTTCTCATTTACACAGATCTGTCTCTGGACAAGGTTGCCAGGAGTTGGGTCTGACTTTAGTAATCAGTACAATTTTATTGCAGTGGGTCCATACATGTTATCTATCATATTCTATTAAGTTTGTTTTATTCCCTTATATATTCCCAACTTCGTTAAGCAATCATTTATCTACAAAGTTGGTTCATGCTTGTTTTACCCAATCAATACAATATATCATCTCCACACCTGCTTTATCAGTGCTTTGTGATCTGGATGCTTGAGCGTCAGCTCACTTCACTTCCGGGAGCTGCGATGCGCACTGCGGGGTTTCCTCCCCTCCCCATGCATCAATGGGAGGGTTGGGATGCCACCGCACTGCGCATCGACGTCACGCCTTACACGCCACGCGTGCGGCGTTCTCACTGAGCGCCGTCGTGCCTGGTGTTTTCCATCAGCGGCATATGGGGGTAATTTTGGCGCCAAACACCGCGAGATTTAATCTCTCGGCCCCAGGCGCCTCCCCCCGTTCTTGCACGCCTGCGTGGCGTTTGCTGGTGATTGGCGTGCGTGTCCTCGTGTCCCATTCGGGGTTGGCTCTTTGCAGGGGTTGGTCATCCCTTCACACACTGCTGGCACCCAGCACTTCACCATAATTTTTATCTCCCAGCACTAGGTAAGGTATTTAGACAATGCACTCACTAATATTATTTGGACTTCATTTTCATTTAGGATTCGCATATTACACATCACAATGGATTTTATTGGTTTTGTTTTTCAGGGTTACCACTTTTTGACACAGGCTCTAAATGCTGCCTTCACATCTGACACACATCCTCACATTCACACATATTCCATTCAATCTCATCCCATTCACTTTCACATTTTTTCTAGATACCCCTCAAGATGTCTCCTAATCACCCACAGAATCCATATCAGGGACCACCACCCTTTGGGATTTTGTCCACCCCCGGTGTTGTCATGTGTGGGGGGGTCCCACTTGCGCCGGTCGCTGGCACAGCTCCCGGAAAAGATGCCCCTTGGGGAGCCTCCAGCTTTCACTATTGCGCTCATACTGCATGGTAGTTGTGAGTATTTCTATGGCTAGGGGTCATTCCCAAGTTATATACATTTTTAAAACTTTTCCCATTTTCTACAAGCATTTGACCTTAAAATTTATTATATGTTTTATTTTCAGTTAATACACATTGTTGCTCCTGAAGAGTGGATATGAATACTCCACGAAACGCGTAGAGCTTCTGTATATACAATGTGTAGCACCAATGTAACACAGATATATTTATTATAGATGAACCTCTAACCCTTGTACATGCAATGTGTAATGCCGATATAATACAAATATATGTAACAAATGATGAACTCTTGTGACCCATGTACCCATCTGTATGGAATATTTATCATATTTTATACAATTATATCCCTTTTTGACCCTTCACTATCGACTGCACGCTTCATTTAAAGTCCCGCCTTCTCTCTTATATCGCCAGGATAGGCCATGCCTGGACACTGTTAGTTTGGCACAGGACATATTTTAATTTTAGTGTTCTAGTGAAGAACTATTCAGACTAGGGAAACTGCAACCAAAGGGTTACCGTATTCTGTGATCCTAGAACAGCAACATTAATGCAAGACCATGCTGACTCTTGGCAGTATATCTGTCAGCCCAGAGAGAAGATATCTCTGCAAAGTTGAATTCTTTTTTTAAAACCATGCATATGCTTTGTGCTACAAACAGTTAGATCTATGTTCTTTGTAAACATTTTCTAGGTATTTTTTTTGTTCAGGTCTCTCCAGGCTTAATGGATTTGATCCATTATTTTTCTACAACTGGCAGTTGTTTGTAATGCACAGATTTTTGGCAAACAAAATGTAATTCATAGGGTATAACCCTACTTTTAGGCCTCATGCACACTGCACGTTTTTGGACATTTTTACAGCAGCTGTTTTTGGCTTCAGATGTTTTTTTTCTACAGTCAATAAACTCCCCATAATCTTATCCTATGTGTCCATGAACACATAGGCTGTTATCAGCAGTTTTTGGCTGGGGCGTTTTTTGGCTTTAAAAAAAACCAAAACTAGTGGGTTCTGAGAGGAGTTTTTTAGCTGTTTTCAACGTCAAACTCTGATAAACGCCGATAAGCACTCAAAAACAGGGCTCACCAGGGTTTTTTAGCATGTTTTATTCATTGAGAAAAAATAAAAAATAAATAGATAAATAAAAACGGCAAAAAACACTATTGCAAAAACGTTGAAAAACTCACTGCAAAGCTACTGGCGTTTTTATAATGTTATTTTAACGTCCAGTTTGCATGAGGCCTAAAAATGCTTTTATCTTTTACCAAGAAATTGGAAATACAGCAAAAGGCTGCAAATTTTTGCTTCTCCACTCTTTATAGAATGCAGAAAACTTCTCTAATGCTTCTGATGCGTTCAGAACAACTCTGACAAAGACAACATGTACACTATATATTCTCTATGACTCCTTTTCTCCTACAGAAGCTTAGCAGCAGAAAAATTAAGTAAAAAGCTGCATTTTTGCATGCGCATTCACATGTGTTTTATGCAGGTTAACGTGCATTCACACACCTGGCATTAATACATTCTATTGGCCAGAATGTTAATTTATTCTGGCCATCAAAATGTATGAACGCACCTAGCGTTAACACACATTTAGGTGCTTTTGTTTTGGTGCTGTCTACCACTCCAGGGTTGCCTACACTTGCATAACAGAAATTGATTTTGCCAAGGGTAACATTCTGACCAGGCATCTAGATACCCCATAATCACCAATTGGAATAATTAATTTCTGAACAACCAACTTCCACAAAATCCTTCTTTATTTGTTTTCACTGTTCCATGACCTTTCAACTACCACCTCCTAGCTCTCCTTCCTCTTTTTCCCTCTCCCACTAATTCTTGTTAACCACTCTGTTTAGTAATATCTATTTCTTGCAGTGTTAGGCCTCTTTCACACGGACGATCCGTATGTCCGTTTTTCATCCTTCCGTTTTCGGATGAAAAACGGACATACATTCATCCCTATGGAGCGTCGGATGTCAGCGGTGACATGTCCGCTGACATCCGACCCGCTCCGATCCGAAAAGTGTAACGGAGGAAAAACCTACTTTTCCATCCGTTTTTGGATCGGATCGGATGACGACGGACACTACGGACCGTCATCATCCGATCCCCCCATAGGGGAGAGCGGCGCTCTGACAGGTCCGTCGCTGCACAGTGTGCAGCGATGCACCTGTCATCTTCCTGCTCAGCGGGGATCGGCGGAGCTATCCCCGCTGAGCAAGCGGATGTTCACAGGGCGGATCATGACTGATCTGCCCCGTGTGAAAGAGCCCTTACTGTTCCACATACATAAAGTGTTTAATCATGAGGTGATCTTACCACTAATGAATACTTTGATTTCCTATATATATAGATATCTATATCTAGATCTATATGTATGTATGTAATATATATAATCGTGTTTTTGTGAAGATTGGTAGCTGATGATGTATTAAAAAATCTAGTTGCTTTTGAAACAGGAAGTATGTGCTTTAACCGCTTCTGGACCGTCCAGCGCACATTTACTGCAGCAGGGCAGCCCGGCCGCGTACTTGCAAGTTGTTTCGTCTTCCGGGTCTGGGGCACGTGTGCACGCCGCCGGAGACCCCCTCCCACTGTAATTGGTCACAGCGGGAGCCAATCAGCTAGTCCGATGGCTGCTGGCCACCTGCGATAATTCGCTGGAGAGGCAGAATGGCGGTCTGCCTATGTAAACAAGGCAGACCGTCATTCTGTCACATAGGAAGAGAGAGATCTTGTGTTCCTGCTTATCAGGAACACAGAATCTCTCTCCTCCTCCAGTTAGTCTACCCCCCACACAATTAGAAAGCATTCCCTAGGAGCACACTTGACCCTCTGATCGCCCCTAGTGTTAACCCCTTCCCTGCCAGTGTCATTTAAACAGTGACAGTGCATTTGTTTTAGCACTGATCACTGTATAGGTGTCACTGGTCCCCAAAAAGTGTCACTTAGTGTCCGATTTGTCTACCGCAATGTTGCAATCCCGCTAAAAATCGCTGATCGCCACCGTTACTAGTAAAAAAAATAAATAAAAAATGCCATAAAAATATTCCATAGTTTGTAGACACGATAACTTTTGCGCAAACCAATCAACATACGCTAATTGGGATTTTTTTTTTACCAATTATGTATCAGAATACATATTGACCTAAATTGATGAAGAGATTAGATTTTTTTTTTTACATATTTTTATTGGATATGTTTTATAGCAGAAAGTAAAAAATAAGATTTTTTTTTTTTTTTTAATTTAAAATTGTCGCTCTTTTTTTTTGTTTATAGCGCAAAAAATAAAAACCCCAGAGGCAATGAAATACCACCAAAAGAAAGCTTTATGTGTGGGGAAAAAAGGAGATGAATTTTTGTTTGGGTACAGCGCCACACGACCACACAATTGTAACACAGTGCCGTATCGCAAAAAAAAACCTGGTCACTAAGGGGTTAAAACCTTCCAGGGCTGAAGTGGTTAAAGACCACTTGCCATCTTCATGACCAGGCCATTTTTTGTTTTTTGGCACTGCGTTACTTTACAATTACTGACAATTACATTACTGACAATTGTGTGGTCATGTAACACTGTACGCAAATGAAATGTATGTCATTTTTTTCACACAAACAGAGCTTTCTTTTTCTGGTATTTAATCACCACTGTTTTTTTTTTTTTTTTAATATTTTGCGCTATAAATTATAAAAGACCAAAAGTTTTGAAAAAAATACTCTTTACTTTCTGCTATAAGCCTATCCAATAAAAAAATTAAACCAAATTTCTTCATAAATATAGGCCAATATGTATTCTGCTACATATTTTTGGTAAAAAAATCCCAATAAGAGTATATTAATTGGTTTGTATGAAAGTTATAGTGTCTACAGACTATGGTATATATACTGGAATTTTAATTATTTTTTTTTATACTAGTAATGATGGTGGTCAGAAACTTCTAGCAGTACTGTGATAGTATGGCGGGAAATCTGACACGTACTGACACTTTTGACACCTCGTGAGAAACCGTGATACTAATACAGTGATCAGTGCTAAAAATGTACATGGTCACTGTACTAATGATACTGGCTGGGAAGGGGTTAACATCAAGGGCGATAAAGGAGTTAAATGTGTGCCTAACAGTGCTTGGTACATTCACAGTGACTGCTTTTACAAAGGGATATGCCAGTTTTCTGTTTCCCTGCTTTGTTTACATTCACAGAGCTCTGTCCTGTCATCCCCAGTGCCGGCGGCCAATCATTGGCTGGCAGCCGCTGATGGGCTTGAGCTGTGACTAATCACAGCACAGCCGGTACACCGGGTCTGCACGCACCTCCTACCCGGGAGTGTTGGATCACATATTTAATACGTGATCCAACGCAGGAGAGCCGCTCTGCCGCTGTACTTCTACATGAGGCGGTTGGCAAGTGGTTTTTCACACTAAGACGCTTTACAGGCGCTATAGCTCTAAAAATAGCACCTGCAAAGCGCCTCTCACTCCTGTGTGAAAGCCCCGAGGGCTCTCACACTGGAGCGGTGCACTGGCAGGATGCTAAAAAAAGTCCTGCAAGCAGCATCTTTGAGGCACTGTAGGAGTGGTGTATACACCGCTCCTAAAGCACCTCTGCCCATTAAAATCAATGGCTAGCGCCGCCGCATTTAACCCTTTGTTGGCCGCTAGCAGGTGCTGAAAGTGCCCACGCTAGTGGCCGAAAAGCGCTGCAAAAACGACCGTAAAGCACCGCTAAAAATAGCAGCGCTTTACCACCTACACCCGCCCGCCCCAGTGTGCAAGTGCCCTTAAGCGTTGTATACATCACAGAATCCCTAAATTGAGCATATCTATCTATCTATCTATCTATCTATCTATCTATCTATCTATCTATCTATCTATCTATCTATCTATATCTATAGATCTCTCTCTATCTCTCTATATATACCTATATATATATCTATCTATCTATCTATCTAATCTATGTCTATTCTCCCCTTCAGACTACATCAAATCCTTCACGTATTACATAAGAAGAGGTTATTGGCTGTGACAAGCATTTGAAAGTTATACAAACACACAGTTTTAAGACAATGTATTTTGCTTACTCTTCCTTTGCATTACACAATCTTCAATTCAAAGTTCTGTTCATCTATAGTAAGAGGGAGGTTTTTAACCTAATGAAAACAATGTGGTTGTTTATCCAGCTTTAGAGAAAACACATGCCACGCACAGTGAGTTTATTTTAACCCCTTTCAAATGCCCAGTAATCCAAGTGCAAGTTACCTCCACTGCATGTAAAGGAAGAGTTTTATATGATATGCTTCATAAAATACCAGCATTTCCAGGCAACAAGAACAATCAGGCCTTATAGTTAACATATGCAGAATGCTCCAAGTCCACTTATTTAACTACTTCAGCCCGGAAGGTATCGCCCTCTTAATGACCAGGCCATTTTTTGTGATATGGCACTGCGATGCTTTAATTTAACTGACAATTTCACAGTCGTGCGACACTGTACCCAAACACAGTTTATGTCCCTTTGTTCCCACAAATAGAGCTTTCTCTTAGTATTTGATCACCTCTGCAGTTTTTTTTTTTTTTTTTTTTTTTTGTACTATCAATAAAAAAACTGACAATTTTGAAAAAAAAAATTATATTTTTTGCTATAAAACACATCCAATAAAAAAATGTCAAAAATATAATTTCTTCATCAATTTAGGCCAATATGTATTCTGCTACATATTTTGGGTAAAAAATCCCAATATTGATTGGTTTGTGCAAAAGTTATCGCATCTACAAACTCTGGGATATTTTTATGGCATTTTTATTTTTAGTTGTAATGGCGGTGATCAGCGATTTTTAGCAGGACTGCGACATTGCGGCAGACAAAATATGACACTAAGTGACACTTTTTGGGGATCAGTGACACCACAATACAGTGATCAGTGCTAAAAAAAAAAAGTGCTATCACTGTATAAATTACACTGGCAGGGAAGGGGTTAACATCAGGGGCGATCAAAGGGTTAAGTGTGCTCTTAGGGCCCTTTCACACTGGGGCAGTTTGCAGGCGCTATTGCGCTAATAGCGCCTGCAAACCGACCCGAAAGTGCCGCTGCTTTGATTCCAGTGTGAAAGCCCCGAGGGCTTTCACACTGGAGCGGTGCGCTAGCAGGACGGGAAAAAAAAGTCCTGCTAGCAGCATCTTCGGAGCGGTGAAGGAGCGGAGTTTATACCGCTCCTTCACCGCTCCTGCCCATTGAAATCAATTGGACGGCGCGGCTATACCGCCAGCAAAGCGCCTTGCAGTGGTTTTTAACCCATTCTCAGCCGCTAGCGGGGGGTAAAACCACCCTGCTAGCGGCCGAATACCGACGGTAAAGCGCTGCTTACAATAGCGGCGCTTTACCGCCGCCCCTGCCCCAGTGTGAAAGGGCCCTTGGGGAGTGATTTCTAACTGTGTGGGGGAAGGTTAAACAGGAGGAAGAGAGAGATCTGTGTTCCAGATTAGATCAGGATGACAAGATCTCTCTATTCCTCTCTGACATAACAGTGGTCTGCCTTGTTTACATAGGCAGACCGCCGTTCTGCCTCTCCAGCAATCGACCTGTGGGTCCTGGCCCTGCTGATTGGCTCCTGCTGTGTCAAATTACAGTGGGAGCGGGTCGCTGGCAGCGCCCTGCCGCAGAAGCAGTTAAAGTAGAACTAAAAGCAAAAGGGAGGGTTTAAACCCCTGGCAGTTTTTTTATTAAACCATCTGTGCCGTTTGTGAGATTTACCTTAACTTATTTACCCATAACCAAAACAGGAAGTGAGAGAAAATCCCCCCAAAGTGAGGAATTCCCTGGTTGTCACCAGTATCATCAGAGTTTAGAGTCACCATTGGAAGATTTCCCTCCTATTTCTGTTCTGGTGGCAACCCAAAATTGTTCTTTCACTTTCATGTTCGGTGATCACGACAAATAGAGAGGGTGAATCTCCCTAATGGGGGTGTAGCCAGCAATAAAGACCTGACACATGTCCTAATCCCTCTCCACTCTATCCAACTAAAAAAATGCCTTTAGGTATACTTTAACCTATATTGTAGCCAGATTAATTACTTTTGCAACCCTGTTTTTGGGTGGCACTGTAACCACTTTTCACATAGTCCTCAGAAGGGCAGTCTCCTCTCCTTGCTGCAATTGTGTCAGTAATACTGTTGTAGGCGCATAGATAAAGGTTAAGGCTGAGGAATTGAATGCTGACTTCAACTTCTGGGCAGAGTGTTGCATATGCGAACCCTGTGTTCTCTTCCTTCTCTACCTGGAGTAAGCATCATCTCTTCGCTGCTCCTGAAGCACCAAGTGGATATGTTTCCACTACACATCTACATTAACTTGGTCACCCCTGATCGTCCCCTAAACCATCATCAGCGCTAGCTGCTGAGGTTTGTGAGTACTTGAGGACTTGTGTCACATCCCACATAGCAAGCAATTGTGCTGCTAGTTTGAAAAAGACTTGCTAAGCTATTGCTAGACTTGCCAGGCTTCACAAGCTTGTTTCACAATTGCAGCAAGTCCGCATTGCATGACTTCAGATCAACTTTCTTTGCAAACATTCTGCAAGCCTGCTGCAAGTCCTGATTCAGATATGTTGTGCAATATTCACCCCACCACAGGGTTCATGCTGTAGACATGCAGAGTTCTTTCTGTAGACTCACCACTGCAACTTTGCTCTTGATAGAGACTTGCAACACTAATTTGCTACACATTGTAAAAGGGTTGACT